>LQNS02000443.1:121551-133561 GCA_001587735.2 Parhyale hawaiensis
GCTAAGCACTACCAACGGGCTTGCAAAGACCGACAATTCCTGCACTATGCTCTCTCATGTTGTCATGTCCACCTGTTTCCATTTTAATTGTGAAGTCTTTCAATAAAAATTATTATTATTATTATTTCGTCTCTACCTCATTTAAGCCTTTCCAAGTCTCACATCCATAGAGTAAAATTGGGATGACAGTGCTGTCCAATAGCTTGGTCCTTAAGCTCATACCTCCGGCTGCCCAAACCTTTTTCATTTTGATAGAAATTCCGCCAACCTTCCCCAAGCGCACTCTCATCTCAGGACATCTCCATCTGAACAGTCCGTGTTCCCCAGATAATGAAAGGAGTCAACCGTTGCGTTCTCCGTTCCATCCAGCATCAGGGGTGTCACGTCCTATGTATGTACCCGCATTACTTAGTCTTTGCCTTACTGATCTCCAGTCCCACCTTTGCAGCTTCCTCCTACAGGTACCTCGTCATTCTTTCAACTTCCTCAAAGTTTTCACACAACAGTGCCAGATCATCGGCGTAGTCCAGGTCCTGTAGTGTAGACTGGTATTATTCACCCAAATAACACCCTCATCGTCTCGTCTGGCATTCCTCATCACCCACTCAATCACCAAAATGAATATAACAGGCGACAGTACGTCACCCTGCCTCACTCCTGTGGTGATTTCAGACTATTCTGTGCGTACTCTGCCAACTGACGCAGCTCATAGATCCATCGTTGAGAATTCTAATCATCTTAATAACGTTTTCAGGAAACCCATAACACCTCTAGATATTCCACATTGATGGTCCATGATGAAAATTTAAAGCTTTCTTGAAGTCAACAAAGTTCACTATCAATCCATTCCGATGCTCAACGCTCTGCTCGATCACATTCTTAAGCACAAAAATTTGATCTGTGCAGGATCGGTTTCTCCTAAATCCCGACTGTCTCCGGGCCATCAAAAATGAAGGCGTTGAATTTGGAACTCCAGAGTCAGCACTTTCAGCTCCTCCCTCCCCTCCCCCTCCTTTACCGCGGACGGTAGCCTTACGCCAAGAGGCGTTCTAATTCTAAATGTATTGATATTAAATGCAGGCCCCAATAACATTTTGTTCCTACAGCATTTCAGAGAATCTCGACTTCGACTAGTGAAGGAGTTCTGCGGCCGACATAGTTTAAAACTAATAGTTACGGTATATACTATTATTATGGTTTGTGCACACAGATGTCAAAAATGAAAGTATCGCCTATGAGAGAGTTGATACTTCTATACTAATTACTACTAAAATTACAATAAATTACGAATCAAACCTTGCAAAGTTTTACACCTTCAATTGAATAATACCCAAAGCTTTTGGGTTAGTTATATCATTATACATAAAATGTTTAGTGTCCTTTTCACTAAAATGGCTAATAAAGAGAGGAAGACACAATGGTCATACAGTATGAAGAGAGAGAAAAAGTGGAACACATTATTTTAACAACGTAAGTTAGTTTAAGCCTCCGAACGAAGGCGATCGAGAAGCCTCAGAACAAGACACCAGGAGAAGATGGGATCACAGCAGAGATGTTGAAGGTGACTATGGGTGGGGTGAGTGAGGAGAAGCATTTTTTGCATCTCGATTAACCCACCTGATTGCCTGAAAAAGATTGTGATGATGGCTCAACTCCTTCTGCGTCTATTTGGATGGACAGACGAAGCATCATCACCAGTCTCCGCTCGCGGGTGATCATTACTTATAACGCAATAATAATATGAGCACAAGCTTGAGTTCCCAGGCCCCGGTCATCTATTGACCTTCTGTCCTACAGGGGCGGTGGTGGTAACTTCGTGTTGTCTACCAGCACCTTGGGCTACACTGACTGCACCGGGGGCGTGGCACCCATGGTGCCTCATGGCTATGGCTGCTTCTACACCATGCTGCCTGAATGGTAGGTCTCCATTTTATTGCTCTTTTCTCTTTTTTTTTTACTTTCAGCAATTTTTGAATGACTATGGCTTAGTGAAGAGAAATGCCTACGCTTTGGCTCAACTCTTTTACCTGTATCTGGTTTAAAGAAGTGAATTCAAATGTCTCAGCCTTACAGTACAATGACGCTTTGTCCAAAAATATGCCCCAGGGGTATATTCTGGCGGGTCCTATCCCTGCCACACTATATTTGCGCATCACGCACCCAAAGTTCCCGAGTGTCTTATCCGTAGGAGATTTTGCAGCTTGTCGTAGTTCCTGCTGACGAAGTTAGTTTGTAAAGTTAGGTAGGTTCTCCCCTTCCTCTTTCTGTCCCGTGAGGTGTTGTGTCGACCGAGATAGCCGACCTGGTACGCAGAACCTCTCTAGTCTCTCTTGTGGAGGGACACTAACAGACCCAAAGCCTCTTCAGTTCCATGGCCTAGAGTGATGTTGACGTAATAGTGCGCTCGTCGTGCCAAAATGAGGAGTGCTGCTGCTACTGGGCTCCTGAGGTACCAGGTGGGCGCCTCGTTTCCCTGCGCGTAGTAGCGCACGTGGCTACCACGCCTACCCAATATGCGGTATTTGAACCCTGCACAAGTAGTTTCTCTGTTGAAACGCTTGAGTTGCGGCTACGGAGGTTAAACAAAATATATAATAATAATGTCCAAAAATGTATTTCGGTTATTCTTGGAGGCAGTTTGACTAAGGTAAAGTTTCGGACTCGAAACTGGTTGTGAGCTGCAGCGGTACCTACCACAGTACTCGTATTTAGTTTGTTATAGCTGGCAGTTCGACTAAGGTAAAGCTACGGTAGTGAAGTAACGCGCGCGCTGGGCGCTGTTTGACGGGCAGACGCTCAACGCAGTCTTCCTCGCAGTTTGTCTCGGCTGTTTGTGTATTGGAAACGTGGTCGAGTAATGAGTCCCTGTTTTTGTATTTTCTATAATTCTCATTTCCTGCGACAATTTGGCTGAGTAAAGAGGCATTACTGTAGGCTTTGTCTTATCGATGTAAAATGTGCCTAAGGAATACCTATGTGGTGGCATTTTATCTGCCCCGTTTCAGGAATTACGTTTTTGTGTCTCCGTATAATAGCTACATTTGCAACTGAGGGCGCTTTAAATTTTTGCCGCGTTGCTGAATGGGATAATCTAATGCAGTTAGAGAGGGGTAAACGTCTGTCCTCAATGTTGCAGAATGTCAGCTCCCTACTCTGAGGGTCCTTAGGGGGTATAGGTTGGGCCATTGTCCATAAGGTGGTTAGGTTAGTTAAGTTCGCCCATCCTCTTCTATTGGGGTTAACGCCCTTTAGCTCTCCCATAGGTTTGCCTTAGCCAGGCCTTCATGACGTCGGTTTTTCGTGTCCACTTTTCTTTATTTTTGTTCATATTTTTACGAGTCGTGTTTTTTCCGTTCTTCCCCTTTTTTCCTTAATTTGCCGCTTTCATCAAAGACAAAACCAAGAATCTCCAAGGAGATACACTTCTGAAGCAAAGTATCATCTATCTCCAGATGTGAATACTGCGCTACAACTGTCCGAGACGGACTGATAATCATCGACTTGGTCTTACTGGCATTCAGCTTCATATTCCAGGCGGAGTGCCATGCACTAATGCGCGGCGAATCCCTATTCAGAGACTGGGCGACAGCATTACGCATGCGGGGAGCAGGCATCACTGCCATCAAAATGGAATCGTCGGCATAGGTAGTTGATCATAGTGTTTTCCAGCGAAGAAAACATGTCACTAGTATACATAACGAACAACAGCGGGCCAAGCGCGCTACCCTGAAAGACGCCAGACTCCACCGCGACTGAGGCATTCAAAATGCCGTCAACAGACACACTCTGCGTTCATACAGAAACAAAATCACGAATAAATTACCGAACCCTACCACCCAAACCAAACGACTCTAGCTTGTATACTCCGCCGTGCTAAAGTTCAACTGTACAAGACGGGCCGCAGACCGACAATCTAGCGCGGACTGGCAATGTTGTGGCACCGACAACAAGGCGTCACAGCAAGCCAAACCAGTTCTGTATGCAAACGGACTGGCAGGCACCCATCACCTCAGCAAAACGACCAAGCTTACAAGCGACCAATTTCTCGAACACTTTGGACAAAATAGGCGTCCGTCAGCGTAATGGCCCGGTAGTGGGCCACATGGAGCGACATTAGAGCCTTGGGAATGGGAGTAATATTCCCAGTACGCCAACAACGGGAAAATTTCCTAACCGTATCAGGCGCCGGAAGATCACTGCTAGCTTATGGGCAAGAACGCCAGGAAGCTGCTTATAAAACAGAAAAAAACATGCCCATCGGGCATGTATCTTGAAAAAAACTTCGTGATATATCTACATATTAAAAACATTTTAAAAGCCTTTTGATACATTTTAGAGCCCATAGAACACCTATTTCAAGCCTTTAACTACATCATCCACTGCCAGTTCACGCTTCACTAAGCTCGGAAGGCGTGACAGTTCAGTGAGCGAAACATTATGGTACACTACGCCCAATTCTCACAGCGCAACGTCTCTTCTCTTCAGTGATGCGCAATACAGCGTGAACAAGCTCAACCGAATGAAAACCATTGGGATTTTCCTAATTTCATCCAGGAAGGACGGTGGGTCTTCGAGAGCTAAGAAGCTTCTTTTGTGTTCGCGAGAAATTCAAATGTACCGAAGAAAATCATTCGGTACATCCCTTCGGTATTGGTATAAGATTCAGTTAAGATTCGGTATTTTGGTAGATGATAACGCCGCCGGTATTAGCTACCGAAATACCGAATTTCAATCGGTAGTCCCAGCTCTGGTATTGGTATTTATGGTCACTGATAGCCTGTGTTTTTCAGCTTTTATATACATAGCAGTATCGAGCATTTTATTGTATTGCATTTTTTACAACAACTACTTGTGTTTTTCAGCATCTACCTCTTCATATCGAGCTTCAAAGATGGCGGCTCTGTGCCTGCGGGAAAGTTCATCACCACCATCCAAAGCTGCCTGGACGACATGAAGAAAGCTCTGGACGCTGGCGGAGCTGCCGCAGCTAAACTCTAGCCGCCTCCAGCTCTGCCGTGCTGGTCCCTACTACAGTCATGGGGCCCCATCCGCATTGGGCGTGTGCGATTGGTCCCTGTCATTAAGATCGTGTTATTGGCTATGCCTTCTCTTGCCTGAAACATAAACTAGAGCGTTGGGTTCGCCATTTAGAATCTAATTACTGTGCTAATAGCTCACCAAATACGTTTGTGGCAATTTGAAGCGCAATAGGCTTACTGTCAACTGACATTTGTTTCGTATTTGGCGAATACAGCGTACAAGATTGACGTTTCGGACCAGTCAAAGCTGCGCTGAGTACATAGTCGCTGCAGTCGGCCAATGTCATGCGTTCATTGTGTTCTATTTGGCCAGCAGTTCTGAAACTGAGCTATCTTACCAATCGTACATTCTGGGCTTTTTTTTCCTTGTCATTCCACTGACTTGCACTTTCGCTGCAAGCAAAATTGCTCTCTCTATCTACAGTGCTTTTCTATCTCCTACTCGACTCCTTGTTGAGATGTTTTTTTTTTTCGTGTGATATGGACAGAGTCACACTTGCTATCATTGCTGCTTTCACGCCATGACTGTTTGTCTCTTTTATACTGATAGTACCAGCTCTGCAGCTCTTCTTGAGTCCTGATCTCATCCTCGCTAGTACAGTACAAATTGCTAAAGTTCGCGCTTGCAACCACCCCTCAAAAATATAGTAAACAGCGCCAATTGGGTTATTAATGTTGCTTAGTTTGGAGAGGCCCAAATTGGCAGCGTCTGCTGTGCTTTAGGGCCATGTTTACTGGATATGACCTTGTCCCTATCCAGGGCATTTAGAGACTCGCACGTCTATGCTGCACCGAATGCATCTTCGATTAGCACGGTGCGCGGGAGAAACAGGCGTGGCCCGCTTTAAGAATAAGAATGCGGCAGAAATTAGTAACAAGTTTTACCTATGCTCAAGTCAAGTCTTATTGCATTTTAAGAATAGGACAATACCTATGGATACAGAAGACTCTGTAAGAGTAAATGCGTCGACGGTCTCTGTGTGTAAGCACATTGAAAATGAAATCGGTACTATATGCAGTGTTTTGTAGATCTATTAAAGCAGTCCATCATTAGCATAACGGTGTAATGTTTCAAATTTTTTCATCTTATTAACTAGTTTATGATAAGCGTAATCATATTTGTAACTAAAGTGAGACTAGTGTCACATTATGTTCATTTCGTTTTTAAAGTGCGCCATGCCTGTAATCTAATTCACTAAGTTTTACCTCTTCCGGAACGTCATTCTAAGGCTTTCGATTCGCCACTTTGGATTCATGTTCTAGTGTTAATTTCAACATGATTATGCTTGAGATCACGAATACGGTAGGATTAGGTGTTCGACCATCTCGCAATGAACCTTACGCCCCTAAGGCTCAACCTTGTGATCTCTCTCGGGAATGTTACCTCTGGCCGCAGTTCCTGCTAATAAGGTTAGTGTGTACGGTAAGTAGGTAGGCTTTCATGCTCCTTGCTCTGGGCCTTGTATTCCTGCCAGTAGTAGCGCCCTGATCAAATTTGAGAATTCTTGAATTCGCTTGAGTTCTTATACTCTTTGAAACGTTCCGGAAGAAGTGCCGAGTAGCGCTCCAGGTCAACTACTGGCCTATCAATCACTGAGGCCCGCAAATGGCGACGGGCCACCAACTGAGAGCTTCTCTTTGCAAAGCCAAAAGTCTATTTGACGTTTCCCTTGTTTTGCTTTTCTATAAAAATTCAGCGGTTAGAGGAGAGCTCATAGGGTATTCTTGGCAAATGGGGTAACTGCATCGCTAGTAGCCCCATCTAACTACTGCCAATATTCGGCCATGTCGCGCACGCGTAATCAGTGTGCAATAATCCCTGAAACTCTGTCCAAAGTGTCAAATGGAAAGCCTCCGATTGACGTTCCTCGCAGCTGCAAGCTACTCGGCTTGATTATTTCCTTCGCACCGAGTGTGTGTGACTCGATGACGCCTGAAGTGCAGCCTGATGTTGACAATCAGTCCAAGTCCTTGGCCGTGTAATGGGCGTGGAGACTTGGACTAGCAATGCAATTAATTGTAGTACCTAGTGGTAATAATTATTAGCCATATAAACATTAGCTTTTAATGGGTGGTGTTCAGTGCGCCACATATCCCCTCAAAGTCGTTTCTCGCCTAGTAATTTTCCTCTTCTTCACGCTCCATGTTTTATATCTACATTCCTATTTTTATGGTTATGTTATTATGGGCAACTGTTTAGTTCTCTATGGGACTTTATTATCTGAATTGTTATTGGATCGCCCAAAAATGTTTTATCGTGGCTGGTATATCCCTCTTTGCCCTTCTATAATTGAACTTGGGTGTAATTTTTATTAGCATCTCTGGGTTTTTGTGTTCGTCTCAATGTGTGTGATATTTTACTCAATTTATCGAGGGAAATTTAATATTTTCAGGCTCAGGGACATCGATGTTTTATTCTTGCTGCATTCTGCCTCTTACCAGGGTACTATGTTAATGAAGAGGAATGGAGCAGTCTCGTACGCTGCTAGTGATTTGCTCTCTTTCGCTTCGCTGTTTGTACTTCAATAACTGCTACAGACTCTCATGTTCTATATCTATAGCGTCTCGACAGTCCTCCTCATGTTCCACTTCTGTAGCTGCCAGACAGTCCCTATCATGTGAGTGGTAAACCTGGGAGCATAATAATCCCTATCATATTCCACTTTTGAAGCCAGCCGCCACGCAGTCCCCTTGTATTTTTTCCAAAGCTGCTGCACAGTTCCTCTCATGTTCTCTTTCATCGCTGCTGGCGTGTCCCTCCGCACCAGCGATATTTCTTTCACTGCCTTTACCTTCCTCAGCTGTCGGGCGGGCCATGCATCTCTTATTACTTATAGGACTTTATCGTAATATTATATGTAATATAATACGTGCACTATGTGAACTTATGACCAGTCCCTACAAGCAGAAATATCTTTCGATACGAGCTATACCAACCATGTTTCCATCGTGCTTAGAGCAGTCATTCATTGTTATCTTAGAATTGTGTCGATTGTTCCTGCTATTACCACAAAATAAGATTCTACCCAGTATCGTCTAGCATCGTGGTGCCTTCTACTTCCGTCTCTAGACCTTGCGTCTAGCTTGGAAGCCTTTCCTAAACTTCTAGGTAAATTAACCTTATACCTTTCGCTTGTTTTGGTAGGTTAGGTTACCTCATGTGTTAAAATGCTGGCCAAATTTTGGAAATTTAACAATTTACATGATTTGAGTTGATGCACTATCCTCCTAAACCTAAACCTCGCCATTTGTTGGTTCTTCTATATTTCCCCGTATATATATATATTACGCGTTCTTAATTTATTGCAGTGATGTTTAAAGCGAACTCATAGCTATTACGAACTCCCGAAGAGTAAGTGAAGGCTCCATCTGTCCAACTAATATGCCTGTCACTGGAAGTAGCAAAAGTCATAGTCGGAAAGGCGTGTAAGAATTATCTCCTGTGTATTGTGAGTTTTCCGTTGCGTGACACATGCTCAACTCTTGGCTCGTGTAACATGTGACGCTACAAATGTTTCTTTTAAGTGTCTCTGCCAAGCCTGAGGGAGATATTTCTCTGGTTGCCCAATTTGCTTCCTTCCAGTTTCATACTTCCACTAGCCATGCAGTGGTCTATTCCTTCGCGTACGCATAGACCCAGTGTTGGAACGCCCTCGTGCGTGGTCTAAAAACTTCGTAGTCTAAGCAGGCTTCTTTATTGACAAATCGATTTTCTCTTCGTCGTTCCAATCATAGCGATAACAGGGCACTCGTAAGACGCCTTTGGCAGCTACTCATGTAGTGACTACATAAGAAAATCATCTGTAGGTATAATTTATGTTCTTATCCTTGACGAGCTAAGCGGTGCTATGTGGTTACCTCCAAACGCTATTGCTGCGAAGGCGTTTATCGGCCGCCAAGTAAAGAATTAGGGACTGCACGCTCTCATTTACTCCTTTTCGAATTTTTCGTGTAGATTGGAGTGGACTCCAGCTTGTAGCCTAAGGCACGTTATTTGTACTAGCTACCTACGAGTGTAATAGAAGCGTTGTTAAATTTAATAGGACTATTTTAGAATTGTTATGTTTTATCTCAATTTAATGTTCATAATGTAAGTAAATTCAGAACAACTTCTCGAAACTCAGGCTCCGTCGTCCTGGATTTTTTTATTTATTTTTTTTATTGTAATTTCGAATTACGCCTTCTTCATGGCATGTGGGAGCTCTGAAAGAGACCCTCCGCTCGGGTGTCACTTTGTTGTGTTTTTTCTCAACATTTTAACTTTTCGTATATATGAGATACTGTACGCATTCTTCCTCAGCAGGTAGTAGGGCACTGATCAAAGTTTTCGACACAGCACTCACTGAAGAGAGTTCGCCGCCGACTCCAGACCTTCCAGCATAAATGCTGAAATAGTCTCTCTGATTTTCGGCGCTACGCGAAATGTAATCTCTGCGCTTGTAATACGGTGCTACCTACTATTATACTGCTAGTCTTAAACACTCTAATTCATCACATTGTTGAAATTGTTGAAGTTTATAGCTCTGCTACCTGTTGTTATAGAAATTACGCATGTTGACCTCAAATTAATCAAGCAGAATAGCTTTATTTTACTAAAATCTGTCGTCGCTAATTGTGTATCCACTCTTCCAGTTACGCTTGGAAACAAGCTTACTGCCATTGTGGACAGTCTTTTTACAATTTGTTAACGAAGCTACTCAACTCTACAGAAAATAATCGCGTTCAAATCTTTACCTCGTCTGAAGTTTTAGCCTTTACATTCCGCTTCACCACTTGGATCAAGTTTCTTGTGTTAATCGCAAACTAATTGCACTTGAGACTCAACGCAAAGTGATGATTCGATCAATCAGGATTTAAGTTCCTGACAAATTGAAGCTAATCGGATTTAGTAATCCCACTCAAATTACTCTAGTGGAAGACCTAGTAAATTCTTTATTTTTGTGGGCTATTTTTATTTAGATATATGAATTGTATTATTACTTGTTTGGTCGTTCTCGATCCTCACCATCACTATGAGACTACTTGCTTCATGTGGTAATACACTGACTATACTTGGGAGGACCAATGGAACTCAACTCATCTGAGTTAACAGTAAGCTTGAGACCTTCCGGCAGCAAACCCGTGACCAAAAGCACTGAAAATTCCGCGAGATACAACATAGTATCGCTGCGTTAGTGGTCTTGCTACTTCTGCATTAGCATACCCATGTCTTCTATCAGCGGAGGTGCCGTCTGCGTCGCTTGACGTTCAGGGTCAGGTTCCTTGGACGGCCGTGCGGAACTGCAGGCGTTCAAGTGGGCCGTAAATATTTTTTGAGTGGTTCTTCTGAACTTCGCCTTTGGCGTCCTGGGGTTTCTTAATGCTCCGTTTGGGTTGTCCGTTCCTTTGATTTTCAGGCATGTAATTTTAATAATACTACTACCGCTGGAAGTGTTCTGTGGTTCTCAGTGCTTACACATGTTTTCATCATGTGTCTTCTGATGACAAATCCTCACCTCGATGGGAATCTACCCTACCTTAGCGTTAAATAGGCCTCCAGGACGTCTATCTTTCGTGCCAAGTTTATTAGTTTTCATCTTCATACACCTACTGATGTTGCTTTTTTTCTGTTTTTCTCTTGTTCTCTCCCTTGCTATTCCCTGGCATGGGTTCAATGTTCCTATCGACTTACTACGTGCCCCTTTTTTTTTTCACTCTTAGAGCAACGGATGCATCTCATACTGATTTTATCGTCACACTTGTTTTTCCACTTTAGAACGTGTCGATGCAGATGTGCTTCGGGAACTAAATACTCTTCTCAGCTGCAGCAGCTGTGACCTTGTACTCTGGGGAATAATTTTAAGTTTACCGGATTCTGTTTGTTTCCTGATAAGGTTGACGTTTCCATTCTGCGCACTTCAGACCATTTGGTGTTCACCGGTAATTCTATTTTTTATTTTCGGAAGATGGAGGATTGCCGAAGCATGTAATTTGGAAGCATGTAGCTGAACTATACTTTTTGTGTGGCAGTGCTAATGTGCTGTTACTTCTATATAGAAGTGAGACGAAATGTATCATGTTACTTAGGGGAAGGAAATTTTGATGAGACATAAATGTTTTGTTTTGAATGACTTCTAATCGTGATTGTTGGGACCATTTTATTGTGGGGTAGACGTGAAAATTAACTTCTCACTCGTTATGTTTTTGTTTGTTTCTATCTCTTGGCAAAATGTTGCGCATATAATAGACTGATAAGTACCATTGTTAAACAATTCTATTTATATTACACCATTACGCTTACAACATCGTATTTTTCTTCAACACGAAATTGCCTCCCAGCTGATATGTATAAATCGACGGTGAAATAATCGCGGAAATGGCGATTATTTGCAACGGAAGTCTAACGATCCTAAGGTAAGCCTTGACTGACCTTATTTGGGAATTTTTGTATTTTAGTGAATATGGAGATGGTGATGCCCATGCAATACAGCTCCTTTACAACCGAGGCTTGCCCTCAGGGGTATATTCTGGCGGGCTCTTTCCCTGCCACAATATATTTGGGCCTCACAACCCCAAGGGTCCCCAGTGCCTTCTCCCCAGGGGATGTTGCAGCTTGCCGCAGTTCCTGCTGACGAGGTTAGTTCTGTAAAGTTAGGTAGGCTGTCAATACTTCCCCTTCTGTTTCGGGAGGTGGGCCACTGATCGAGGTTTTTAGATTAGATTAGATACTCGGCAGTAGACGAATCAAGAGACCCATTCCCAAAGAGACATCGGGACTAACACCCCGGCTTCTTTGAGCTATTGCCATTATGTTAGTAGGATATAGAGGATTGGAGAAACGAGAGGAGAAAAAACGGAAGACTAAAGAGAAAAAAATAGAAAAATAGAAACCCCGGCTTCTTTGAGCTATTGCCATTATGTTAGTAGGATATAGAGGATTGGGGAAACGAGAGGAGAAAAAACGGAAGACGAAAGAGAAAAAGAAAATAAAA
>LQNS02000446.1:8033-18366 GCA_001587735.2 Parhyale hawaiensis
GTTACATGTAAGAGGCTGTAGTCAGCTATTAGAATGCCTGATTGGTCTGTTTATGAGCTGGTACCATGAGAAGTATTTGTGAAATTATATATATAAATTTATGAGAAAAATGGAGAATAATGGAGTTTAATTGAACAATTTTCTATATGTCTTCGGTCCTCCATTGTTGAGATGAACTGTCACTCTACGAGGTAGTGTTGTTGTCATGCCAATGTATGAGTTTTTCTGGAGTTCACAATCTTTAATTTGGCAGGTATATAGTCTATACTCAGACACGACATTGATTTCTTTCAAAGGTGTCTTATCGATAGTGCTGTTTTTCAAAACAAGTGAGCTGACTGTTGGACTCTTTAGTAAATTAATAGGTGTAACTTGTCATCCCTGTGATGCAGGTGGTATTTATTGTTTCTGATAATTTGCCTCAATTTGCGTTCATCTGTCTTGTATGCTGGTGACATTTGGTTTTGATAGAAGACCGTGTGGGTGGTTGTCGCTGTCGGAGTGTCCCATCGGTTGAATGCGCCACTAACGTAGCATTGGAGAATGCTGTTGGAGGCTGCGTTGGAGTAGCCGTTGTTAGCGATGGTTTGCTTCATTGATTTTACTGCTTGGTGAAATAAGAGTCCTGATTGAGGATGTGTAGTAGCATCGGTGAATGAGAGCTCGTACTGTCCTTTCCTTATAGCATTGTGGACACTCGCTGTCAGTAGGCCTATTTAGATATCCGGCGTTTGTTGATTTCCTGTAGATTAAGGTAGTGAAACTATTTTGACTGTTATCCACTGTGATGCAAAAAAGTTGATTTTGTTACTGATGTTCAATTCTTGTGTGAAGGGGAGAATTGATGTTCGTTGGAAAGCATTTTCAAGAAAGTGAGTTACTCTATGGTGTCCCCAATGAGCAAGCAATCATCTACGTATTGGCAGTATACTTTTGGCTGAAGACTTGCGCTGCTGGCTATTACCAATTTGATTTTCAATGTGGTACAGGTAAAAATTCGCGGAAGTTGCGCCTAAGGGCGAACCCATTGCGACTCTTTTTGTAAATAGTTTCGTCGAGATAAGTGAAGGTCGATTTAGTGGTGCACTGAAGCAGTAACGTTTCTAATAGGTGTTGGTCGAATGGTGGAGGTGAGGGTTCTTTATGATATTATGTTGTGTTGCATATGATGGTTATAGTGTCTTGAACTAGTACGTTAGTGAAGAAAGATTCTACGTCCAATGAGGCCATAATGCGTTCATGCAGAGTAGTACGGAGGATTTGCAGCAATTCATCTCTAGAGTCTGCTAGGTAAATAAGGAATGATTAGCTTGTTGAGTTGGATTGCAGTTCTGTGCATATGGCCGTTGGAACGTGGAGAATGATAGGTCGAAGTGGATTGTCGGGTATATGAGCTTTAACCGTATCGTAGATGTATCTGGGGGTAACCTGGCCCGTGATTGGTGGAAGTACTTTTGTGGGTTTCCGTTTGTTAACTGCTCCGATTAATTTGTTCAATTCCGTTTTGAGTTGAGATGTTGGATCTCTGGAGGTACGTTGAATTTTTTTTTTTCATCGGCCAGTATTAGGTCAAGTTTTTCTTTGCATTCATCTTTATTTAGAATGACGAATTGGTTCAACTTATTGGCTCTTCTAACGCTTTGCTGCTGCTCCAAGTTCCTTTCTGAGGGTGGTACTATGAGAGTGATCTCGCTGCTTGGTACTTTCCGCTCTTAGTTGGTCCTTCATCTTTTCGGTTATAGTATAGATAGATGGCATTGATGTTTTGATTGTATTATGGTGTCGTGTTACCTTATTAGTAAATTAATGTATTGTATTCTTGCCCAATAAGTGAGTACACTTTGAGTTGGGCATGTTCTTGCTTTTGTTTTAGAATTTGATGTTTTTGTGCATGATGTAACTTGAGAACATTAAAGAGTTAAAGTAATGAGATTCTGGTTTTGTAATCTTTGCTAAGAGTCATACAGTAGTTCAAGTTCCATTGCTTTCTTCAGTTTGTTGAATCTTGGCTTGTAGTGACGTTTGATGCCAAGGGAAAGTAGCATTTCTTGGTCCGGCGTGAGTTCGAGGTTGGATAGATTTACATAAGCTTTCTTCTTCTGCATGATGCAAACTTGTCCTCTGTATAGATTGTTTAACTTTTCAGTATTATTAGTGCACTATGTGTACCTTGCTTTATTAGTGCTCTATGTGCACCCTGTATTACTAGTGCACTATGTGCACCTTGTGTTATTAGTGCTCTATGTATACGGTACTTAATATTTTTGGTGCATTAGCTACCCCTTGTATCATTAGTGCTGTGTCTGCAGTTGCCCCATTCGTGCCATATCTGCTCTTGCCTTATTTGTGACATATCTGCATCTGCCTTATTTGTGCCATATCTGCACCTGCCTTATTTGTGCCATATCTGCACTTGCCTTATTTGTGCCATATCTGCACTTGCCTTATTTGTGCCATATCTGCTCTTGCCTTATTTGTGACATATCTGCTCTTGCCTTATTTGTGACATATCTGCTCTTGCCTTATTTGTGACATATCTGCTCTTGCCTTATTTGTGACATATCTGCACCTGCCTTATTTGTGGCATATCTGCACTTGCCTTATTTGTGCCATATCTGCACCTGCCTTGTTTGTGCCATATCTGCACCTGCCTTATTTGTGCCATATCTGCACCTGCATTTTTGTTCCATATCTGCAATTGCTTTATTTGTGCTGTAGCTGCACTTGTCTTTTTTTGTGCTGAAGCTGCACTTGCCTATTCCTACTGTAGCTAGCTGCCCCTGCATTATTCGTGCCATAGCTGCACTTGCTTTATTCGTGTTGTATCTGCATTTGTATTATCCTTGCAGTATCTGCATCTTCCCTTATCAGAGCTGCGTCTGCACTTCGCATAATTAAAGCAGTGTCTGCACTTTGTATTATCAGTGCAGTATGTGCACTTTCTATTAATAGTACACTATCTGTACTCAGTATTATCAGTGCAGTATCTGCACTTTGTAGTTTTAGTGCAGTATCTGCACTTTGTATTATCAGTGCAGTATCTGCACTTGTACTAGTAGTGCTGTATCTTCACTTTGTATTATCAGTGCAGTATCTGCACTTATATTATTAGTGCAGTATCTCCATTTGTATTATTAGTGTAGCATCTACACTTTGTATTATGAGAGCAGTATCTACTCTTTGTATTATTAGTGCAGTATATGCCCAATGCAGAGACTGGCCAAGAGCAGTACAGCTAGACTAGGGAGGCAGGCACGACCCTGCACGCTGGCACCAGCAAGAGAACGCACACGTATGCACAGCCAACGAGCCGGAGAAGCGTGCACTTGGCCATCGGGAAGCCACTGACAAATGACACACACTCACATTATTGGTGTTCACACACAGCAAAAACAGTAAGCGCAAACCATACTCTTCATATGAGTTTTCTTCAAAAAATCCTTTCCCTTTTTCCTAAAAGTTCAAGTATTACGGTACATGGCCACCGGAGCAGATGAAGTTCAAAACAAGAACCTTCTTCGATTATCTTTGTCGATAAGGTTTCTAGCTTTCTACTATGGTTGTACAAGTTAACCTGACGATGGTATTAACCCCCCCACCCACAGCGTATCGCCTCAGAAAAATACCCATGTTACTTGCTTTAGTGCGTGGCTAATTGTTCACGTATTATAATAGGTAGGTGAGTAGAAATCACTAGTTTGAACAAAAAATGTTACTGTACCAGCTCATGTTTTCAGATTTATGCACTACATGGCTTCTGGGAGATCAATGCCAATTTTTGTTATGAAATTAATGTGGTATTTCTTGATGCATTGTGCACAACTTGCCGGATGTGATAAGAGTGATTGTATTAACCTGAGGGATTTGTTCCTGGCAAGTGCACATTCCTATAATTCCTTTGAGCTCAGATTCTTGAAAAGTCCGAATCATAGGCGGCCAACTGCGTTATAGTATATCTTCATGCAGTGCCCGTTGAGCATCAATTATTGGTAGCTATTATCAGAATAAATTCCTATAAAGCTATCCTTGTAATCTTCCAATCCTATCAGTCCAGTTTCGGTTCGTTACAACACGAGGTACTTCCGACGGGGAAGGGAGGAAATAACAACACTAGTAGTAGTTTTTTATGACATTTAACTATTATAGAAAGTCAACAGTGCAGTAGGTTTACAATTAAACGCGACACTACCCGAAAATTTCTAATTGAAAAAAACAGGCCATGCCCCCTAACCTACCCGACATAGAACCCGAATTTTTACTAATTTACCCGAAATTATGTTCGGGTATACCCGAAAATTGGGCTTTAAGTGCGAAAAACGGACAACACTGGCCGCACGTCGATTTTAGGCGAGGGTGATGTATCCTAACGTTACTTAACCCACCCTAACCAAACTTAATCAGCGAGCAGCGCGGCGCACCAACTTGAACGCTGCTCACGCGCACACGATCTGCGTACACAAACACGCACACATCTCCGTCCTGAGAGACGATAGTGCTCCCCGGCCTGGGATAGTGTGTGCCGAGACCGGGCAGAGGGAGCAGACTTTCCGTACACACTTCCCTCCTCCAACGACGTTGAAGCCCTCTCCTTCATAGCGGAAATCGAGCCATTCAACGTGGCGTAGGTCCTGTTTCGAGACAAACCCACGTGGTGCATACCAGTTTCGCCCCGGTACGCAATGCCCCCCCCCCCCAAAAAAAAAAAAAAACTCATCCCCTCTAACTAAAAACGCTCTTCACAGAGCACGTGAGAGACCAACACGGCGACTCTGTCCACATCTATACTGATGGCTCTAACACGGGAGACAGAGTTGGATGCGCAGCCACTACGACTGATGAAATTAAAGCATACCAGCTGTTACCGGACACCTCGACTTTCACCGCCGAGTTGTTTGGCGTCCGCACGGCGTTGCTCCTCATTGGAGACAGCGATGAAAGGAACTTTACAATATTTCCCGACTCACTGAGTGTAGTACAAGCCATCCTAGCTTACAGCATCCACCCCGTCATCACCCGAATAGTAAATAAGATACAACAACTACAAGAGGATGGAAAGTCAGTGTGTATTTGTTGGGTGCCTGGTCTAGTTGACGTCGAGGGCAGTGAGCTCGCCGACGAGGAGTCGATGCAGTTGGCCTTGTCGGATCTGCCCGCGGCAAACCGTGCAGTTCCCTGCAGAGGCTATTACCCACTAATCAAGCGAAACCTGCGCGAGCTATGGCTAGAGCAGAGAAATAATAAACTACAAACAAAGAAACCGTCCGACAGTGGCACTCGTCGAATAGCGACGATCGCTGAATGGACGCCGTACTGTGCCGCCTACGCATTGGTCACACGAGACTCGCTCACGACTATCTGCGGATGGGTCGTCCACAACCTTATTGTGATGAGTGCGTCGTACATCTCACTGTCTTGCATTTGATGGCAAAGTGTCCCACTTTTTTCGACGAGCGGAGGGAATGCTATCCGGACCTACATGGACGGGATGCAGACTCCCTCTTCCGAGGAATACTTTCTAAAGGACCTCGCGGCCAATTTAATAGAAATGCCCTCAAGACTTTAGTTACGAGATGCAACCTCCATCATAAACTGTGAGAAATCCATTACGATAAATGCTATCGTCAACTACGGCTCTGCCCGTTTCTTAGTGAATTACATTTACTATATGTAAAATTAATAATGATGTTCTTTTTAGTACTTTATAATAAAGTGTTATTAATTCCGCGCCCTAGCGGCGCACGAGCTTGTGGTTAAACACAGAAATAGTTCGGCGCGATATAAGCAGTGTGCCACTAAAGTGCTAGTAAAGGTTTCTACTACTACCGACTCCTTCTTGAGGGCTGATGTATGCAGATTCCTCAGTCGGAAATTGTACTTCTTGTCCCAGTAATTGCTGCTACTAAAGGCAATACCATAGACAGGTTGTGGTTGTAGCATAAGGCGTCTTTTTATGGCCAGTGTCGTGATCATGATCATCGTGATCACTAAAAAGAACGAGAACGGTCAACGATTTTGTAAACAAGCCAGAGACGCAGTGTCAATTTTCGAAAAATATAATTATACTGTATTTTCACGGAAAATGTTAGGGAATGGATTTCATATGAACCTTTATTTATTTTGAAGCCAATGCATAACTGAACTAGCCGTATTCAGAGCATTTGAACATATACAGGCATAAAACTAAGGAAACTACAATTCTGGAAGTCAATATTACAAACAATCATCATAACATTATTCAATTTTTCTCTAAATATAAGAAAACATCACGATCTTGCATTTTGAATTTTTACTTGTCCAACGGCTGGAATCACTCTTTGATCACGCATGATTAGCCTGCGTAGGAAATCACGCTGCGATCAATTCTCACCACTGATCACAGTTGATTGGTATCAGAATCACGTCAAATTGCGGTCACTAAAAGGTGCGAATCATGCGCGATCAGGAGGAATCATCCGGCGTGAGGGCCACAAAAAGACGTCTAAGTCTATTTCCCAGAGGACCTTCGAAGAAATACCGTTCAGGAAATGGAACGGATCAACTCTCAGCCGTTTTCCGGAGAGCCAATGCGAGTAAAGCCGCGTCTACACGACAATCTTTTTCGTCGAAGTTTGTGATCGCGGAGAGATTTTGATCGCCAAACACACGCGGAGAGCCTTCGAAGTCCGTGATCTTTGATCGCCTGTCGGCGATCAAATCACGATCACAAAAAGATTTCAAACTATATTACGCTCTGTTAATAGATGTATCTATTTTACAAATATTATTTAGTAATTAAAACATAATTTTCTATTGAAATGTGCCTGCTTAGCGAATTTTATTTATGTTTGATTCGAACTTCTGTACTGCGGGAAGCATTTGGCAACTAAGTGTTGCCAATTAGTAATAACTGTAGCATATTCCTCAAATTACGTCTGTACTTTTTTTTTTTCAATTGTAAAAGCTACAATGGAGCAAGAGTTCCGTTTTAATGGGATAAACGGATGTACACAGTGTGAATTGCAGTAGAAATTGAATAAATTTATAAATAAAAAATGAGAAATTATTGTTCTACCTTGTGCATTTCTGCATTGGTGGGGATGCCAGTGAATGAATTTTTAGCTATAATTTTTGCGAGTATACATAAAGTTTAGCCCGCCAATCAACATCTACAACTACAATAATATCTGACCGTTAATGTGAGGGTGGAATATCGATTAATAGTAATGGTATGCAGAATTTGCATTTAGTGACCTTGAATTGATCGTGGCTTTTGTTTTTGATGCCGTTGGGACAAGTAGGCGAATTTGTTTGTGATTTTGATCGTCGATTCTTGTGTTTTTGATCGCTGAAAAGATCGTCGTGTAGACGCGGCTTAAGTGTATCAGCCGAAATGCAGCTGTGGGATGTAGCTGTCAGACCAGTTGACTGCAATTTGTGATGTTCGCAGCTGAGATGTTTTGCTCAACAGTTTTCGAGCTACACGAGTATATACTTGATATTAATAGTTAACGTCTAGCCTTCAACAAAATGTTTAAATTTGTTTCTTGCCTTTTATTCGCTTCATTAATGAAGTGTATATTTTAGCTTTCGCATTCATTTAAACTACGCTAGTGTGGGAAAGTCTTATGTGTAGCTATCTCACCAAGTTGGTCTTGCAGCTACACGAGAATATTGAAATTTTAATTAGCTACTAATATTCACTATAATGTCACTTGTTTGGTATGTACGATTCATCGCGATTCCTTCTGCACATTTTTAGTTTTTCAAAGAAGTCGCATGTTGCGCTCATAGCTGCACCGCCTGCACGAATATATTATAGATATTTTATTACGTATAATGAAGCTAACTTTTGGCTTTCACTAAAATGTATTTTATGTTTGTACCTTTTATTTGCTTTACACTTTCATATTAGAGTTCTGCTTCCATTTAAACAACGTAACTATTAGAAGAAAATGTGCGTGTAGCTATCAGACCAGGTTGGTCTCACAGCTACACGAGCATGTTGGAATTGAAACTAGCAGCTAATATTCACTATAATATCATTTGGTTTGTACAGGCCATCACCATTCCTTCTGCCCATTTTTAGTTTTTATTTATTAATGAATGTCATTTTTTTTTAAGAAGTCGCATGTTGCTGATATAGCTGCACGAATACTTACTCGAATAGTATATAATGGATATTTTAATATGTATTATAAAGCTAACTTTTGGCCTTCACTAAATTTATGTTTCGTACCTTTCATTTCCTTCATACCTGTATATTTTAAGTTCTGCTTCCATTTGAACAGAGCAACTGTTGAATGCAAAGTTCCGTGTAGCTGTCAGAACAGACTGGGCTCACAGCTACACAAGCCTATTTAGATTAAAATAAGCAATTGATCATCAGCATAATCTCATCTGTTTGTTTTGTGCGATCCATTACTCTTCATTCTGCACATTTTTAATTATTTCTTTTTTATTCAGTGAAGGGATTTTAGTGTGTAGAAGTCGCATGTAGCTCTGTGGAAAGATAGCCGTGTTAGAGGCACGAGTTTTTTCTGGGTATTTGTAATAAAATCGCCTGGCGTCCATTAAAATGTGTTTTCTTGCTTAATGCCTTGTATTTCTTTCATGCTTGCGTATTTTGAATTTCACATCCATTTAAAAACTGCGAGTGTTTGGAGAAAACTTGCGTGTAGCTGTCAGACCAGGTTGGTCTTACAACTACACGAGCGATGCAGCTGTGAGGTCTGTCTGGTCACATAGCAGCTACAGCTACACGAGCATATTGGAATTGAGATTAGCCACTTATATTAACTATGCTGACATTTTTCGTTTTGGACGATTTATCAATATTTTCTGCTCCATTTTTGTCGTTTATTTAATAAATGAGGGTATTTTCTGCATAGAAGGCACATGTAGCTGTCCAGATAGACAGCCGTCATAGCTGCACGAGTATAGGTATCATGGATATTTATAATATGCTTAACGTCTGGCCTTCACTAAGATGTATCTTTTGTTTCATGCGTTATATATCCTTCGTACTTGCATATTTTAGCATTCGCATTCAGTTAAGCAACGCTATTACGGGGTAAATCTTGCGTGTAGCTCTCAGAGCTACAAAATCTTATTGATATTAAAATAAGCAATTGATCATCAGCATAATCTCATCTGTATGTTTTGTACGAACCATCTGTCTCCATTCTACAGCTTTTCATTGTTTTTTTTTTAATAAATGAAGGGATTTTATTGCATAGTAGTCGCATGCAGCTGGGTGGATAGGCAGCCGTGTTAGCGGCTTGAGTTTTTACTGGCCATTTATAATGAAATCATTATCTGGTGGTCAATAAAATGATTTTTCTTGTTTCATATCTTGTATTTCTTTCATACTTGCGTATTTTTAGTTTAAAATTCTTTAAAAAAAAACGCGACAGTTGGGATTAGGAAGCAAAGAATGCAACGGGAGGACTCAATAGGACTGAAATAAAACATAGCTGTGACCGCACGTAGCAAATTTACATCACATCGACGAGTCGAAGTGTTGTAGATGTGGGGCCTCAGACCTTCGTATATGGTTTTCTTGAACATTTCATCGTATTTTTTTTATTTATTTCATTCAGTCTCCCGCTCAAGACTATCCAGCTACTTGAGCTGCAAAATATCGAAAAATGTTGTCGCCAAGTACAGAAAGTTCGGTCAATGGCTAACTGTTACTGTGGTTTCTCTCGTGTACAGAATTAGCTATAATGGTGCTTATATATGTTGGTAAGGAATAGATATATTCTGTGAAGAGTACTGTAAAGTGAAGATGAAGCGTAAATAAAGTTTCAATCAAGAAAAATAAGTTAAATTGAGTCGCCGAAAGGGACCAAATTCGGCACTAGTGTTGTGAAACGTTCCACCAACACACACTGCAATTTTCTATAGTTAATTGCTAAATTAGTATGCATTATCTTTATTTATTTATACGCTAGAGATAAATTTTGCAATTTAAGACTATTTTTCTGATGAAATTAGTTGAAATACTTCTAGGCTGCTCAGCCATAGATTCGCCGATGATGACGTCACTTTTTGGTGCTAATTTTTCGTGAGTCCTCCAGTTACGCTCTTTGCTTCCTGTTCCTGGTTGGGATAAAACGCGTGTAGCTGTCAGGTACAGGTTGGTCTCACAGCTACACGAGCGATGCAGCTGTGAGAACAGGCTGGTCTCACAGCTACACGAACATATTGGAATTAGCCCCTAATATTAGAGGCGTCTTTTTGTGGCCACGCTCGTAATCAGAATCACCATGATCATGATCATTGTAATCACTGAAAAGCACAAGAACGGTCAACGATTTTGTAAACAAACCGGAGCCGCCATGTCAATTATTTA
>LQNS02000447.1:9739-20619 GCA_001587735.2 Parhyale hawaiensis
AAACAACTTCACTTTGTAAATAAACAATGTGACGTCACAACCAAGACCGATAAGCGCACTCAAAATGAAGTTGCGAGTTGTGGTCGTAAACATAAACAAAAACGAGTCTCCGTGCGACAACCATGTTTTTGGTCGTCACGTAGACATGAATTTGGTCATTTCTGCAACTTTTGGTTGTATTCACGCACACAACTTCGCCACGAAGAATCGCCTCTGAGTTTATCGTATATAATTCACAAATTCAAAAATGACTACGAAAAACTTGTGAAGACTCGTCTTTCTCATCACCCGTGAGCGAAGTGAGAGAGGTGATAAGTTTTTTGTTCAAGATTCAAATTTGTATAGCTACTTCTACGAATATTGAGCAATGTTCATAATTTGTGCCGGGAGCCTGATGGGTTGTCCTAGATGTGGCTGATGCCAAAAAACTAGAATTACCTGACTATTGAAAATGACGGCGATAAATTTTGTTGTTTGCCCATCTAAAAAGAGGCAGGAGTTGAGTCATAATAATAATAACCCCCTCTCCGAGACCCTAAACAAGACCGGCCAGGACTACAACTACCGCAGAACCATGAAGCTCAAGCACCTGCTATACATGGGCGATCTGAATCTCTACGACAAATCAAAGGACCAAGTAGAGTAGCTACTCAACATAGTTCATCAAAATTCCCAATACATCAAAATGCAGTTCGGCGTTAGCAAATGCGGAGTCCTTAACATCGAAGAGAGGTACAATCAAGGATATCGAGGAGAGTTTACATGTACCTGGGCTTCATGGAGTACAACACCCTTCTCTACAGAACGATGAAAGATTCCATTAGGAATGAGTACCTCACCTGACTCTGGTTTATCCTGAAATCACACCTGAATGGGGGTAACACCATGCATCAAGGCCATTAACACCTGGGCCGTCACCGCAGTCCTCTATTCTGCTGGTATTATCAACAGGACCAAGAAAGGCTGCATCGACATGGATATCAAGACTCGAAAGCTCATGAACACCTATCGAGAACTGCGTCCAAGATCGCGCGTAGACGGACTTTACATTAATAGGAGAGAGAGAGAGATGGGGGTGGGCGTGGCCTCATCAGCGTATAGAACTGCGTCAAAGGTGAAAAACGAGCTCTCTCTCAACACTTCAGAGAGAGCGACGACAAGTGGGCAAGCTGCTTAATCGAGGCGAAATTGCTGAAAGAGACTGAAGCGCTTGACCAATTCAAAGAGCGATGATGCAGCGATCGGAAAAACAAATGGAAATGCATGAGGATGTGCGGCTAGTACCTCGAAGCTGTTTAGAACAAAATAATCCCCGACTAATGGAACTGGCTCCTAAGAGGTGAGCTGAAACGGGGAACAGAAGGCACCATCCTGGCAGCTCAAAAGTAGGCCCTCAACCAGGTACATAGAATACTAGATCGATATGAAAAACGTGCTTACTACCAGTAGAATTCGCAAGTGCTCGGACGAAATCATTAACCCATGTAATAAGCGAATGCGAAGTGCTGGCACAAAAGGAAAGCAAGCGCAGGCACGATAGAAGTTATTCGACACCTCCACTGGACCCTCCTGCAGATGCAGAACTTCCCGGTCAGTGAGAGGTGGGAAGAGCACGAACCATCGCAAGTAGTTGAGAATGAAGCTGTGCAAACCTACTGGAATAAAAGAATGGAAGCTGACGAGATCTCCATGCAAACCGACCGGACATAGTCGTAAAAGACAAACAGAATTCGGCCAAACTGATCCACGTTCAATCCCCTTCGACTCCAGAATCATGGACAAGGAAACGGAGGACAAGGAAACGGAGAACAAGGAAAAGTAACGTGACCTTTCCATCGAACATCAGCGACTGTTTCAGATGAAGGTGGACGTTGTCCCAGTGGTCATTGGCGCTCTGAGGCAGTGTCCAAGAATCGCAAGACAGCCATGTGAAAGCTAATATGCAGCCATCTCCATCTAGGAACCCTCCAGAAAAGCGCTCTGCTTGGAACAGCGCACATCATTTGCACAGTGCTCTGACCCTTAGGTTGCGGGATGTAACCCCGCGTTAAAGCGTAGAGCTATTCATCGCTCAACTGAACCGCGATTGGGTAGTGAAACGCCCTCGATAATAACAACGGTGTACATTTACTTTAGTGGGACAATATTTCTCACCCTTTTTATAATTGACTCATTTTTTATGCTAATTCCAAAAATAAAGTATTTTTGTCGGTTGGCTCAAGTTTTTGATATGACTTTGAAGTGCCCATTGTTGTTATAGGAGAAAATACCTGGAGATGGCACACTGGGTTTCTATCTTAAGTTAGATAAAAAAAAACCTATTCAAAAGGTTTTTCATTACACTGTATCATCGCCAGGTATTTTCTCCCAAAGGAAAACAATGGGAACTTCAAGTAATATATCTCGAAAAGTAGAGACGACTGACAAAGAGAAAAAAAAATTGAATCTCCATCGAAAGAGGAGTCGACAAAAAAAAAGAATAAAAATGATACCTCACTAAAGAAAAATTTACCATATTAATTATGGTAATTTTTATTTAACAACAGACAGCGATTTTTCACATTTTTTATGCTAAATATACGTAATGAAACATATTGTAAGAAGTTTTACATCAATGACGTTCTGCTCGCAAATGCTAGTTTTCGAGATATATGACTTTGAAATTCCCATTGTTTCCCTATGGGAGAAAATACCCAGCGATGGCAAGGAGCAATGGAAAACCTTGTACCTGCATCTGGCAACAAAATCTCCAGAATCGTTGCCTGTACTAAAGTAAAAAGTGACCAAAATGTTTTTTTTTTTTTCAGCCAGAAAGGTGGGTTGGTTGAAATGTAATGTGAAAAATGACAATAAATCGTGAATTCGCTCGTCATTAAAAATGATAGCGCCGAATCTGTAATTCCAGGCGAAAAGATGTAAAAGGAGTTTAGCATTGCTCATAATTTTTTGTAGGGAGTAAGGTGGGTTGACCTTAACGTTAACAATGTAAAAAAAGTAGAATTAGCTAGCCTTTAAAAATGACTGCCATGAATTTTGTTGTCTGTCCATCCAAAATGAGGCAGAAAAGTTGAGTAATGTTCCTAATATATTGCAGGAAATCACGTGGGTTTACAAGGGTGCGAAAAATGTCTTGAGTTAGCTGGCCATCAAAAATGATTGCGTTGAAACTTTTTCCCTACCAAAGGTGTTGGTCTAACGCTTTTTGGCTTTTTAGTTTAGCAAAGGTTTTCAAGGGCGTAGGCTGGCCTCAACATGGGAGGGTGTACATTTCGGGGAACCGAAACTCAAGGGGCTAAAATAGGCTAAGAGAAACAATACCAATTGAACCTCCCACTAACTCAGTTACATATAGGCGTAGTCATGAATATCTCATTATGGCAGCTCTCAAAATGACTATCGTAGTGGATATAAAAATACCATATCGACCAATAAAAATTCGAATTCAATATGCATCAATCTGCTCACAAGTCCCATGAATGTCAGTTTCACAGTTGAGTGTTCAGTCACACGCATTTCTTTTCTCACCTGTGAAGGTCATGCATCACGTAATATGATACCAGCTACATTGTAAAAAAACTAACAAGACTTGGTTTCGGAACTCAGCTGAAGTCACTGGGACTGAATGAGGCATAATTATTAATAACACGATCAAGATCTATAAATTTAGTGTAATGAATATTGATGAGCACCATTGATGAAAGTCTCTCTTGTCCCTCGGTTGATTTCAGGTATGAATGGAAAAGTCGTAGTAAGTTTGTACTTTCTTCACATACATAGGTCAGAGAAAGGGTGCAGGCAATTTGCACAAGACTAGAGATATTTTGGAACGTCAGAAGATCACAATTTTTGACAGCTTCGGCAGGTGACTAGGGTAGTTTCTTCTCTAGCGTCTTTCTATATGAAAATTATTCCAAAAGTAATCTCACCTATTCTTTTATTCCCCGAAGGGATTGCAGCGTACGTTGTTATGATGACTGAGCCGATGCACTCATGACCAGAAAATTTTATTTCTCTGTTGCAGTTATTGACGGTGTGACACTTGAAAATAGCCATCCCTGTAATGGACGTAAGTCAGAACAAAAAAATGCGTCATTGAATTTCTCCATGTAGAAAAAACTTGAATCAATCAACGTTCACCGGCACCTGATAGACCTTAACGAAGCTGCCGCTGCAGTTGCTGACACCCCATTTAGAAAATAGGCTCGACTTTTTCACACTTGCCACAGAGATGTCAGGGACAAAGTGCGCTCCGAACGCCCCTGCACAGCCACCACCCCGGAAAAGAATGTGCGCCTCGATCAACTCATCCACTCAGATCGGTGTACAACGGTGAATGAAGTGCGTGTAGAATTTGATGTATGTGTCGCTCAAGGTAAAGTCAACTCCACCGCTTCCTCCATTAGAAATCCCACCCGCTCTAGTTCGTGCTGCGGATATAGGAGGATGTTGGAAAGCCTGCAGTCGGCCACGGGTTATTGAGAATATGGCCCAATCGATGGAAGGTTAATGACCCCCTTCTTGGGCAAGGTTAAGTGCCCCAACGGAAGCTGCACACACTGAGCAACTGCCGACCAAGCATACCAAGCGACACAAAGAACGATCACCAGGCATTGTGTGAACAGTCGAGCGCACAAGCTTGCTGCTACCATGGGTGCTCTAGAAAGGATGTTGTCATTCCTAGGATTGAGCAAAGTGCATGTGCTAGGCGGGTTCCACGATTATTCTAGCAGGTACACAAGGACCTCCGACTGGATGTCTCTCAGGACTTGTTGGATCGCTACAAAGCCGTACATGACGGGTTCTTGGACAGCATCATCACTGGCTACGAAGCGTGGTGTTACCACTATGAGTCAATGTCCAAACGGTAGTCAATGGAATGGCTCCACTCACACTCCCCCAGCAAAGAAGAAATTCAAAACGGAGACAATTGCAGGCAAAATAATGTGCACGGTGCACCATCTACTTTGACAGGAAGGACGTCATCCTCCTGGATTTCATAAAACGGTCAACTATGACCGTTACATTGAAACGTTCCCCAAGTTGAAGGACTGCAGTACCCGTGTAAAGCCAAAAAACTATGAAACATTACGTTTGCAACACGACAACGTCAGGCCACACACAAGTTTGAAGACCACGGAATGTGCGACGAAGTTCGGCTGCACGTGATGTCTCCCGACTTCTAGTCCAGTCCTGTCGCCATCAGACTTCCAGTTCTTTGGACCTTTGAAGGATGCATTATGCGGTCAGCGTTTCCCCGACTACAACGCCGTGATCTTAAGCCCCGTACAGCCCTTGCAGCACGTCACTGCAACTCGTCGTCGCTAGCGCTCCCGAGCGCTCAGCAAGAGGGTATTTTCAACACGAACGGCAAGTTCAGCAAGCTAGATTTCATGTTGCAAGTGCGCTGATGCAGTCGGGCTGCACTATCGTCTCTCACAACGATTTTGCGTTCACGTAAGCTTTCCTCCGCGCGCCACCACTAAAATAAACACTACCTAGGCAAACCTAACCTAGCCTAACCTCCTTACCTAACCTTTTAACCTAACCTAACCTCCTTACCTAACCTTTTAACCTAACCCAACCCAACAACCCCAACACCCAACACCCAACAACCACAACACCCGACACCTGACCCCCGACCCAACCCAAACTAACCCATCCCATCCCAACCCAATCCAAACCAACCCAACCGAACCTAACTCAATCTAACCTTTTAAACCTTACCTAACCTTACCTAACGTTATCTAACGTTACCTAACGTTACCTAAAGTTACCTAACGTTACTCAACATTACCTAACCTAACCCAACTTAAATAGCGATACAGCGAGCAGCGCAGCGCACCAACTTGAACGCCGCTCACGCGCACACGATCTGCGTACACAAACACACACAGTCGCACACAAATCGTCGTGAGAGACGATAGCGCACTCGGGCTCAATCGAGTCTGAGTCGACCTTGAGCAGTCTAAGAGTACAGATGTGGTGTCGGTGAGGCGGCACTGAGGCACACACAGCTCCTATGCTGCACAGAGCAGCCCCCACACTAACTAGGTTGTCGTCAGACATATTTACTCTTAATAAATAATAATCAATCATTTATTGTTCTCATAAGGTTCTGTGTCCAACAAGATTAGGGCACAGCGCCTGAGGTTTTCATGATTAAAATTAACTTAAGAATAGTACTACACTACCACTACACCAGTTTGCCTTTTTCAAGAGTGAAAGAGAAAGGGACATGTATTCCAGGAAATAAAAATAAAGTCTAAAAACAATGTAGTTAGAATTACAGTGCACATTATGATATAAGCAAAGAGAGAAAATGTAGAACTAGACATACTATACAGTGTAACAAAAGAAATCGGAAAAAAGCGACAACAGTCGCCAGATTTAGTTGAACATTTTCATTCGATTTTCGATTTTTACCCAATTTGATTGCTAGCTATACGCCCGAGAAGATAGTGTCTCCAATGGTTCTTCGCACGGGAGAAGGTAAAAGCCTGACGGTGTAGGTCGGCCACCTCGATCAGCGGCCTAAATCCCGAAACAGAGGGGGAAGTACAGTATTGGGAACCTGCGTAACTTTGCAAAACTAGCCTCGTCAGCAGGAGCTGCAGCAAGCTGCGACATCACCTGCGGAGAAAGCAATCGGGTCCCTCGGGTTCGTGAGACTCAAATAATATTTTGGCTGAGAACGAAGCCTGTCAGAATCCACCACTTTGAGGCCTGAATAAAAAATTTGGACTAAGGAAAGAATACATGAAACAATTTGATATACACGATGCATGTGTGATGTATAAGCAACTGACCGCTGCCAGCGGTCCTTCTCAGAAAAACCTAGCAAGTAGGTCAGATAAACAAAGATTTGCCTGAAAAAACAAGATTTGAAAAAATGTTATTTTGTTCAAGCGAACATTATTAACAAAGTAATAACTGATTTTTTATTTCAAATACACCTAATGAGAACACAACACATTTTTTTATAATTTCCTTCATAAACGGCGACTTTATTAGTATCTTTTGCTTTTTTCAGCCTTGCAGAGTATTGCCTGTAAACGCCACCATCACATATGTCTTTAATGAATTCTGGCTGAGGCTACAGTGGAGCAGAGCCCATTTCATGGAGTACTATCGAGTTGCTGGAAGTCTCAAGGTCTACTGTTTGAAGATCAATGCCTGAAACTCAATTGGGAATGTCGAAGCCAGCGCACTTACATGAAATAGCCCGTCGAACAAGTCAAGCCTCTATGGTTTACTTTTGGCACCCAATTGAACTTGCCTTTAGTACCTAATTTACTGCCTTGCGAGAATTCTCTCACCGTAAAATTTTTTTGAATTATTTTTTGCCGTTTCACTGTATTGGCTAAGGGAAAAAATTCTCTTAACGCAGGCAAGAAAGCGTGGACGCACCGTGAAGGTTTTCATAACTCAGATGAAATCAGATAATTTTGCCTACTGATTCAAACCTACGTTTTTGTTACATGAACACATTGTTTTCGATGCAGTGCAGGTCTTTCGTCAATCTAAAACTCCTGTATGTGTCATAATGAGTATCTACAATGCTTAAATGCACCAGATTTTGAAATTTACTGTCCAAATTTTGAAGTCGTGAAGTTGATAAACGCCTAGACGCTCGGCGAGTCCCCGTGGATCAAACATTTTTATCGTTTTCGTGCCTGTTCAATACGTGTCACAAACGAGATAGTGTAATTATAATTTTTTTTGAAAATAAGAAAAAAAATATGACTGGTTAAAACTTATTTCTATACTTCAAAAACTTATTATTTTTTATATGAGCTTACCTACACGAGAGTCACATGCGAAACACCAATATTAAAAAAAAGCGTGTTTTGAACAGAAAAAACATAGAAACCAAGACGATGACTGAAAAACCCAGATCTTAGTATAATAACCTAGAGCTGGTAGCACTGATCTGCTTCTGCAACAGCGCACTTCTCCACAGGCCGGTGTGTACACAGCGGCTCTTTTTAGACGCCACTACTGCGACGAGTTGCAGTGACGTGATGCAAGGTCTGTACGGGGCTTTAGTTGTGAAAAAGTGAACCGTGTCTCTAGGACTGACTTTTACCACCGAGGCATTAAGGCTCTCGTTTATCGCTGGCAGAAGCGCATTGGGAATAGTGGTGACTAGATACAAAAATAAAGTCTGGTGCACACAAGGTCGCTCGTTTTAATGGTGCCACTTCCGTTTTCGTAGCTCTTAAATTTTTTGAGTTGAAATATTGCAGGCATTACTGATGGAAGGGCCGTCGTACATAGACTGCAGTAGTTGTGGCTTTGCTCGAACAAACTCAGAAGATGGAAGGTCACTGCTGTTTTTGTTAATGGCATCATCAAATGCCAATGACTAGGCTTTTAATACTTGCATAGACAAGATCCAAGAGTGGTACTTCGTTTCGTGGCAAACTTGAGAACCGAGAGTTCAGATTTTCACTATGTCGTCCAAGAATGGTATTGCTAGACTTTGCGCTTATTAAAAAAAATCTAGCAGGGCATTGTTTACAAAAAAGAAGCCTGCCCTAAGCTTGCTAGCCCCGAGTAAAACTATCTTTTCAATCTACACATAACTATTTCTTCCATTTCTTCTAAAGGGTACAATTTTTTTTTTTTTTTGTGCTTGACAAGCGGAACTCCCCTTCTGCTGCAAGGGGAGGGGGGCTGCGCGTGCACCCTGTGCACCCCCGCCCAGCCCGCGCCATTAGTATTTTCGTTACAAATCTGCTTCTGGAGAATTCGCTACAAAATCCCCACTAAAATTGTCATAAGAGATTAGTGCTCTCTCTCGGCCAATTCATCTATAGCAGCACAATCCTCCTCCACCTAAGAAGAAGTACAGAAAAACTTTTACATTAACAACAGAGCATTACTGAATTAAATTAATTCCCTATCGCCTACCATGACCGGGTATTATCAAGGATTAGCCTTCAGGCTCCATGGCCGCACTAAGTAAAGCTGCAAATATCTCTATTGCCCCATGTCAAGAAGTGTTTCAAGCAAGAAGTGCATTCAGATGATGGGATAAGCATCCCACTTTCGCCATCTACTGCAACCGGGTCATCGACCTCCATAAAACAGCAACTTCATTACGAAATCTGCGATCTTGCCCATTTTTCGTATCTCCCTTAAAAGCGTGACGCGAAACATACGGTATATAAATACCTAATAGCATACATATTGACATTATTACTATATTATTATTATTAATATTCGAGTCCTAGTTTAATCATCACATGCAAATAAACCTATGATGATTTTTTCGAAACCTGCATTCATGTAGTATTTTTGTTGACATTTAGGTAAAATAAAGCATTCTGAGAATTTTTTTCACGAACATCGCTTCTATCGAATATGCTTAGATTTCGAGATATTTGAATTTGAAGTTCCCATTGTTTTTCTATGAGAAAAACTAACTGGCGTTATTATAGGCTTCCTAGTGACTCCCCATAGGAACTCAAACGGTATTATTTTACAAAAAAACATCGTCCCTAGCTAATTCACTAATAGATATTGATAGAAGTTTATTACAGAAATGCAGTGATACCCACATATATCAGTCGGAACTGCATAGTTTTCAAGATATTTAAGTTTGAAGCAGCTATTGTTTTCCTATGAGAGAAAATAATCACTCGTACAATGTAATGGAATGGAAGACCCTTTTTTGTGGGTTTTTAGGTTAGGTTGGGTTAGGGCCGTTAGGTTAGGTTGGTTGGGTCAGGTTTGGTTGGGTTAGGTTGAATTAGGTTAGGTTGGATTGGGTTAGGTTAGGTTGGTTTGGGTTAGGTTAGGTTGGATTAGGTTAGATTGGGTTAGGTTGGATTGGGTTAGGTTGGATTGGGTTAGGTTGGATTGGGTTGGGTTGGATTGGGTTAGGTTGGATTGGGTTAGGTTGGATTGGGTTAGGTTATGTTGGGTTGGGTAGGTTGGACTACGCTAGGTTGGGTTAGGCAGGTTCGGTTAGGTTCCTATGGGGTCGCTAGCAAGCCTGTAATAACGCCTGTTATTTTCTCTCATAGAAAAACAACAGGAACTTCAGAGTCAAATATCTCCAAAACTATGCATTTCCGACTGATATATGGGTATCACTGCACCTCTCAAATAGACTACTATCGATATCTAGCTGTGAATTAGCTGGAAGCCATGGTGCTTTTCTGTTACTATCCACCACCTTAAACCAGGGTTAGAAGCCCAAATGCAGGCACTCTTATCCGTTACTCCTTAAAACAAAAAAAAAAAAANAAAAAAAAAAAAAAAAAAAACGCGTTCCTCATTAGAATATTATGTCCAACCTACTAAAGATACGCCCTAAGGTTTTGATTCTTAATACTAACATAAGAGAGAATCGCATGCATGCTGAAAAAGAATGGTCAATATTACTGTCAATACAACCAACGATTTTGATACTTCTGTTGCCATAATTAGGGAACAAAATATTTCAAGACATTTTTCACTAATTGTTTTGGCGCCAATATTTAGCTTTCGAGATATTTGACTTTGAAGTTTACATTGTTATTCTACGGGAAAAATGAATGGCGACCCCAACCAATGATTTTAGTATATTCGATGCATTATACGTGTAATAGAGCAATTCTGAGACATTTTCCTTTAATGACGATTCGGGTGAAAATGCATAGTTTTCGAGATATCCGACACTGAAGTTGACATTGTTATCATATGGGAGGAAATACCCGGCGACCTTAAGAGAGAATGTTAACAGACCTGAAATACTAACGTAACTTAACCTAGGTTAGGTACCGTAAGATGGTGTTATACCGGATATACGGGACATTCTCGGTTATGCCATTCCTAGAGTTTTGATCGTAAAGGCCTGAAACTTGGAATATATTTGTCTCTAGTCGTCTTCT
>LQNS02000453.1:0-15796 GCA_001587735.2 Parhyale hawaiensis
TTCCCTACACAGCCGCACAGCATGGCGTTAAGAAAGAAATGGTGGTGTTGCCACTTCGTACCGTGACGTAAGGAAATGGGAGACTTGTCCAGACGTTACAAGGAGCTCATACGCTCCTACAACAGTAATAACAGGTTCTACAATTTTCTTGAAGATTCATCTCCAATTTTTTTATTTGTGTTCGGACAAAAACTAAGACAAGCAGTTAAATTCACATGCGGACAGATCGATCATCACCAAAATTTGGTCATTTATACTTTTTAACATTTCAAACTATTCCTGCAAATTTTATAAAGATTCGTTCATAAAGTGTTGAATTATGTTTTTGACCAAAATAAGACCCAACGAAGGGACAAACCAACAAATGGATAAATAGATCATCTCAAAATTTGGGAAGTTACTCTTCGTAATATGCCTAACAATTCTTAAAATTTTCATAAAAGTCTGTCAACAACTTTCTAAGTCATGGTATCAACAAAAAAGAAGTAGACACACAAACAGTTGCACCGATCTTCAACAATGCTGCTAATATCGTAAAGCTCCTTTCATAACTTTTGAGTCATCTTACTGACAGACAAACAAACAAGGAGACAGACAAACTCGGCAAAAAGATAACCTCCTTGGCGGAGGTAATTATTTAAACGTTCAGACTGGCCTCTCAAAAAGTTTGTCGGCGTCAATAAAATTACCCTTCTGGTGATGCCATCCATTTAGCCTTACGTCGATCAATCGGTCTGCCAGTTATGGTCTCAGCACTAACTAGGTCAGTGTAGAACGTTTAAGAGTGTATAAGAATGTAGAATGCTTAAGAGTGTAGAATGCTTGTTCCTTGCACTACTCTGCACTATTCTCTTAACCTACTCGTACAGCCAGATTACGGTATTGGAAAGTTTGTTATTTTGAGTCCGCTTGATTCTGGGCACCAGGTGTTCTTAATATCTCAGACCCACTGCTGTAACTGTTGTGCCAGTCTAACGTTGTTTCGCCGAAACTGTTGTTAGTGTCAAGTGACAGTCTAAATGTATTTTTGCCGATCTCGGAATATATATTGGTAGAAAGGCTGGAGAGCTGAGCGTCAGGTCATGTCCTAACGGTGGCTTGTGTAATAAGCTTATCGAAGTAACGCATGGTTCATGCCGGATCCTCTTGCAATAGCATATTGTTGCAACTTACCTTGTCCAATTGCTAATGGCTAAAAAGTTCTTGAGAGTTTTGTTATCTGTCTTGGGGCGCATGTGCGACCTCCACAACTTTTTAACTTTCATATTGCCTGCCTATTTAAGCAATTGTCACTGTATCATCAGTGTTCTCACTACATTGCGCGTCCTAGAATCATACAGCTCTCTCTTAGTCTCTTGGGTCCTGCACCCGGTCTATTGTATCGACGAAGTCTGATATAGTTCTGTGTAACTTGCCTAGACTAATACATCGCTTTAAAAGAATCTGCATTTGATCCCTTAAAGTCTCCAAGTCTGCACTGCAGAAATAGCAGAGGGTTCATATAAGCAGATTCGAACTCCAGCACACAGGGCCCGACATTTTGGCTCCACCGGGATCAACAGTCAGGAAACATTCAAGTTGTCAGATGCTCCAACTTAGAATGGACAGAACTTCAACTGCAGCTGTACTTTTTCGCTTCTTCAACAAAACGCGTTAGTCAATTTCGAAGTGAGGACTTGAAGTCGGTACGCTTCATGAGTAACTTATCTAGCGATTTTCACAGGCATAAAATTATATTGTAGATGGTCCTATTTCTTCATCAATCAAACCGTTCGTCTGCGCTATCAGTATTAGAAAAGAAAAAAGTTATCGAGAGATTGGAGCGGGAGTCAGTGTAACTGCCAACTGGTGATAGATGTGCTATCCGACTTGGATTATATTTACACACTTCTCAGTCACGTTACGGATCCAGGCGCAAACGGCGTCTGACACATCTGTTTTGTGCAAAATTAAGCTGTCTTGGCTATTAAGATATACTTAAAGCGCTGCTCTTGAAGAATACAATTTAGTGATGGTATCTGAAGGAGTCGCCTTCAGTAAGATGATGATACATGGGAAATTGACAGCCGACAAGTGATTGGCGCATGCAGTTGGGACCACGAGGTGTTGCTGCCAGTTTTTAGTCGGCGACCATCAGATTGACTCACACAGAGGTACCAAGCATAATTATGCAGCAACTAGAGCACTTTGAGAGAGCATACCTCCGCCATGCAAGGCAACGGATTGCAAAAATTCAAATTCGCTCTGAAACCATAATTTCTTTGCATAAACTCCAAGATCTAATCACTTGTGCCTTTTGATAGTAATAGCTTGTGCAATTTTCTTGAAGATCTGTTCATAACTTATGGAGTTATATTGCTAACAAACGCTATGACAAACATGAGTCAAACATACAAACGAAGAAATCGAGCTGCACCAAAATTTGATCATTTAGGTCTTTTACCATAAATAAAAACCCCTATAAAATTTCATAATTATCCATTCATTATTTTTTGAGTTATTGCGCTAACAATCATAAAATTAAAAACAGTGACAAACGAACGAACGAACAAACGGATCATCACAAAAATTTGGCTTTTTACTTTTTGTTATATACCAAACGACTCATATTGATTTCATAAAAATCCATCCATAACTTTTTGAGTTATGGCATTGAGAAAAATGAGGCAGACAAACAAACAAACGGATTGACATAGCTTAACTGAAAGTTAATCATCTGTTCCTCCTAACATACCTAACAATCCCTGTAAATTTCGTCCAAAACGGTTCATAACTTTTTGAGTTATGTTGGTGACAGACAGACAAAAAGTCAACGAGACAGACAGACAGACAGACATAGACGACGAGGTGAGGCATAGCTCCAATAGTAAATGGCGAGCTATTACAAAGACGCGGGCATCGCACTCTGCTCTTTTTTTGTGAAGTAATCGACTCGGGCTGTCCAACGAAGTATTGTTTCCTTTTGCAAGAAGGCAGCAAAGAAATCTTATCGAAAGTTTCTCGAAGCAAAATCTGGACGGTAATTATCTCGCGCTTTTGTTAAGATTTCCTTTGACTCGCTTCCTACATCACAAAATGTAACTCTACATGTAATATAAAGTAACGGAAGGAGGAAGTACAGTAGATCAGGTGTTGAAGATTCTTTGGGAAGAAACGTTTAGCATCTTTGTACACATTTTCTCCAATGATAAGTCAGCAGCTTAAAGAAATAGTAGGCAATTTTTTTTTTATCTTGCGTCTTTGAAAGTATCAGAGAGGAATTCATAATTCATAGATTTCCCTTCCACACACGTGGACTGCAAAGAACGCGCCTTTTTTGGAACGCTGCATAAATTTACCCCCAAGAACGAGCAACAACTACATCAAGTGGCTTAAACGGCTCGTGCAGAGTGGCTAAGTCGGCATGCTGCCTTGCCAGTTATTTAATTGTTTATGTGAATTCTACTGTATAGCAGATACGTACAGGTGTTCATACAGTAGTGGCCTAAATGCATAATACGAAACGACAACAAATGTAAGGTGTAAATATTAATTATCTGAAGTGTGTTGGATGTACATTTGTAAAATATTCACAAATTATACTTGGACGATAGCTACTCAGAGAAAAATTTTTTTGATGGGTGTAGGGGGTTTCTTTGAGAAAGATTTAGCCGCACGTAGTTGTTTCATGGCGTTGTTTGGTGTGTTATGGCAGCAGACGCTGCAGTCAGAAAAACTTATTTCAATAAAAAGAGAGTGAAAACAAGCTTCATAACTTTGTTACAAGTGTAAAACGAGAGGCGGTTTCATACAGCTACGTAGATGGCACTTATGCTGTAATTTAAGTTCCGTCTCTTCAGGTGCATTAATTTTAGCGGATTTGGATGCTTCTTGGTGCATCATCTGCTATGTCCCTAAACCGAAACACATAAGTGCATCATGAGACCCTATATGCGTCATCATGACGCACTTCAACTAACTTTACTATAATAATTCATTATCTCACATTCAGTGGATACATCTAGCGTAGAGTTGACATCACCTTAATTACTCTAAAATTTTACGTTACGGCAACGGTAGTGCGCAAAACAGGAGATGAAGTCTGTGCTGCGAAGGAATAAAATATCTCTCTCCGGCTGACCCGATTCTCGGAATTTCACAGCGCTGGCTTCTCTTTTTCTTCAATATCTGAACTTCTAAAGTCTACAGTTGAGGCAAAAGGGATACCTCGTTAGGCATGGCTACTCAACGCAAGATAATAAATAATTATAATTACTGTAGAGTTGGTTGTAGTGTGTCATGATGATGCACTCAGCCTATTTATGATGCACTTGCGTGTTTCGGTTTCAAGACAAAAATGCATGTAATTTTGATGCATCAAAGGACGCCAAAATTTCTCTCAGTGTATATGTCAGAATTATAATTAAATGATTTTACAGTTATCTTTAACTGTATATAAATATTCATCTTAAAAACCAAAAAAACAATAATACACATTTTGCCTTGGTCAGAAGTTATGGAGCACATCAAAAATCAATATAGCAGCATTAATTAGAAATTGTACATCGGCAATAACCTTACAGTTTAGTTTTGAAATTTTCTCCCTCTTGCTACGAAATTTGTAAACTGTCACTTGTCAACTTTTTTCAATTAATGGGGAGTAAGACCCTGACCTTGCATAGATCACTGTATTAAAACCGACGGCAGCGTTGCCGCGTGAAGCTCGGCCAACATGCCTGTAAACTGCAAAGTGAGAAACACAATTCGTTTTAGCTTAAGTATTGCATTATTATATCTAACACTGTTTACAACACAAAGAGGATATCGATCATGGTAACAAAAGTACCATAGCTAAACACTGGACCAGATCATCACCGCAGAAAAATTGCAGAAGGAAAAATAGAAAGAGTTTTGTACACTGTGACATTGTAACACACACAGGCTTCTCGGCAGCAACACTCTCCACTCAACATCGTTACACTCCAAATGAAGGCTACCGCTCGCTCTGCCGGTTGTATACTGTATGTAGATGGAGTGGGCAGTGGACTAAAAGTTTCAGGTGATGCCTAACCAGTTTTAGCTTAGCGAACTCAGTTCTTGTCGTCACTATAGAAACAGGAGACGCAATTAAGTGGCCTCAGCCACTTTTTTCAACCACGAGCTGGTTGGCTTAACATGTTAGTAAAAATAGGAAAATGTGGTTCAAAGAAAAAAAAATGAATTCGCTTTATTAGTTGAACATAGAATATGGTACAAGTGACACAGCTTGTCACTAAAATCAAATTAGGTAAAAGGACCGGGTAATACCATAATTACCCAACTACACTGCACTTGACCCATTTTTTGATCCCGGTTTGGTTGTAGTATGCGCTGGAATCGGCTGTACGTGTTAGATAATTTATAGTCAGGACCATTATGGATGACCTTGAGAGAGGTGTTATCAGATTTTTATATCTTGAACTTGGGACTGAAAGTGGATTTCCTCGTCCTGACTTTGACGCAGTCAGTATACTTTTGGACAAAATTTAATATCATACTTGCACTAGTTGACTTCGCACATTACAGGCTACACAAGCTACAATTTCGAACAGAGTAACAGTGCAGGGAACCAATAGCTTCGAAACAGCTGGCACTTGACCTCTTCAGAGCAGTGACCAAACATCCTGATTAGCAGATTAACATGTTGCCTACTGCGTGGAGCTTTCTTGTTTCTTTGTCAATATCCTGGTTATCACGAAAATCATTCCAAACTGATGTAGCGTGACGACTAACTGACACAATTAGTGTTTTAGCGTGTCACAATGAACTATGGAATAGCGTCACAGTGATGTTGTGAATGGCCAATGGTCATCTACACAGTAACCATGAAAAGTACTTGCATTTTTTTTTCAGTTAGACCATTCACTTTCAAAACCGCACGAACAGGGAAAATCATATGCATATTTTAACTGTTTTGTTTTGATAGCTCGGGTCAGCAACATGTACTGAAAGTGCAACTCCGAAAAGTCCTAAGAAAAATCAGAAATCAAAGGTTTCACATTTCTAGTAACGAAATTCTACTTATTTTTCAAAGTGCCCTGCTCAGCTACAATCTGCACTGGCAAAAACTCATTTGGACGCTATTTCGAAGTTGAACATGAATTTTTCAAATGCTAAAATGCTGCCACGCTTCGGTACCAATTTTTCCATCAATATACAGATACACTGTAACTATAATTCACGGGATCGCAGGTCCCCGTGGTATTCAGTCCATATACAACCTCTGCAGGTAAAAGAATGCGGTCAAATTTGTGGCTGGAAGGCAAGGAAAAACTGGAGCAGGAAATCTGTAGCAACATCTTGCATCAAATAGCGACGCCATACATTTATTCGAGCGGGCGGCAGCGAGATGGGCCTCGGCTGATGCTTGCCCAAAGGCGTTATGGGCAGCGGGGAACTGGGGCTGGTGTTGTAAATCTTGTGGGGCAGCAGTGCCACCTTCGCTGATTGTTTTGAGCTCCCTTTGCGGATTGCACATATTGCTTTGTAACACTGCATTGGCGCGCTGAGAGAGAGGGTTTGATATATTTTGCGTCTTCAAGCAGCTATGAAGTTAACGGGGGCGGATAATCTATATTATAATTCTGCTTGAGGCTCCATCCATCTGTACGTCCATTCGCCGTCCGTCCATTCCTGCTAGGGGCAAATTTAACTAGACAGAGGTTTTTTTTTTCTCTAGAAGGAAGCTCAACAATACCTGTCTTATTTTTGCTTGTTCTTGGAGAAATTTTCAGTAAGTTTTGAAGCCAAGGCATGAAGTTCCTTTTGCATGTATCATACCAACATGCGATACCGATTTCCCTATCTTGAAATATTCACGTTGCTGAGGTCGCATTATGATCCAAATATGGGAAAATTCGTATCCAGACTACGGTGTAGCGAGCTGTTCTGAACTGCTTCATTCTAAAACATTTTTGAAGTAAAAGCGCGATCTAATACTAAGAATGACCGTCGAGTGTTTATGACCTCCGCCCAGGAGGTTATGTTTTCGTGGTGTCTGTCTGTCTGTATGTTTGTTTGCTTATCTGTCGCCAAGATAACTCAAAAAGTTATGAATCGATTTGGATGAAAATTACAGGGATTGTTAGGTATGTTAGGAGGAACAGATGATTATCTTTTGGTGAGGATATGTCCATCCGTTTGTTTGTTTGTCTGCGTCATTTTTCTCGATGCCATAACTCAAAAAGTTATGGATCGATTTTGATGAAATTAACATGAGTTGTTAGGTATATAACAAAGAGTAGATGACCAAATTTTGGTAATGGTCCGTTGGTTCGTTCGTTCGTTTGTCCTATTTTTATTTTATGCTTGTTAGCACAATAACTCAAAAAATAATGAATGGATCTTTATGAAATTTATAGAAGTTGTTAGTAATGGTGAAAGACATAAATGATCAAATTTTGGTGCAGATCGATTAGTTCGTTTGTATGTTTGACTCATATTTGTCACAACGTTTGTTAACAGAATAACTCAAAAAGTTATGAACGGATCTTAAAAAAAATTGAACAAGCTGTTATTAATATAAAAAGGCACAAATGATTAGATTTTGGAGTTTATGCAAAGAAAATTATGGTTTCAGAGCCAATTTGAATTTTTGCTACCGTTGGCTCACTTTGCGGAGGTATGTGCTCTCAGAGTGCTCTAGTATATTTATGTATTTACTGATTTCTTTATTTATCTATTTATTTATACGTTCGGCGTCACGCTATTCGGTGGTCCACTACTCTATAATAAGGTCCTTTGAGGCAGCTTCAGCTTTGTCACTCCTTCATTCGAGGTCACGATGATTGGATATCTCAACACCTCCAATCAACAAACACAATTTCAGTGGTCATCACACTCAGCACAGCAGGTGGTGAATTACAGAGTGCGAAGTGCAGTTGGTGTGCGGTGCAAGCGTTTCGTACGTGGCACAAGCATTTTCCCTCCCTCCTGTGTGGAGGAGAAAAGTAATACTCACTAAAACACAGAAAATTTTTCAATTTTATATCTCTGCAAATTTCAATATTATCAGAGAGTGGTGTGACTCTTTATATGTTTAATTTAGAATTCCAAATTTATTGTTATCAATTCGATTCGATGTTATTGTCACACAAAATTTTAAGTAAATGCTGAAGCGGCTTCAAATGACATAGAATATAGACTAACCGCACTCTCAAATTTTTTAATGTAGCTTAGTTCGTCTTCACTCAGCTGCTGCGACTGCTATGCCGTAAAGTGCTTAGCAATATGTGCCGCCGCCAAGCTCTATTCACTATAACACTCAGTCCCGTGGGCTGTACGGGTTCGTCAATTTTCTAGCAATCAAAATGAGGAACATAATAATTTTTAAAGGGCTTCAAAGCTGCCCGTTATGTGAATGAATGAATAAAGTATTTTAATCCTTTACCCTTAACAGTAAAACGTGGTAAGGGGAATACCGAAAAATTAAACGCATGAGTGATACGCAAATGTTACCATATCACAATTTTATGAGTGTTGCCAAAGAATCCGCCTGCACAACTTGACAGTACACAATCCGCGCCCGAACTGAAGAAAGCACCCGCTTGCTTGTTCCTCGGTACGACCCTACCCCAACTGTCTCCCTACCAACTGATATCTCTCTGCCATGATCTCCCAAAACTGCTTCACGCTGGGGTCGCTCAACACAAAGCGTCTCTTCCTCAGCAGTCCCGTTTGGCGGTAACAGTCTTCCCACACTTCTCCTCTACACCCTAGGTAGGTGCCTGCTCGCAACACGGTGACCTCCATAAAANGCACTGGGCGCCTTTCATATAAAAATCAATTTCTTACTACACCAATCCGCAGTCACAAAATCCATTTTTTTTTTTTTTTGCATTCATATACAATTTCCATCGATCAGTATTCCGGGCCTCACACTCGACTCCGGTTTTTTCTTTGGCGTCCTACACGTCAGTAGAACTCTTGTATTTAGCTATCGCTTGCCTTTGTTTCACACACCACATGCATCCTCTGGCGAACACAAAGGCTGGTATGTGCCGGCTCTCTGTTTATCCCTGCTACATGCCTTGCTGACTATCTGCCCGCTTTTTGTCCGGCCGATTAACTAGACTACTTGTATTTTCTTACCTAGCTATCTCCAACCCTGTTATGTACATACCCATTGATTTTGCCGCTGATTATTGGTCATCATTAGTTAGCCCCATCGTACCCCGTTAGCACGCCTGCCCTTATTAATTGCAAATTATAAATAACTTCGATTGTCGGTAATTGATAAAACCATGTCATGATTCCCAATCCCAGTTTCACCGTTTATATTAACCCAGCGTGTAAGAGAAGAAAGTGACATAATAAATTTTATGGGAAGTATGAAACAAATTTATAAATTGTCAAAGAATAGTAATTACCAAATAAATGTTCTAACTACCAAGAAATTGGAGTGTTCTCTAACTCTACTTATCTACTACAGGACTAAATAAGAACGGACTTCGGAAACACACTTTGGTAAAAACCCATATATATATATATATAGGTAGAATAAATCTTGGTATTAAAATTGTTTACCCGACAAGTGTTCTTTCTATTTTTAGTTGTGATAATTGAGGGATACTACGTTAAACTTCACGCCAGAGCTTGTGTAGTCTCATGATAGCGGTAGCTTATCGTAAAACTTTGGATGAGCTCCATGGTTAAAAATGTTAGTTCTAGAAGCGGAAGTAACAACGTCATCTCATGCATCAATAAGTAATTAAACCCCACTTGTGTGCTAGATAGAGGTGCTTCAATTTACGAAACATACTAGCAGGCAGGTATTTCAGGTTGCATCCACTTTATTTATCGATAGTAACTGCACAATAGAGTGCAGATGCAAAGGATATACTCGTATATAGCTTCAGAGTATAATATTTTATTGTTGTACAGTCATTCATTTACATAGCCATAGACGAAGCCCATTTTCAACCATTCTGTGGGAAAAAAATGTCGAGAACAGATGCAGGCAATTTAACACGAAAACTTGCCTATTTATCAACTTCGAGTGAAAATTTCTGCGTTGAAGATATGTGAAACCCACTACCGATTCTTCATTGTCTTCTGTGCAAACGCGGAAACGACCGATAATAGGCTTTTTCTTCAAACTCCTTCTACAAACATAGACACACAAGAACAGTACCAGCAGCGCTTGAAGTCCCCAGGTGACTGTTAAAGCGAGACACGCAGATGAATCACAAACTGGTCAAGCGATGGGGCTACCTTTGCATAATTATCGGTTCTGGTTGGCTAATTTTTGTAGAAAAGAAGTAAGAATTGTACATCAGCGTTAAGTTTACAGTTTGATTTAAAAGCCTTTTCTACTTTCCTATAAATTCCAAAGTTACTACTTATCAGTTTGTTTACATCAATTAGGGAATCAAATTTGGCAATAGCACTAACCACTTTATTTTAAGACAGTGATTAGTGCTATTACCAAATTTTATTCCCGAGTTGTTTTAAACAAACTAACAAGTAGTGACCTTGGAATTTTCAGGAAGGTAGAAAATGCTAGAAAAGAAATGGTAAGAACAGTTAAACGAAGTTGGCGTTTCAGTAGTCCAAAAAACATTTTCTAGCTGCCGCATTATGCTGGGTGATGAGTAATCCGTAAGTTCATCAGTTGTGTTAGAATCCCTTCTCAGCCTGTACGTAATACTTTGTTTCTTCAAATAACGCTTTGGTACATATTTTTGTTATGGTGCTGGTAGTATGTAAAAACAATATAGCTATATTTTTTCGGTTTTACGAATATTGTTTTATTAATATCATCACCGCTTGAAGCAATGAGATTTTCGTTGTTCAGTCATATTTGGAAGCACCGCATTGGTCTTAACTTTGTACAAGCTGTGTGTTTCTTGAAATCTAGCTGCGTCATTTTGCCAAAATATAAAATAATTAACTTGCATTGTTTTCATGGCCGGCTAAACATCATTCTAGTAGACTAGATAACATAGAGCGCCTTTTTCGATGAAAACGGCAGTCTTCCCTGTGGCGGCTACCTAAGCAAAACATAAAAGCATTAGAATGGTTACTCATGAAAACAATATATTCCAGCAGCTGGTACTTATAAAACCATTACCTTTCCTTGTTTCCGCGACCGCTTGTTGTAGCTTGGATGGTATAGCCAATAAGTATCTCCACTAATTATGTTTCTCCTCATCAGTAAGAAGCGAGAAAATATTGACTTCGTGCATTAGTATCACAGGCAGCAAGGTGTATTTTTTCCATTGAGCTGGATAATAAATGCCGCATCAATGGAACAACTAACATACGCCGTTATGATTTTCTAAATAATGTTCTTTCTCTCAGACATTGATAAACATTAAACAGTAGTTAATTAGGTCTTTGAGCTTACGTCTTCGGCGAATAATAATCTTTCAATACCGTCTCATTAGTCATTTGTTATTTATAGTTAAAACCTCAATGATTAAATGCTGCTGTTTTTCTCAGGAGGCCAGATTCTTAGCTGCGTGTCTTGGGCATGAATAATTCATGTCCTGCTCACGATGTCATAACTTCTTTTCAATTTGTCTTGCAATTGTGCGACAGCGTTTGTGTGTCTCATCTTGCCAGATATTATTACAATGAATTCAATTTTGAAGTTCTGGATACTCTATAGTAGATCACAACAGCCCTTCTAATTCCACGGCAAATCAGTACTAGTTGTGTTCGTGTACAACGAAGGAACAGAGTAAAAGTTTCTTCTTAACGTGCCAGACGCTAATTTCATTTATAATCCACGTTATTTACGGATGTCATACTTGTTTCTTAAATTATTTTCCGAATCTTACTGCATTTCAAACGTAGAAAAGAAGTGGAGAAGGGCATATTTTGAAACGTTCTAAAAATGAATGACTTCAACGACGTCTCGAAAACCTCACGGTTCGAGAGAGACGATGATTGTCTCCGGAACAATGGGTAGAAGTTCAAATATTATCAGTGAATCACAACCCAAGCACGACACTTTTTTTCCATGCAGGGTTGTGAACACTTGGAATAGAATTCATTTGAAAGCTACCGTAGAAAATGCAATCAACAGCACGAATAATTGCTTAGACCAGTGAGAGTAGCATCCTCCGCAACTGTGGACTCCCTCTTTTACATCTTGGCATTAAACTTCTAACTGGCCCGTGATCTCAGCTAGCTTGTTCCATTATCGGATGACTATATTATCCTCCATAAAATCTAACTTAATGAATCAGCAACCAAACTACTCTGGTGCTTTTGATCAGTAATACGAATGATCCAAATGTCTGCGGTTCTCCATTGTATGTCCAATTGTCCATTAGACTTTGTACTCATGTGTCTTCGTATGGTGGTAGTAGCTCAGAGCAGACCGAAACCTGGGTTTGGGTCTTTTCTGGAAATGAGCCGCTTGCTCCTCTGTCGCCAATAATCTAGTCTCATCTAATCTACCTTGAACTTTCAAGTTACGAGAAAAAAAACAATATTCTCTTTATAGATACTAGCGGGACCCGTAGGAAATTCCAAAGTCGGTTAGGTAATGTCCTCACTTTTTATAAATGAACCAATCACTTTAGTTGGACCTAATTCAGCTTCTCAGCCTAACCTACCGATAAATAGCGCCTGTTCCTTGATCCTAACGAACTACGTCAAACCTCAAGTGCGCTGCACACAAGAGTCGAAACATGGCAACGTTGCTCCCTATCTTTCCCCTTGCGCTGCTGTGTATGCGGCTTCGACTTATCTAATATTATTATCTTCAAAAAATTGCTTAAACCTCAAGCCGCAGCAGCTATTCCACTACTCCGAAGGCCACGTGCTCACTTTAGACTTTGTCTTTGAATTACTATTGAGTTTCAATTCACAACTGTACATACACATTTTGCCATCGATGTATCTTAAATAATTCAACCGTCATCATGCTCTTCGGTCTTCCAAGTCGTTGCAAGTCCATTCCTAATAGTGTGTGCTAAGCCACTTAACTTTTCGCTTTGGCCGTCACGCTGCCGTGACTACAACTAATAGCACTTTAAAGTCCCGCTAAAACTATGCGTCATTGCAACTTTAAGCTAACTCAAAAGTAGGACTTACATATTCCCAAAGCTTGGCCATTGTTGCTTGTTATAACGACGTACAAACTGCCAGAAGCGACTCAGACCTTAGATATTATTTTTAGTGGCATAGCAATATCCAATCAGATACATATTTGCGTGGCAATGCAACTTTTACGCAGGCGTGCCCGCGCCCTAAGTCACCCTGTACATGCACAAAATATAATCTAGACACTGCATCACTGGTGGATTCTGCAAATATTTTAATAGTAAAATCTTAGCCCCTAAATATCATGATAGATATATAAAGACAGCATAGGCTAAGCAAATATAGCAATCTCGTTTTTAGGAGATAGCTTTCTCATTGCTTTTCTTCTATATTTACACGCTTTCGCTATCCTTTGTTTCTCATCGTCTGAAGATAACATTATTTAGACTTTCATATTTTAATGTTTCCAATTTCAACGGTGTATTTGATGGTTTCAATTCTACTACGGGATCCGTAGCTGCTTTACACTTGATGTACGGTACCCTGCGAGTATAATACAACACTCAGCCCATTCAAAAAAATTGTTCATGTCGCTGGAAGTAAGGATCCTATGGCAAATGTGTTTCTCTAGAAAAATTTGAAGTTTATATGTGGGTACGCTACAACGAAACTTCCGTTAGGGCAGTAAACTCTTTGAAAGCATTCCTCTCTGACGCGCACCCCATATAAACATCAAATTTTCCTACGAAAACACATGTACCATAGGGTCGTACTTCAAATTTATAGACAAATCCCCACACCACTACAGTCCAGTGTTATCTACCTTTACCAATGCCAGTCCTGCAGCGCCTCTTACATCGGTAGCACTAGACAACACTTCAAAGTCCGCAATGACCAACATCTATGTGTATCCAATCGAACCGGCTTACTACTTGCGAAACCCTCACATTCAGCCCCTCGCCTGCATGACGAGCAAAACAACCATCCCATCAGCAGGAATAACTTCTCAATCATAGACTCTTTCAACCCAATCGAGCTCACAACATTAGAGTGTCTCCACATTCATAAAACAAAACCTAGTTTAATATTATAACCTCAGCTGAACCGCTGCACACTGTCCATACCTAGCCTCGCACCTGCTGACTGTACAGGAGCTGTTATTCGGCCCCTCTACGTGGCTCTGTTCATTCGCGTTTCAGACCTCCTCCCAGCAGCACCCACGCTCATTTCCCCGATTCGGAAATAAATAAATTTTCTATTGTTTATGGGTAATAGGTTTCTTATAGCTTTTCTGATCATGGGATCATTTATCCCGAAACATCAAAGAATTTTAATACTGTCGACTTCATATTATTAAATATTTACAAGCTAATACGCATATGCAAATCTTCGAAAATTCCGAAAAATCACTATAAATGAAAGTGAGTAAATTCTTGCTTGATGTTCGGAATGCACTACAAGTAGAGTTAAGAACTTTGCAGTGCGATCAGAGATGGCAACGTCCCAGCAATGGCCAACTTGATGCAGGGATGCGAGAGATCGACCTCATTTTTGCCACGGTGTCTCTGCTACCGATCATTAGTTTGTACCGAACCGGCCTGCGAGCTGCACATCCAAGCAACCACTTGAAAGCAGAAGTGCATATGTGTCCCCGGTATCATAGATTCGCCTTGCGCTTCATGTTCCTCATAATACTACTAGTGGACCCGAGCGTGAAAAAATTCACCCAATAATCGATGTATATGCTTTATGTAGGCCGGTGCAAAATCATCTGTTCATTGACTTGCTTTTTCTTCATCATCACAAGCAATTTGTGATGGCTGATGACACTTCTTCGTTGATTGTACGTTCCTTACTAAAATACATATAGAGGAAAAAGCTACGTAGGCCAACTCAAATTATTATCATAAGAGATGCGTGCTTTCTTCTGAGCAGTACACTTTAATCCGTCTTCAGCGGACTCCTTCCTTCCCTAAAATGACATGTAAAATATAAACTGTACTACAGTGCCCGCGCTGTCAATAATAACAGCGAAGGAATAGTGAAAACCCGTCGTGTGTTGCCTGTAGCATCACTGCAAAGACATTAAGGCAGACCCTTACATCTATAAAAGGGAGCTCCCTGTCTGGATAGTACCGCTTATTGACGGGACATGTACTTGTACATGTTCTTTTGAAAAAAGAACCCAAAATAAGATGAGAAAATAATTTGCTGCCGAGAAATCATCGTGGTCTTTACGGTCCTGCTGACCGCTCAAGAATACAGTATCTTACAAGTTGCCTCGATAATTAACAAAATAAGACTATCAGCTGAAGCTTGGATGAAGTAAATCTCAGGAGAGAGTCCAGATCACGATAGAAGAGATAATTTAGAGAAGCTGTATTCATCTACATCGAGTGGACTTCAACGTTGTCAAAGAAAGACCGGAATTCAAATATAGTGTTCGAGTGCCATCAACTGCAACCTGGATTCTACCAATCAGTTCTCTATGAAGCTTAGCAGGATGATTACAGTCTTCAAGCAGATGAATACAGTCCCAGTCGGAAATTATGGTTGTGATTATAGTAGAATATAGTGGTGTATGAGAGATTGAAGTCGATTATGGATGATGAAACAATATGGTTGATATGTCGACCATAATGTAACGTTGATTTTAGTATATTTAGGTCGATATTGGTGGAGGCAATATTGGTTGTTTATGGTTAGTCAAGAAACGAAGGTCTATGGTCGTACATGGATGTTTGACGACTATATATGGTAGATGGTTGTACAAGGATGTTTA
>LQNS02000457.1:5406-16222 GCA_001587735.2 Parhyale hawaiensis
TGAAAAAAACTTGTTAGAGATCGCTACATACAATAGCCTTCCAGTTATGGAGCTTTAAGTGGAAGTAATACGAAAATCCGTTATTACCCCACGATCCGGTATAACACCATTTTACGGTACTAGTCTAATTACTACTTGTTACCCAGAAATGTTCCACTACTTTTCTATGGGTTATGCAGATATATTACTGTATGTATATTGAACTCAAAAAGTTTTCATTATTGTAATGTTTTATCTGCCTCCCCATATTACACTGTAGGTCCAACGCATTCAGGGTGATAAGCTTTTTCCAATTTTTCAACCCATAAAAAACAGCGTCTGGTGTTCAAAAAACTCCTGCAAAACGGGACTTCTAGTGTAATGTTGATAACCAATTCTGCAACCTCGTAAAAAACTGTAAGAAAGTAACTGTGCACATTTGGTTAAGAGAAACATCAAGAGACTTACCTCAGAGTTGCCTTCATGTGACTAAATCACTTTAACCCAATCATCAGCCGTCCCATGTTGAACTAGAGCACTCTGAGAGCGCATACCTCTGCCAAGTGAGTCAACGGTAGTAAAAATTCAAATTGGCTCTGAAACCATAATTTTCTTTGCATAAACTCCAAAATCTAATCATTTGTGCCTTTTTATATTAATTACAGCTTGTTCAATTTTTTGAAGATCCTTTCATAACTTTTTGATTTATACTGTTAACAAACGTTATGACAAATATGAGTCAAACATACAAACGAACTAACCGATCTGCACGAAAATTTGCTCATTTATGTCTTTTACCATTACTATAACTCCTATAAATTTCATAAAGATCCATTCATTATTTTTTAAGTTATTGTGCTAACAAGCATAAAATTAAAAAGAGTGTGAACAAACGAACGAACCAACGGAACATTACCAAAATTTGGTCATCTACTTTTTGTTATTACCTAACAGCTCATGTTAATTTCATCAAAATCCATCCATAACTTTTTGAGTTATGGCATCGAGAAAATTGACGCAGACAAACAAACAAACGGATGGACATATCTTCACCAAAAGTTAATCATCTGTTCCTCCTAACATACCTAACAATCCCTGTAAATTTCATCCAAATCTGTTCGTAACTTTTTTAGTTATCTTGGTGACAGACAGACAAAGAGACAAACACGACGAAAACATAACCTCCTTGGCGGAGGTAAATATCTTTGCAAATAAAAGCCTTTGCTTCCTGAGCATCAGACAACACGGTTTTTTCTAGCTTTGCATCCTTTGATACCAAATTTTACGAGTCTTCGTCTCACCGTACGTGAAGAGATATCTTTGCCGGCTGTTTCCTTAAACTCAGCATTCACTTTTTCCTCCAGTGAGCCAGCGATGTCCTCTTCTTCACTCGGTCCTTTCTTGATGTCCCGCACATTTTCGATCTTGTCCTGAACGGTTTTCGAATGAAATTGTCCCTCTATACCTTTTGATAGCAGTTTGGACACCTTTCTTTAAACCCTTAATTTTCTTAGCGATTTCAATTTGAAAATGACCAACTTCAAATTATTGAACAATCTGAGCCACTACATTAAAAAAAAAAAACTTTCTGCTTGGTGACGTTCAAGTTTAAACAGACGTGCTAATTTAAAAACAATAAAAAGTATAGGTTTTGTAAAGGAATAGCAATACCTATTCAATGCGGACAATTTGCTCAGACAACTTTCAAGCGAGTTTTTGCCTCCACTGGATTAACTGGTTTAAATATCATTAGGGTACAAACTTATCTAACTTTGTTATTTAGAATGTAAAATTATAATTAAAATTAAAATTCTAAAACCGTACAATGATTGGAAGCTACCTACACAGGAAAATCCATTCAGATTTTATCCAAAATCAAGCTTTTGCTGGGGTGCTTGATATTTTGTCCATGTCTGTGTACTTAATTCGCAACCAAACAATTTAAAACGATGTTTGGAAGACTCGTGTAATTTTAATTTTGAATTAAAGGTTAGTGTATCTATGACGTTGGTAGGAGTCTGTTCTAAAGTCCTCTGTTAAGGAGATATAATTCAGTTACTTACCTCAGATAAATTTGAATCAATGTGTAGTGTTAGCTGGTAACTGCTTGATGAATCAGAGCAAAAGGATCACCCACCAACAATTTCTCTAGCTTAAGCCTTTATTTAAATCTGAGTTTGGGAATTACCCAATTGCCGAACTAACTCTATTTCCACACAGACAATTATATTTTATAGGTAAAAGTAATAATCCCATCACATAATAACTGTTTGTTCGAAAGTAGAGTTAGTTCGGCAATTGGGTAATTCGCCTATGTCTGTCACGGTCGTCTGCATTTGTGAAGGAACAAGAGGTCCTAGAGACATTTTGTTTAATCTCAACGTAAATTTAGGTGGCAGAACATCGCTTGAATTTCTTGTACTCAAAGCTGAAAAAATGAAAAAGTTTAAGTTTGACAGGATTTTTTAAAATTTCTCTTATTTATTGTAAATAGTACTGTAAGGCTTTTTTTGCTATTAGGTATTTCGAAGACTCGTGGGTGCCAGATGAAGCGACGGGGCACCTGGTGTACAAGGCTGGAAGCCGGCCAATGGAATAAAATTCAACACAACTGTATGGATAGACAGGCCAAAACATTTCAAATATCTAGAAACATTGTTACTTTTAGTAATTTTTTGAAGTCCTAATACTTGGTTAATTTTACGAGTTTGAAAACTTTTCAAAGTTGACCTTGACAAGTTTATTTCATTAAGTTTGTCTAATATTTATATTTTAAACTTTCAACTTTCATTCAAGTTAACAATATATCCTCATAATCTTAGACTGAAACATACATATATCAGAATAAGCTTCAAAATGAGACAACGAATACGTCTCGTATTCTTTCTTTAGAACTAGCAATACTTGCGACTCATATTCAGAGTGAAAGCAGGTCTTCAATACGCATGCAATTGCGAAATAGATATACCTGAAATGTTAACACATCGGCCAATCAAAAGTGAACAAAAGTAGAGTTAGCAAGAGATGAGAATGGCGGTATAATAGCTAGAAGTGTCACGCCAGATGCCAGCGATTGGCACACCATAGTCGAGTTACACTAAGCTCACCAGGCTTAACCTGTCCTAAATTTTAGACGTAAGAGATGGCTTTGACATTAGGAATTGTATTGCAGGTGTTAGAAGCAACTCGATTACGTCTGAGACGGCTGAAACTCCATTTATGGAGAAAGAGTGAGTTTGCTTAAGAGCCATGAGTAAAGTGAGTAATCGCCATATATGATGAGCATGGCGAAGTCCACTTGAACAAGTTTTATATTTGCTCAAAAGTATACTGATTGCGTCAATTGTCAGGACAAAAAAATGCGCTCTAAGCCTACAGATCAGGGTAGAAAAATTTGAACACACATTATTCAAGGTGATCCGTAATGGTCCTGACTGCAAACTATCTATCATGTACAGCCGATGGCAGTACATACTATTTACAAGCAGGGCCCAAACAATTGGCTGCAATGCAGTTTAGTTCATAATGATGGTACTACCCTATCTCTGTACCTAATGTATCTCTAGCAATACGCGTGCCTTATGTACCATGTCGGTATGTGTACCTGATAAAGTAGATTTTATTTATCTATTTTATAGTAGTTAGCTATAACCAAGTTCGATGAAGTATTGATACTAGATGCCGATGACTGAACAGCGCTTGTAGAAACCTTGTTTTCAAAGTTAAAAAAAAAGAAAGAGATGAAGTCAAGTTTGAGAAGGATTAGTAGACATTCTCCGCTCTAAATTTGAATACATCTTTCGCACTTGCCTGTATTTGCTGAGTCAAAAAACGCCTGAAGATTTTCTCCCATTTGAACCATCGATAACAAATGAATCTAAATTTCATTTTTCACGATGGTCTATATTTCTGCTCACACCTAAAAACAAAACAAAAAAAGTATTTTAGAAGAATTTTTTCTTCAATTTCAGCCACCAAATGAACAGAAATGGCAACGAACATATCATAATGTGCTTCTACAGAGACGCAAAGGTGGTCTCACTGGACGGCCAGCGTCATGCAGTCTTACTGATGAACTTCAATTTAATGCATGAGGTTGCCACGTAAGCAGGATGATCCTTAGATCTCGAGGAATTTTAAATGGGTTAGGACGAGCCTCGAATTTTCAAATGAGGAGTTGACAGGGTGAAACATGACGAGCCTTCCTCGAAATTCATGAACTTTCGGCTGCGCCGAAGAAGGCCACTTAAAGTCGAGCTTCCTAAACATAAATTTCTGCCCACGCGAACTTCATCAGAGACGACAGCGAATAAAGCTGCGGCTTTGGAACGTCAGTTAACGTCATCGTAAGTTGCAGGGTTAATTTGTTAAGTGCGGTAACCCGTTGCACTTCACAAATAAAATTAATACTATATTGCCTATTGCATATGTGCGATTGTGGACGTTGTAAGTTGTGTTCTGCCTATGAAAACTGGTATATAAGTCAGAGATTAAAGGGTTTAAATGATTTACTTAGGCAAGTCTTACAAATCAGTATTACATGAGCTCCTACTGTTTTTTGCGTAATTTAATGCAAATGCCGAAAGAAACGGGCAGTAAATGTACCCAAGAGATTTAGAGAAATATTAAGCAAGAGTTTAATGGCAAATATTAACCAGAAATTTCTTACAAGTCTGAGCAGTAGAAGTGTAGCAAATTTAAGTGAAATACATTTTAAGGGGTGCTCAAAGTTCAGACCCATTGCCTACAGATATCTCGGTATAGTAGACCTAAAGTAGACGCAAAATTGTTATGAGACATAGTCCAGTATTCCAGAAAATGGCTAATGATCAGTCGAAGGGACCTTTAATAAATCTATGTATATATAAGTATATGATTTTCGCTTTTACTCATTTTGTTTCGAGCTTCTCTTATTATTTTTTACTGCCTTTAGGAAGTCTGCTACTGTGGTAAAAAAAGCTTTCCGTTCATTAGGAAAGCTCGAAGCAAATACAGTACAACTGAAAGTCATCTACGTTGTAACGAAAACTGCTTTGTCAATGAACTCCTGCCCACCTAGACGACTATAAGTATGCATTACTACGTACTTAGCGGATACGGTCGATAAGAGAAAGTAGATGGAGCAGCTACTTAAACTGCAAACCCGGCCAATCGGAAAATTATAGGCTTTTATCGGCTGCCTATGGGATCGGATAATTGCCTATAAATTTCCGATTGGGATGGTGTGCATCAGCGGCCACTTGTGCCTGGACAGCAGGTTGCAGCAGTTGTCCGCAGGTGCCCAGCTCTGTTGCAGTGTCTGGATCAGTAGTCGGCAACCTCCGGCCAGCGGGCCACATCCGGCCCGCAAAGACCCTGTAACTCGCCCGCCATCCTATTTTTTACTCTATGTGTGTGGTGTTATATTTACAAAAGTATTCACTCTATGGGATTTTACGTGTCGTGCTGGCCCGCTGCCTATTTCTAAAAGTCTCATCCGTCCCTCACTTAGGTAAGGTTACCGACTCCTGACTCTTGATGCATCAGCTGTTACCGACTCCTGACTCTGGATGCATCAGCTGCTGCTACTGCTTCTTGCAAAATAAGACGTGCTTCCGAACATGTTCTGCTCAGTTCTATGCGAGACGAACAGTATTGACATTTTTAAAAATAATGTGCTTCTGCTGCATGTTTCGCAATTAAATGACACTGATGACAAAGATAGTTAATTTGAAGCTGTTATATGCTACACTTATGAAAAAGCATCCCTTAACCACCACACTTTCCCCATCATTAACAGAAAACAGACCTGGTGCTCGTTAACTGCGAATTCCCTCTTATACGAATAGATAATTGCGACCGCTGACTTTCTTTATGCTAGAAAACTCGCTGTTATGCGATCTGCTAGTTGTGCTCGGAAGGCACTTCCACAATACAGTTTCCGTTTTTTGTCAATTAAAGTTTTTTCATACAGAATCTTATAGTATACTATTACTGTTGTATATTAGTTGCGTTTTTATACAGTATTATTAAGGACGAAATGTCTTATTTACCATTTAGGTGGGTAAAAGTAGGATATGGAACGCAACTCTCTTGATATAATGCATGTAGATACGGTGTATGCGAATTCACTTTATACGAAAATTTTGGGACCGTAACCCTCGCATATGGTGAGAGCCGTGGTGTACATGTTTGTTGTAAAGGTAAAGGCAAAGTCAAAGTCAACTTGGCCAAGTGCTCAACTGGAAAACTCCCACGCACTAGTTTGAGATGCGGACATAGGTTCACTGTCCCCAGAGGAGTAAGTACGGCTGCAGCCGACTACGGGTCATCAATTATTAAGGCGCCACTTTGACTGAAGTTTGAGCGACCCGTGCCCCTAACCTTCTCAACTGTGAGGATGGTAAGTGCCCCCACGGCAGCTCAGTCTTGCACCTACCATTGGCGAGTCAGCACACCTAAATTTCCAAACAGCTCGCATACCTGGGTCGGCCTCGAATCTGCGATACAAGGGGCGTAAGTTCAGCGCGCAAGCTTGCTGCTACTGGGGTGTTCCTGGGTAACACGAAAAGCAGTATGCTCTGTGCAATGACGCTCCAAATACCGCTGATAAGAGAGATAGTTAAAAGAGCTTTTCTGATAATGTCATTATTAACGAAGATCCTTAAAGGATTTTATACTGTAAATGATACTGATAAGTGATAAGGAGGACAGGAAACCGGAATGAGTCAACTTATCAACTCGGCGATACGCAGAGTGTAAAAACAGTGTCGAAAACATTAAAGTTACCTGTTATATACGCGATTCGCACATGCAGCATTCCAATGCTGTGTTATATACGCGATTCGCACATACAACATTCCAATGTGTTAGCCAGTAACATTCAAACGTATAGACGCAGTGTTTTTGTCATAAGAAGTCATGCCTTGCAGATGTAGCCACCGCAGGCTTCTTTCAGCTCAGAGCTTCTAAGATAAAGAACTTATTAGGTCGTTTATGACACCGTACAAAATGTGCTTTTACCAGCACTGCCTCTGAGTGACATGGTATTTGTAAATGACGTTCCGCCGGAACCTACATCGGTAAAGCTGCCTGTAGCCAGAGTCTCTATGATATTCGTTATGCTTGTAAACTTAAAGTAATTTACTTTCAGACTTCCGACTCGATTCCGGCGGAAGCAACCGGTGTTCTAATGAAGCCGGGATTTATACTATTTAAAGCGCTTGCATGATCAAGCGTCAGCTTAATTCGGAACTTGACATTGCAGTACCAACATTGCCTACGGCATTCTGCTTGTAACACTATTTCGATATAGACCTTGTATTCTATAGTCTGCATCTATCAAGTAGCATGTTGCTACTTATCATTGGATCATGTCTTCTAAGTCTTGTATAATACGATGTAAATAAACAAGAAGATTTTGACGGCATTCCTTCACCATCCAACCTGTAGCCTGATAACTATGCTCGGCCTTGAAGTTCACTCTCACAACCAAGTACAGTGACGAACTCAATCCGAACTCCAACTAAAACGCCACCTCGCCAGAAATACAATATATAACATTACCTATCTTGAGTCCCTTGAGAATCTTCGAACGAAGTCCAGGTGCAGTTGCACGCAAGACTTCTCGCGTGTGGAGTCATGATGCTGACCGTCTTCTGCTTGGTCGCAGTTAGCCACCAATGACAGAGCCAGTAGCAAATTATCTCCACAGTGCACGTAACCGCTGACCGCTGATCTATCTGCAATTCTTTTCAAATAAGAATCCAGTAAATATTTGATCTTTATAACTTTCTTATCAGTGGCTTCTCGGATATGCCGAGGCATTTTATTAAGAATTCTTGTTCCCGCACAGTGATGCTGCTAGAATGCTTTGTCGCCACGGCTCTTCCACCATCTATACTTGAAGTGCGTATATCACAAGTCCTTCCAGTCCTTTCTGAGTGGCAGCAGTTTGTTCATTCACGTTCACAGTGATACGTTCCAGAATTTTTCAGGCTTATAATTGTAAAGTACTCGAATCTTCGTGGTATTGAATGCAATTGGAGACAGCATGCCTCGAATTTTGGCAGCGAACGATTTTTTTTTCTGGACAGCTTCAAGTAGTTCTAGCTATTTTTTCGTACTCGGCATCCAACGTGGAGAACATTACTCTATTCTCGACAGAATTAATTGTTTCCGGAGAGTAAGCATCACCTGTGCTTCGCGTGACGAGAAAGTCTGTAAATCCCATCCACTCCACCTTTCTCCCACAGCGATAACTCTAGCTATATGTTCTTTCATATTGCATCGTCTTGCATCCTTCCTTTCAAGTCTCTTACAACTAACTTTCAATTTCATGCTCATTATTCGTAGTATATAGTGTGGCATCAAAGAGAATTGGATATTTTTCATATTTTAGCAGCTCGAATTTAGTGTCATTAAAAGTCATATTATAGTTTACCAACCATAAGCAGATACTTTTCAAATCGCTCTGGACAGATAACACTTCTTCCACAGATTGATCAGCTAAGATTCGTCCATCGTCAGAAAATGATGGAGGGCCTGCATAGTTGCATCCGTATCCCATGTCATTGAACATGATTAGAAAATTTACAGGCCCAATCTCGGTGCCTTGTGGTACTCCACTGAGTACTGGCTGTCTTGAAAACACGCTGTTGTTGACGCTATTACACTTTGAGTTCTATTTGATAGCAATGCTTCAAGCCACCAAAGACATTTTCTATGGATATGCATGTGGGAACGCTTTAAATTGACAAGCTTTTTGAAAATAGTAGAGTAAACGAAGCTTGCAGCGATATCGTTCAATAACTGACTGCCAACTCAATGCTTTTGTGCTCCAGATACTTCAGTCATCAGCGGTAACGTGCACTGTGGAGGGAATTCACAGTTAGCTGCCATTATCTCATGCTGCGGACTGACGTGGAGTGAGAGTGCATACCGGTGGAATGTGTACCGCCGGGCGGGGAAACGTAGTGTGTCGAAAACAGCACGCATTGCCGTGAAATTATGGGATGCAGCTGCCTTGGAGTGGTCTTAGTACACGAAATATGCAGTGTTCGTGTTCCACAAGCACACCATGACAGGTTTTCCAGTAAGGACACGGGAACGCGTGCAGGTTTTGGGATCAAGATTTTCCCAGTGCACCTGTGTCTCGTCCGTAGGTCACTTCAGTAGAGCAGAGGCGACACGAGTCAACCTCAGGCTCAGCTGATGAGGACCTAGAGATCGGTCGGTGGCCATGCTATCGTATTTAGGTCTATGTGTGCTACCGAGTTTCACGGTCTCTTCCGACGACTTGTAAGTTGAACGTCTGCTTATCAGTTGGGACTTGCGATTGTATATTGTAGCTTCGGTATCAGTCACGAGAATAAATTTGGAGTTCAATCTCAAAAAATGTATATGTATATAGTCAGAACTGTCGGTTAGTACGAGGGTAACCTTGATGCAGAGTGGTTCTGTGGTGCTAATGGCCGCACGAATACAACACAAATGTATTTTCAATTGAGGAACAGTTACCTTTCAGCGCTACTTCCGGCAAAGATATTGTAACAACTACGGAAATGTACGGCCATGCTAAAAAAAACGCACCCTGGGTAAAGTAGCTCGCACTCACGTCCCAACACCAGCACGTCTGGTGGTGCACTGACGGTTAATTCCACTGTTCACTAACTATAGTAGTTATGTCAGGTCTGAGTGGATGAGATACGCCTTTGAAATCGTCAGAATTGTGACGTCATAATTACTTCACGCCATGTGGAAATACCTAAGATTCCTCCCTGCGCAGCAGTGGCGTGACGCAATAATTGTGACGTCTTTGTTCTGAAAATTCAAGGGCGTGGCGATTTAACTCAAACCTGACACAACTATCTTCTGTAAATGAACTGTGGTTAATACCTGCCTGAGCGAGTACAGTACGCGCTCAGCGTACGCCTTGCTTTTCTCAGTGTATAGTTTTAAGATGGAAAGGCCCTGACCCAACAGCAGCACGGATTCCCACGCGCCGATAGAAGTACAGTAAGAGCAGATTTCGAACTGTACGAGCCCTACAATTAGGTTCCTTGTTAGTTTTGCCACTGCAGTGCTCTGTCTGTATCATAGCCCCGCTGCCAGAGTATCTAGGTTACTTTGTCGTGACACTAACCTAACATTTAAGAATTCTCTATTCAATGCATAAGTGAATTTCATGAGACATAGGGGAAGTTCTATGGCCTGCACTTTCATAAATAGTACCACTATTCTATCTCGAACCCGAGAAATAAATAAAATAATCCGTCTTTCGTATTAATTGCTAAAAATTTAAGTTATCGTTAGGAATGACGTTTCACTGTTCTTATTTCTGACCCTCAGAGTAGCCAGTACCATCAAAGGTGGTGGGATTGTTAATAAAAAAGTTTTTTATTATATCGATTACATAAAATTGAAGTTCAGTATTTTATTTCTAGCTGATTTTTTTGATAGGTAATCAGTACTAAAATTTGAATATACAAAATATACATATACAGGGTCTTGTGATAGCAATATTATTGTCATTAAATATTAACCATCTTATTATGACATTATTTTTATACAGTTTTTAGCATTATTATTGTTGGCATTCTTATTATTATCATCATTATTACTATGATAAAATTTTTTATTAATGATATCCACACTTGCAATTAGCCTAAGATTAACTAGAAATGAATACGCTCAGCTTCAATGTTACGGTGCATTAATTTTGTATACGTCACCACTGAAAGAAAACGGCCAGGCGATAAGAAAACTACGACACCGTGAGGCAGGCCTGTAAAGTTCCTTACAAGTTTCTTAACGACAAGTTTTGTAGTATTCTTGGACATGCTCTCCAGTCTGGAGA
>LQNS02000468.1:6188-16826 GCA_001587735.2 Parhyale hawaiensis
TGCCGGCAGTAGACGGTAGTTGCCGGCAGTAGACGGTAGTTGACGGCAGTAGACGGTAGTTGACGGTAGTAGACGGTAGTTGCCGGCAGTAGACGGTAGTTGCCGGCAGTAGACGGTAGTATCCGGCAGTAGACGGTAGTTGCCGGCAGTAGACGGTAGTTGGCGGTAATTAGTAGAGGCGGTGCAGTTTGCTCTGCAGATGCCGTTAGTTCGCTAACTTTTGGACACTGACTAGCGCCAGTAGCGCGTGGCATGGCTTTTAGAAGTGTGTCAAAGCACTACCAATAACAATCGACGATTCAAAGACCGTTTGTTTAACCAAGCTCGAAGAACCCCCCGCTCGATTAGCCTCATTCCCGTTTTCTTGCAGAATGCTGTAGTTGGCCTATTGCCAAAAATACGGTATTAAAATTAATATACTACTGAGATTGCATTTAGGTAGTAGCTAGGATTCAATTGCATAATAAATACTATCGATAAAAATATCAAGGTTAAATACCCAAATGTCATCAGTTTTTTGGTCAGAACGGCGTTTCCTAATTTATAATTTATTTTGTACCGGTAGTGCATTTTTCTTACTATTTTTCTTCCGCGTTGTTTATTACTGTATTATACTTATGTATTTTTTGTGCTTTCTATTGGGTTTCTATTGATTTCTCTGCTGCTTTACCTTTGACTTCGCTGGTTTTCGTTGGTTTTCGGAAGTTAGGACTTCCCATTGAAATTGCCGTTGTCGTTTATATACGCTGGAATCAAACTTGATATTCAGTACACTTGAAAGTACGGTTGACCACCTGCTAAGAATGCTCCAGTTATTTGAGATTGCTCCAACTTTGTGAGCAGTTAGAGTTAAATGGAGCATTAAGGAGCACTTTGGAGCCTTTATAGCGTTTGGAGCATTACGGAGCATTAAGAGCGCTAGTAGTATTTTACGTATAAATGCTCCAATGTCCGAGCTCTAGTTATAACATACTGCGTACTAGTTATAATACTCAACAAACTAAAGCAAAACAGAAACTTCCGATGAAAACTCTTGTAGCAAAACTTCCATTTATAAGAGTTTATTAGAGCATTAATTCCAAGATGGAATGTCTCCCTGCACTTAGGATCTGTCTCAATTTTTAAAGCTGATATTAATGAGGGTTGCAAACTTCTAATTTACCTACTGGGTCAGATACATATTTATTACGCCCGAGTTGCATAATTTGAACAAAATTTAATTTAAAAGTCTTGGAATGTGAAAGCTTTGCACAGAAGGCTAAGTAACTCCCATTGAGTGATGCAGGTTTATAGTTATTCATAACTCCATCGAAAGAGTTTTCATTTATACTAATTGAAATAAGTCACAAGCTCAAAACTTTCTCTTAGAATTACAATTTTTACGATTTTTCCTCACTCTTTACATTTACATTTGGTTAAATTACAGAGCATATATCGTAATATAGCTACCATGTAGTACGTAAAATATGTAATTATTTATGCAGCGTCCGTATTAATTAATGCGTTGAACTATAATCTGATACAAACATAAAAAAATAGTGAAACATACCTTATCACGGTGAAAAATGCTTTAATTTTCGCTGAGCTGTAGTTAGAAATATAAAAGTGATAATTCTCAAAAATAAATTTGCTGCTCGGATCGTGGTTACGTGTTTCTTGGGTGTGTAATTTGGTGCTTAATTGTCTGCGATTATGAAAAAAAATACAATTTACAAGAAGTCCTCGTTTTAGGTCGGACTTGTTTTATACCGATTTCGATTTAGTCCTAAAATTTTTAGTTCCAGGTCCTTGATTTAGCTACTTTGCCATCCTGGTTTTGAATTGACCCATTTTTCCTTCAGCACTAGTGGTAACTTCCAAGAGGCACACTACGTCCAAGCGTACCCTTTATCTGACTCAGTTTATTAAGTTTACATAAAGTAAACACCGCCCCTGATGATACGCGGGGTGTAGTATCATTCAAAGATTCTTTTATCTCATTTAATAATTTGAGAAGTAACAAAAATACTGTGGTGTTTCACCAAAACTGTTCGTTTTCTTTCATTCTCTCAGCAATCAGAGAGCACGGGTTGAGGAGTGTTGTAGTGCAAGTCTAGACCTTATTACTCCGAGTTTTGGGGTAACACCGTTTCACTCAAAAATATGGGATGAATACGGCGCAATTGCAGCGGAAAAAGCAGAAACCACACTCTTTAACATTACTGGCGAAGCTTTAATTGGGCTGTTTTTTAGGATAAAAATGTGAAAAACCGGCAAGAAGTGAAATATTCATCAGCCATGGGATATTCTCTTGACTTTCGTATATCAACTGATTGCAATATTTGCAACTAAAGGCAATGTTTGTAAACATAGGTAGTTTACTGAGCTAGAGCATGATGTTATTGTCGTCGGTGGTACCTAATCTAAATCACATTAGATGTGAGGTAGCATACGGGACACCGGCAGTTTGATTGCAATACGCCTCGAGTTCTTGTTTTTAGTCGACCGGACTTGATCTGATCGTCCTCATTCCTGCACGGAACCCTTGTCTATATCAGGATTTCCTGTAGTTTGCTTTCATTAGTCAAATTACGGGATATTGTTAGTAATAAATAAAGAAAAAAATTCACAACGCAGAGCACTTAATACGGTCTACCGTTAGCTTGCTTAAGCCTTAATTTCAAAATAAAAAAGTTCCTAGGTAAGAAAAAACTCTATGAGCGCATACGTCCTCCAAGCAACTCAATACTAACGAAAAAAAAGTCAAATTAGCTCTGGAACCTGATGTCTGTTTGATCATCAGGTGGTCATTTGCGCCTCTTAACCTTCCTTACAGCTCCTGGAATTTTCTGGAAGATCCGTCCATAACTTTTTCAGCCATATTCTAAACATCGTGTGATAAAAACGCAGTCAACCATACAAACGGAAGAACCGATCATCACGAAAGTTTGGTCGCTGGTGTGGTTTGACGCTTCAAACGATTCCTGCATATTTCATAACGATCCGGTTATAACTTTTTTCGGTTATATCACTAACAAACAAGAAAACAAACATAGAGGCCGACAAACGAACGAATAAATCATCACAAACTATGGTCATTTGCTCTTGGTACACAGTAAAAATTTTTTGTAAATGTTACGGGAAAATCAGTGGCAGCAATAATGCCAAGACAATTCCTTAAGATTTACGGAATTCCGAAAATTTTCCGTAAATATTACGGAATTTTCTTAGCGTTATTGCTGCCTGTGATTTTTCCGTAAAATTTACGGTTTTTTTACCGGGTAACATCCCAGCAATTCCTGCAAATTTCTTGAAGGTAGGTCCATAACTAACTTTTTGAGTTATGGTACCATGAAAAAAGTGGCAGCAAGACAAACAACTGAAGGGATCTTCACCAAAGTTAATAATTTTTTCTTCCTCATTATTAACGATCCCTGTTACTATCGTAAAGATCCGTCCATAACTTTTTGAGTTATCTTAGCGACAGACAGACGCACAGATTAACATACAAAACTGCAAAACATCACCGCCTTGTCGGAGGTAATATATAATTAATCACAATTGAGATGATGTTTAGAGTAGTAAGTCAATATACTGACAGATAACACCACAAGAAGGAGCGGGCGACTATATAGGCTGCTTATAACTAGATGAATCCCCAATTTACGTAAGCTGTCTTTTATGTTGCTCCCTATAGCAGCAATAATATCATTTCCTAAACAGCGATACCCAATATTATTATTGGGTATCGCTGCTGCTGTTCCACTCGATAAGTGGAACAGTGAACATCCCGACTTTGGATTGAAATGGGCAACATTACTATGAAATGCTCTTGGGCTGACGCGTCTCTGAATTGATTTAGTTTCGAAATAAAACTTTGTAGTTGCCCGTGTCACCTGCAGCAGTAATCAATGATGCTGGAGGGAGCTATGATTTTTGAGTCATTCGGCGCTTCATGAGCGAGTTCCGTGAATTACAGGCGCGAGCTCACTAGCGCCGTGATGAATTTCTTCAGTGACTTTTCAGCACCCGGTCAATCTTATGCCTGGCTGGCGCACCGTATCACTTTGTACAGGGTACAGAAATACGCTATATGCACGCACAGCGATAATTATATTTGGGTCAAAATGAGGTAAAATCTGTGGTGCAGTTACTGCTGCTAAATTGATGTGTTTAACAGACATTTAGTTGCCGGCTGCATCATGCATCAAGTTGGGATGCTGATGTCAGTATTGTATGTGTGCGGTCACGTAGTAGTATTATTCAGCTCCATTAAAGAAATGCCACTTTACTGCTATTGACATTTCTTGATTTCACTGACCATCTGCAAACTTAGGGCAGACCCGTTTTAAACGTATTTACCTATAGTATATCGGGGCCTGTAATTCCCAAAATGTTAGTATTTTTGTTAGATTGGCTCTCGTTTAACACACTGCTGCCAGCGGCCCTTCTCAGAAAAACCTAGCAAGCAGGTCAGAAAATACCACGATCGGCCTCAAAAACCCAAGATTTGAAAAATGTTATTTTGTTCAAGTGAACAGTATAGACGAAGTAATGACTGATTTTTAGTTTTAATAACACCTAATGAGAACTCACCGCAACATTTTTTATCATTTCCTTCAAAAATGGCAACTTTATTGGTGTCTTTTTGCCTTTTTCAGCCTTGCAGAGTATTGCCTGTAAACGTCACCATCGCATATGTTTTATGATTTCTGGCTGAGGCTACCATGACATGCTCGTCTCCCCATACTTAAGGCGTGTTTGATTGGGCACCAAAATTTAGCCTTGGAGGCTCGACTTGTTCGAAACTTTAGGCAGCAACATTGGCTTTGTCACTTTAAATTGTGCTGCTAGTGTTAAAAAAAAAACAAGATTACGGCGTCTAGCAGACTCCGTTTTCTTGAGTTTTTGGAAGTCTCAAGGTCTACTGTTTGAAGTTCTATGCCTGAAACTCAGTTGAAAAGGTAGAAACCAGCGCACTTACATGAAATAGCCTATCGAACAAGTCAAGGCTGCCTTGCGAGAATTCACTCGCCGTAAAAAGTTTTCTTGAATTATTTCTTGTTGTTTCCTGTATTTGCCAGGGGGAAAAATTCTCTTAACGCACGGAAAATAGTGTGGACGCACAGTGAAGGTTTTCATAACTGAGAAAACATCAGATAATTTACTTGATTCAATCATACTTTTTTGCTACATGAATTGTAGCAAAACTGTGGAATTATCACATAGTTTTCGATGCAGAGCAGGGCTTTCGTCAGTCTAAAACTTCTATACGTGTCATAATAAGTACCTATCAAACATGCTTGAAGGCACCAGATTTTGAAATTTGCTGGCTAAATTTAGAAAGTCGTGAAGTGGGTAAACAGCTAAACGCTCGCCGAGTCACCTTGGATTAAACATTTTGATCGGTTCCGTGCCTGTTCAAAACGTGTCACAAACGAAATAATCTAATTATAATTTTGTTGTTAATAAATAATCAATGTGAAGGGTGAAAACTTATTTCTTCTCTTAAAAAACTCATTATTTATTGATATGAGCTTACTTACACGAGAGTCACATGCGATAAACCAAGATTAAGCGTATTTTGAACAGAAAAAACGTAGAAACCAAGACGATGACTCAAGATCTTGGTTTAAAAACCTAGCGCTGGCAGCACTGGTTTAACATATGTGCTTAACATAGGTCTTTCAGTTAACTGGAGGACCAAAGAAAACTACGAGTATAATTAATAATTGCTAGTAAACGTAGGGCAAAAAAAAAAAATGAATAGTCATCCACAATTTTTGGAAATACTTCTCGGAAATTTATTCTGTGAATTTCGTTAGAGATATGTTCAACTTCCTGCTTTATCATGTGCGGTTCGTCTTAAGGAACGATCTGTTGTATGATTTTCTGGTGTCTTGTTCTTTTGCACAGTCACGCATAAGACTCCAGCAGTACTGTCAGAAGTCTGTGCTACTTGTTACTTTCCGGGGCCGAAACAGGAGAAGCATTGAGAACAGGAATAGGGAGCGCGTTGCTATGTGGAATGGGCCATTTTGCTGGAACTAGGTTAGGATAAGGCCAAGCTTTCTGTTTTTTGTTATTCCATCCTACTATTTTTCCTAGGAGAAAAAACAGCCATCATGGTGGTTTTATTGGAAAAGTAATTGCAAACTTCGTGGATCTAACTTTACTTGATGTTCACAAGCGCTGTATTTCCATGCAATACTGATACAGATTTAATGGGGTGCCCAATGCTTCTCTTGATGCCGTGTATTTATTTTAAAATAAGCTTGATACACTCGTTTTGTAATGTTTCAGGTGTTGGAACGTTGCTCCTTTGTCATGCACTCACCACACTTGTGGTAGAAATTATTGGAATTATTAAGGCCACTACAGGTCCCGCTAAAACCCATAACGCTAAAAAACTAAGTACCTTTACTATAAGCATTGTTATCATATATGTAAATAATTTGCATTAGAAATAAATAGCCATAAACTAAGATAACTTCCTATCTGAAGACTCTATTCGTGCGTAGTACAGAAGATCAGTTCAGTAATCAGAAAACGATCATAATTATCACTAGAGCTTGGACATTGGCGCATTTATACGTAAAATACTACTAGCGTTTTTAATGCTCCATAATGTTCCAAACGCTATAAAGGTTCCAAAGTGCTCCATAGTACTTCATTTGACTTTAACTGCGCACAATGTAGGAGCAATCTCATATGACTGGAGCATTTTTAGCAAGTTGTCAACCGTACCTTCGAATATCGACGAGTTTGATTCAAGTATAAATAAATGACGTCTGTAATATTAATAGACATTGACAGGAATTGTATCAGTTTGAATGTGGCAAAATGGTTGAAGTAGGGAACTTCTTGGGGTGAGATAATTTTATTTTGAGTTCCACCATACTATGATACACTAAGGAATAATATAGCACAATTGGTAGATGAATGAGACGTGCATGATCAGTTTATGATTTATTAAAATATACAGGGTATTGGACAATTCGGTGCAAATATTTTAACCACAAGTAAATCGTCATAGTCGTATCCAGTGGTGTAATTTTTTGGCAAAATTTAATTTATTAAAAAGTTACAGCGTTTTTAATTTTTATTCCGAAAAACAATTTTCGCTGTAAAAAAGTCAATTTTCAACTGATTTTCATGAAAATTGATAGCAAAGTAAATCTGTTGATGCTTAATGTGCACATGATGTCAAAATTTACAAAAAAGTATAAAATAACTGGAAAAATGACGTTCAAATTCAAAATAGGCTACACAAATTAATAGTCACACTCGTGAAAAAAGAGAAAACGACATTGAAAGTCTATTTGAAGACCTTTCAGATGATGTAATGCATGACAAAAAATAATGAGATTAAGCGCATTTACCAGGAGGAAAACTGATATAGGTTCAAGAGTATTGACGCGCACCCGCATGTTGCCCGGTCACTGCACCAGATGGGCATGGCTAGACGAACGTCAGTGCTGCGGTAAGTGGGTTTTACGCTGCATGACTGGGCAGTTGGCAGTGTTTCAGTAAATTGGTGTTACTCATGACGCAATGAAGTCCATAAACGAAATAATAAGCAACCAATCGTCTAGCGGAAAAACTTTCTTCGAAGCTACTAATTTGTTGCGGTCTGTAAAATTTAAAAGTTTAAACTTTTCGTGTGAAATTACTCACACAATTTCTTTCTAGAAACTTTTTGCCATATCTTCATCTACTTACAAATACTAATTTATATTGAATATTGGCAACACGGTTGAAAATGCAATGAACCTCATTAGGGTTTGAAAGCCGTGATTACTCAATCAAGTGACGAAATAAGAGAATATGTACCTAAACAAGACTTAGACTGTCGTTTTCTAATCATTTGATTCTGATCTACAAACATAATGTAAATTTCACCAAGCTTAACAACTCTAAATAGTACAATTTATGTTTTATCCAAAATTCTCCTCAACCGTAGTAAAACCCACATACCGCAGCTCTGACGTTCGTCCCGCTATGCCTATCTGGTGCAGTGACAGGGCAACATGCGTGTGCGCGTCAATACCGGTGAACTCATATCAGTTTTCCTAATGGCAGATACATTTAATCTCATTATTCGTTGTCATGCATTGCATCTTCTGAAAGGTCTTGAAATAGGCCTTAATCATAAGTTTCTCTTTTTTTTGTAGCCTATTTTGAATTTGAACATCAATTGCTAATTATTTTACACTATTTCAAAGTTTGACAACATGTGCGCATAGTGTTAAAATATTTCTTTTCTACCAATTTTTATCAAAATCAGTTAAAAACTGATTTTTTTAATGCGAAAATTGCTGTTCGGAATACAAATAAAAACGCTGTGACTCATAAAAAATTAGAATCGTGCAAAAAAAAAAAAATAATAACGCTACAGATTACAGCTGTGATGACTTTACTCGTGGCTAATATTTTTGCACTGAATTTTTCCACACCCTGTATAGTTTAATTTTTCAGCACTATTCTGTTATTGAATCTTTCCAAAATATTTTTAAAAGCAAAACCTCGTTTAAATTTTTAATCCGATAGATGAGTAACTTATACTTCGGTGCACGAATCGTTCCGATAATTGCCCCCAAACGCTCCGGAAACTGCTCCAAACGCACCTATAAGTGCTCTAAATGCTTTGGTAACTCCTCCAAACACTCCCATAAGTGCTTCTGGTGCCCATTTCTATCGCTACTATGTATTATACGCTTATAGCGCTACAAGTGCTCCTTTTAACCGCTGCCACGGTAGCTGCATGCTTCCGTTCTCAGCTCTAACACCTTGTATCGCTCGTTCGATGCCCCGTGAGGCACACGAGCTCTTTGCAGATCTTGGTGTGCTGACTCGGCAGTTGTGCGTGNTTGTTCCTTCCGTCAAATTGGCGCCATAGTTCGTAACCCGAGGGCGACTGCGACTACACTTGCTCATCTGGGGCCGGTGGGCCTATACCCGCAGCACAAACCAGTGCATGTGGGTTTCCCAGAATAGGGTGTGGTCTAAGTTGACTTTACCTTTACCTTTGCTACCGCTCTTTTTAATAGCTCCAATGTCCTAGCTGTAATTATCCCTTTTTCACTTAAGAACACAAAATGATGAAAAAATGAAATTCCTTAAAACTATTGCCAAATTTCAAAATCGAGCATATTTTTGGAATTCAGGGATCGTGTCCATTCAAAAAGTCCTAAAAATCTCATGTCTTTTGAAAAAAAGAAGCTATTAAACTGTTGTCCTGAGTTATATTTCTGTGCAGTTTAGTAGAGCGTATCTTCACTTTTACAGTAAAATTTGAAGCTGGGATATTAATTATTTTTTAGTTTGGTGTTCAGAACTACACTGGCATTCACTAGCTTAGCGGTTGAGCTTCGCGTTAGTGAGCTGAGGCCGCTGGTGTTAGCGAGAATTTGCTGCTTCTCATCTATAATATTGATGTGCTTGTTCCTCCCTACGTACCTTCCTAAGTTAGTTAGCCCGACCGTTACGCTTTCGCAATTAGATACGGAAAAATTACGGTAGGTATAGTGGATACCACCTCAGGAGAGAAGAGAAGATAGTTTGCACTCTTTCGAGCTGGAACTGCTCTCCGGTCATAGGCACAAGATTGGCGGTTTAGCTTGGAACATATTTTCGTGCTTCGTATGCTTGATACGGATCGGGGGGGGGGGGCATTTTAAGTGAGCAACAGCGTTTTTATTCTGTTGAATATATATAGGTTCATTCAGTATTATATAGGTAAAATAAGAAAGATGAAATAGGTCCGTGATATCACTGAAGCATAGTGCTTTCTTTCTGAGGAATTTCCACAGATTCCAGCTAGTCTGTATAATAATGTGCTTGTTCCTCCCTGCGTACCTTCCTTAGTTAGTTAGTATGACCGTTACTCATCACAATTAGATTGGAGAAAATTACGGTATTTTAGATGCCATCTCAATAGGGAAGAACTGTAGCCAAGATTTCTTTTATTAAGCTGCTGTTGCTCACGGGTCATAGTTAGATCTGCTGTCAGACGTTGATCTTGTTTCACACTTCGTATCACCGTGCTTGTTATGCATGCTAAGGTCTAGGGTATCAATGAAAAACAGTGTTTTCATTCTGTTGAATTTCCGCATGGTCCAGCTCCTTGTAGCTCTCTTCCAGGTCTTCAAACTTCGCCGTACAAAATCATCGATGTTTTAAACGGCGCGAGCTATACCTACAATAGCTGCCTGTATCCTGTCTACGAACGTATATTAAAACGCAACCGTGCCAACTAACTTGGAAATTTTTTACGAAAATACTAATGGAATGCCTGGCTATGTTAGTAGTTAGTTACTAGCAGCCCACTTATAAAGAAATTGGGAGATGAGACAGCTATATCAAAGGAAAGTAGCGGGAAAATATCTACAATTTAATAAAGACCGATGTGTATTTATCTGTTTGTCTATTTTCTATCACGCTTTAACAAAACAGATAGGCGGAATTTAGCCCAGGTTGGAGGCTCTGGTCGTCCTCTCAAGCTCCATTAAAAGTGATAGGCAGAAAATAGGCCGGGTTGCAAAAGATGGCAAACGTATCTTAAGCAGGGACAGTTGAAATTCCAACAATGAAGACATCGCAGGCTTAGTCTGATTTGTACGAGTATTAGCTTCTCCATACATCGAATCTACGGCAAAG
>LQNS02000476.1:23215-35648 GCA_001587735.2 Parhyale hawaiensis
TTGGCTTTAAAATAAATAAAAACTCATAAGAAATCTATTCCCAACAATTTTTAATAAAAATATGATGTAAATATATTTCTAAAAAATTCACATGGCGGCTCTGGTTTGTTTACAAAATCGTTGACCGTTCTTGTGCTTTTCAGTGATTATGATGATCATGATCATGGTGATTCTGATTACGAGTGTGGCCACAAAAAGACGCCTCTAGTAGCGTAAGTTCCGGAAGAGTTCCTAGTGAAAAGAGATTCACCGCCTGGATAAAAATGTCGAATGGTCCTTTGTTTGCCGGGCCGCTGACTCAGAGAAACTAGGAAATAGAGAGCTTTATACGGCCGTGAAAGGGCGAAGTGATGTAAGTGCAAGAGGAGAATTTTACGAGTGTAGTATGAACAGCATAGTTCCGCGCCACCCTCTAGCGAAAATAGGACATCGCCGGGACTAAGGTCACATAATCCAGAGCTGATTGGGCCATGATATCTAAGAACGTTAGTCTGCTTGCGGCTGCTTAAGAACGGAGTAAAGAGTAAATATGATATTCGGATAGGAAGGAGCGCACTACCAGGCTGGGCCGGTTAAGTGACGAACGAATCATGAGAAAAGACGAGCATGAAGAAAATTCTCCGCGGAGTGATTACGATCGTATTAGGTTAAGGGTCTACGTATAATACCCTTAATTATAAGTTGATGTAATTTTAGAGAAGGAACGAATGCTGGAATTTATTATATAGACGGGCTAGGCTTAAAACAACGTTACTAATAATTGTAAATCTGTAATTCCAAGGATTATGGGGAGTAGATAAATAGAAGTTACTTAGAAAGTGAAGTAGGTGAATATCATGTCAACAGGAGATGGCGAGTACGGTAGTAGTAGTACGCCAGAGGGGAATAGTAACAGGACTCCGAGGTAGTAAAAGGAATGCTGTATGACGATCATAACATAGGCACGAAGTAACTCAATTTTTTTCGTTTTTTTTTCTATAAAAAATTCATTTTAAACGGACTTTCTTATTGTTTTGTTTGCTGCCATTACGAGAGAGAAATAGAAATGGAATTTAGTAATTACTGCCATAGGCGTACGAGCCAGGAGGGCAGGGGGAGCAACTGCCCTCCCTGAGTTCGGATGACTGCTGAAATTCGGGCAAATGGCGAAGGATATTCGGGCATTTTATAGAGACATAAAAAATCAAGATTTGTAGACAGTAATGAGGATGAGGTTACAAATGAGAAAATATCACTGATATTGTTGGGCAGTGAACTTGTATTCAGGATTAGTTATTCAATATATCTTGTATTCAGGATTAGTTATTCAATAAAACTGTCACTTTTCCAAAAAAACATATTCAACGCTGACATTGGCAGATTACATAATTATGTTATTTGCATCTTCACTCATGTCTTAACAATCGATGTAGAAATGCAGTATTGCATACTGAGTACCATGTCTCGTTGGCCAGCGTTTCAGTTAGCTACGTTTTGTTTGGTTAGCGTTTCAGCTACGTTTTGTTTTTCCAAAACATCTTCGGAAATTTTGGTTTAAAAAAATTGTAATTTTAAGCTCTACCTGCGTGGACCATTAATTTACGTAACCCTAGGTACCCGAACAGCCCGGCCAGGGTTAAAATAAGATGAAATAGGCCTGTTCCAGATGCCAACTTATTATTGGGCCTATAAAAATATTAACTTGAAACACTAAATCTTACCCCTACCAAGTGTCAAGCACCATCTTAACCCTGAGAGAAATGCAGATGTGCCAAGGGTTGAAATGATGGGATATCCACATAGATATAAAAGTTACATTTTTTTAGTCTAAAATCTGAGTGTTATGGAGGAATTTTCGAAAAAAAACGAATGGTGATTGCTAGTAGGGAATGAGGAAATAGTGTTTTAAATCAATTTTTATATTGCTTCAATTATAGAAATTAGGCACAACCCTAAAACTGTTGTATGGGAGCGTAAGGATAAATTGATAGTGAGCGCAAGTCGAGCTTAAAATTACAATTTGGGGGAGGGGACAAAAATCATCAAAATCGGCGAAGAAGGTTCCAAGAAAGAACTCGCTCGGAAAAAGTTGTAAGCTAATACGCTGGTCTTGAGTATGTCATTAGTTCCTAAGTGTTCGAAACTCATGCGAGTACTATCACATCTGCATTGACTTCTTATCTCCTGGAAAGAACCCTTTTAAACTACTGTATATATTGGTTTTGCTTAGAGGTGTATCGATTAGTCGGCAACAGGAAGTATAGGACTTTTAAAAGATATCGGCATCTGTGAGAATTGGTAGTTTTGGGGCATAGGCACATTTTTGCAAATACCGATTCTTTGGTCAGATTAATCTATAGCACTAGTAACAATCAAAGCATTGTTCAAGTTTTTTCAAGTGCTGTATGGCAAAATTCTGAAGCGCTAAATAGGAAGTGACAACATTTTTCTCTATTTCGCCAGTCTTTTTTTTTTTTTTGTGCTTAGTTTACAATAAACAACTCGAGCTTCTGACAAAATCCATTATTCACAAATCAAAAACTGAATAAAGGTAAGTTTAACTGATTTAAGTTGTTATTGATACGTTGATTTCAGATATCACATTGGTTTCCCTCAATCAGGTCAAGATTCTGAACTGTCGCCACGTGGTTTCATCTTTATGTGTACTTGCACGTGTATTTTTTGCTTTCTATGAATGTGGCGCTAGCTCTCATAGTGAATGTCATGTTGAGGTTATCTATCACACTCTAGCTATTACTAATAACAGGTCAAGTTTTTTTCAGCTGAATATGGCTTCGGGAGGTCATGAAAAAATAGTTACGTCTGTTTTACTTTCTTACATCTGCTGTAACGAATATAATGTTCATAAATGATAAGAATCGAATCACAGTTTAAATAAAGCCTCATGTCATCATCAAAAATGTTACACTGGCTAGTTAGTCCCAGTTCTTCAGATGATGGATTATAATTTCGATACCCTAAAACCGAAAATGAAACCAACTTCTCGGCATCATGACAGGATAATGAAAAAATTCGATCTTTCGAATTCGATCAGATTTGCGTCCGTTACTGGTTGACGGTAAACAGAGGCAGTAGACTATGAGGTTTATGACTGGATTCCTGTTATAAATGACACTATATTCAAGGAAGATGTGACAGACTACAACAGAAGTGGCCCTGGAACTTCTCCCTAGCTGAAGCCGTATCATTTTACTGATAAGAAACATTGACGTATTAAAAGTAATAACATGATGTATACGCATCACGTTCACTATGATAGCTACTTCCAAAATAACATAAAGTAAAAATACTCCTACCAGTATGGTAGTTCCCTATCTTACTGCTAACACGAACACGGAGTCCAGATAAAAGTGCAGTTCGGTTGAATATACTTAGATCTTAGCTATTTTCGTTCTTGGCCAGTGAATTCAGGATACTTCCTTGGATGCGTTCGATTGGGTTGTTAAAGTCAATTAAAGCCAAGCCCGCTCGACTTTATTAGTACGGAACTGTATATAGGATCTTTGACAGCGCCACTTTGATTTGCTTTGCAAATCTTGGAAGCACACCAATTACATTGAGTCATTTACAACTCCATTTTATGGTGTAATAGCGCGTTTCTGGCAGTCTCACAGGTAATCTATTACATGTCAAGAACCTGATACTCAAATCACTCGGTCGAAGCCAGCGCACCAGTCTTAAGTTTTGGACAGGTCAAGTCGAGTGGGCTTGACTTCAATCAACTTTCACTACCCAATCGATAGCCCCTAATAGTGTCAAAATTTTGGATTGTTTATAATCAGCTCAACAACAAAAAAAAAATTAATAAGAAACGGGTACCATTTTCATATTCAGCCAATCCAAGTTACAATGTATTAGCTGAAAAATCTCAAACTACGTAGGAATCTCTTTTGTTGAGTGTTATTCATTATTCTGGTAACTTGTAACATGTGATGCGTTACAGGCAATGCCACTGCTAAATCATCATCGCATCGTAGGTTATATTTTAGCGTAGCATTGCTACGGATAAGCAGCGAGGTTGATAATAATATGCTGTGGTGCAGGTAACTCTAATACGCTTACAAATTCCATCAAATGCCATAACACAAGTTTAATAAAACTCCAAGGAAGGCAAAAATTATCACGGGACTTCCATTAATAATTTTTGACGATTNATGCTGTGGTGCAGGTAACTCTAATACGCTTACAAATTCCATCAAATGCCATAACACAAGTTTAATAAAACTCCAAGGAAGGCAAAAATTATCACGGGACTTCCATTAATAATTTTTGACGATTTTTAAAAATGTAACAGACAATGAAGTCCTACATAGCCTAAACACAGCAAAGTAGGTAAAGTCATAGCTTACTAATTATAATATATCAATAATTGATAAATGGTGGAATCGATATTAGAAACTGAGATTCGGCATTGATATCGGCAGCTAATGATAAATGAGAAACTGCTGCAGCTGCAAAGAAAAAAAAAGATTCGCCACACCCTTAGTCTTAGGCCTACCATTTACTTTCTTCTTAACTTTGCTACCGTATTTATCAAATATCAGTTAGTATTTGAAAGTTTTCACTGCAATGTACAGCAAGTTAGATAAGTTCTTAAAATTTCTAAAATTCGAGCAAATTGTGTCTTGCCCCCCAAGCAAACTTCATCCCGTACGCCTATGATTACTGCTTATAGAGGGAAGCAGCCAGGACGACCAAAATAGTGGCCAGTATACAATGTAACCGTGCGTGTCATGAGGAATGTAAACATTGGAGAGGCAGTCTCAGGCATCCCGTTGTTAGGAAGTGGACCGACCGCAGGAACTGCCGAGCTCTCCGTAAAAGCACCCTGTGGGCTTCTACCCAGGCAACTCGAGACTCGTTACAGCCTCGTACCAAGGTACAGTATAGATAATCCACTTTCCGATATAATTATGTTACCGCTTTATCACAAAACGAGTAGTTGAGAATCCTAAAAGAGATAAAACAAAATGAGCAATGAGAGTAGCTACAAGGGAATCATCCATTACAAAAAGAATACAGAACAAAATATACGCTGTACTGTGTGTTATGGAATTTACGGCAGACAATTCGATCCTGGGCGAGCACAAATAGGTATCGGGAGTAATTAAACGTATTGTAATTCGGCGTGCGATTCATGCTTTGTCGTATCAAACAGTCAATTTAACTTGTATGCGCATTTCGAACAGTATAGCAAGGGTACAGTGATAATATTATGGACGGCAGGATAACAGTAAAGCAACTTCTATGGTAACTCGATTGATTACTATATAGTCTTGAAATTCACTGTGTATGAGCTAGAGAGTGACTGGTAGTCTGGTGTAGAATATTAAGATTAAGGGATGGTATTAAAGGTAGCATCTATGTTAAGTATTGAAGTCATTGATGTGGAAACAATAAGAATGTGTGACCATGTACAAGGAATCTCGGAAGGGTAATAGTTTTAGTATTAGACATATAAATTAGGATGCACTAGAGATTGAATATTGTTAAAATAGAGCAGGTACAAGGAACTGCAATGTATTCTTTTAGGCTACGATGTCCTATGTTGCTAATAATGCAAAGAAAGCTTGCATTGACGCAGTAGATATAGTGGCGACACTTGCTACAAGTTACAAGGACCGAGAGTCGATCTGCGGGCAGAAAAGACCGTTGGCAGTTGAGGTTGGTGAAGGAAAAGGAAGGCCAGCGGCGGCAGCCCCTGAGTATAAATACAGGACCCTCGCGAGGACAGGGGACAGTCGGCGGAAGCAGTTCCAGCGGTAACAAGAAGAGAAGAAACGAAACTGCCTTGTTTTCCTTGCCGTATTGCGGAAGGAATTCAGACTGACTAAACATTGACTATAGTGTTTTCCTTACCGTGTTGCGGAAGGGACCACTACTGACGAAACAATTGAAACAGTGATCTCTGCCGTGTTGCGGGGAGGTTCACATTTGACGAAACAATTGAAACAGTGATCTCTGTGTCGTGTTACTGGGAGGTTCACATTTGACGAAACATTTGAAACAAGCGATCTCTGCCGTGTTGCGGAGGGATTCGCTGTCCAGACGACAGTTAGTGATAATACAAGATTTCCTCGAAGATCGCTCTTCTGCCGAAGAGACTTGGAAAAGGTAAATATTTTTTTGTATTATTAAAAGAAATGTAGAGGTTAGATCGGAGAAGCGTAGATATTGGTGCACCTGGGTTGTGCTAGGGTATTAAGCGAAAGAATGGGATTCCGAGATTCTGAAATAACGTCCGTATGAGAGTATGCAAGACCTCAGATTCAGGGAAGATACATAGAGGGTACTCGAACTGATAGAATTATTCCCTGCTCTGAAGATTTAATACAAGGGATTTTAGAGATATTTATTTAATAGATTAAAATGTTACGACTATTGTGTTTTTCTTCCCATTTCCAACTTTTTAGTCTCTGAGCAGTCATGATATTTATGGCCCTCGGCCAATAACGCTACCAGAAATATGATGTACACCGCTAAAGGAATTAAGTGGAGTTGAAGCCGAGTTAAGGTTTTATCTAAATAAAGAAGTACAAACTGAATATTACCTAAAACACAAATTATACAATAGAGGATATATCTGGTAAGATAAGTCTTGAGGGCATTTCTATTAAATTGGCCGCGAGGTCTATCAGAAAGCATTCCTCGGAGGATGGAGTCGGCATCTCGACCATGCATGTCCGGATAGAAGTCCCTCCGCTCATCGGAGAAAGTGGGACCCTCGGCCAATAAATGCATGACAGTGAAAGGTACAACGCAGTCGTCGCAGTAGGATTGCTGATGTCTCATCCGCAGACAGTTGTGGGTAAGTCACGTGTGCCCAATGCGCAGTCGGCACACTACGACGTTCATTCGGCGGTCGTCACTATTTGACGAGTGCCACTGTCGAACAGTTTCTTTGACTGTTCGTAATTTATTATTTCTCTGCGCCAGCCACCGGGATTGTCATAGCTCACGCAGGTTTCGCTTGATTAGTGGGTAATAGTCTCGGCAGAGGACTGCACGGTTTGCCGTGAGAAAATCCGACAAGGCTACCCGCCTCGACTTCTCATCAGCGAGCTCACTGCCCGCGCTGACAACTTGACCAGGCACCAAACAGATACACACGGACTTTCCATCTTCTTGCAATTTTTGTGTCGTACTTACTATTCGGTTGATGACGGGGTGGATGCTACCGTATGCTCGAATGGCCTGTACTACACTCAGTGAGTCGGAGAATATGGTAAAGTTGTTCTCATCGCTGTCTCTAATGAGAAGCAGCGCGCCGCACACGGCGAACAGCTCGGCGGTGAAAGTCGAGGTCTCCGGTAATAGCTGACATGCTCTACTTTTACTAGTCGCACCGGCTGTGCATCCAACTCGGTCTCCCGTTTTAGAACCACCGGGATAGATGTGGGTAGTAAATATGTTGGTCTTTCACGAGATCCGTGAAGAGAGTTTTTAGTAAGAGGGGAAGGGAGTCTTTCTTTTTTGGATATTGCGTGCCAGGGCAAAAAGTTTAAACTTGTATGCGCCAGGTTTCTTGTCTCTGAACAGGACCGGGGCCAACTTAAAGGGCTCGATTTCCGCCATAAAGGAGAGGGCTTCATAGTCAATAGAAGATGGAAGTGTGTACGGAAAGTCTGCTCCCTATGCCCGGTCTTGGCACGTACTGTTCCAGGCCGGGAATTGTGGGACTTGTTCTAAGCGGGCTAGGTACTGATAGGTAAGTTGCGGATTGCGCTGCTGCAAGTTGGGTTCGCTGCTTTTAGCGAGAAAACTTGGTATGGGTGGTGTACGGAAGGCTCCGGTGCATAGCCTTAGTGCTGCATTGTGCACAGCGTTCAGTCGTTTTATTACTTTAGTCCTCGGGGACTAATATACGACACAGCCATAGTCTAGTCTAGATCGTACAAGGGTTTGATAGAGATATAAGAGGGTTTGCTGGTCGGCGCCCCACATCAGTGTCGTCAGGTGCTTGAGTAGGTTGAGCCTACGCAAGTATTGCGTTCTCAGCATCTCGTTGTGGGGTTTCCAGGATAGTCTTCTATCTAGTATCATTTCGAGGAATTTCACGTCTTCGTGGTAGTTTATCCGTTGTCCGTACATTGTAAGTTCGGGTGATATAACATCTCTGGCACGCCTGATGTGGAGGGCAGAGGTTTCGGCAGCAATAAGGCGAAGCCATGGTCGGTCGCCGTTACAAACGCGTCCAATGGCTCGCTGCAGTCGTCGATGTAGAACTTCCAGATGTAGTGAGGAGGAGCATAGCATCAGGTCATCTACATATAGTGACCGGTGCACGAATTGGGGAAGGTTTGCTATACTGTCGTTTATTGCTAGTAGGAACAGGGTACAGCTAATGAGGCTTCCCTGCAGAACCCCCTCATCCTGCGTCATCTCAGGAGAGGAGGCCTGTCCCACTCTGACCCTGAAGCGTCGGTCGCTCAAGAATTGCTGCAAGTAATAGGCCATGTTACCTCGTATGCCTATTTTATATAGTTGTAGGAGTATTCTATGTCGACAGGCTGCATCGTATGCCATTTTAAAGGTAAAGGTATAGTCAACTTAGACCACACCCTCACCTGGGAAACCCACATGCACTGGTTTGTGCAGAGAGTATAGGCCCACTGGCCCCAGATGAGTAAGTGTAGTTGCAGTCGAGCTCGGGTCACCAAGAACTGTGGCGCCAATTTGACGGAAGAAACAAATGACCCGAGACCCCCACCCCATCATCTCTGAGAAAGGCAGTTCCGCCACGGCGCCGTGCATGCACACACAACTGCCGAGTCAGCACACCAAGATCTGCAAGGAGCTCGCTGCCTGGCTGGGATAGTACGTGCGAGCGATACAAGGTGTTAGAGCTGAGAATGGAAGCATGCTGCTACCTTGACGGCAAGATCGATGCACACAGATAGTGTGCTCCTTAGGTGTCTCATGCTCTATGATGTAATTTTGTATACGTTCAATGGCATCGGTGGTGCTACGGGACTGTCGAAAACCGTGTTGCACGTTGCAAAGGAGCTTGTTGGCTGCTAGATATTTCATCAGACGGGTGTTCCCGATTTTCTCCATGATTTTTCAGGAACAACTGGTCAACGCAATAGGTAGCTACTTGGTTCTGTGGAGGTTTATCTGGTTTTATGAAAGCTAGTACAGTGGCAAGGCGCCATTACTTCGGATAGTCCTGCGTTGTCCAAATTTTGTTGTATATTGTCAGAAGTGCTCGAACCGCTAAATGGTGCATGCGTTTCAGTATCTTTTAGTGTATACCATCAGGGCTGGGACTTGTATTTTTGCACTGTGTGAGGGCATTATAGACTTTCAAAAAATGCAGTAATTGAATCGTATGAATACCTTCTTTCTTTCTTTCGTTGTATGGCTCCTCATAGTCTTCGGAAGGGGTAGCAAAGTTCAAGGGGTCTTGTTCGGATCTTCTCTTTCTTGCCTGAAAGGCTCGCGAGTAAACCGCGCCACTGCTGACCTCGCTAAAATGTCGAGCCAAGCGGTCGGCGACTTGGTCAGGTTCCACAATCACCAGGCCATTCTCCTTTATACAAGGAGGGCCGTGGCGTGGTTTACCGGTCATCTTTTTAACGCGTTGCCAGACCTTGCTCATTGGAGTATTAACGTTTACGGTAGTTGTATATTCCTTCCAAGAGGCTTTCCGGGCCTAGTGCAGGGTAAACTGTGCGTGCGCGGCAATATGCTATTTTATTGGCCAAGCATCTATATTTCGCTGGTATGTAATGTCGGAGTAGACTCTTTCTATCCGCACATACTCGCACGCACGCGTCGTTCCACCATGGAACTCTATGAGGAGTTGCTCCACCTCTGGATACGGGGATTGCCCCTGATGCAGCCCTCATCAGGGCTCCCGTGAAGTGATCCACCATCTGGTCGACGGGTAGGTGTTCATCCGGATAGACCTACAGAAAAATTGGCAAAGAAAATTACTACAGAACAAACACAATCAGTACGACCAAAGAATTTTACAGCTGGTAAAAACGATGGAGCGCTCCCGCGGAAACGCGTTCCGAGCGGCGATTCATCCCCTATAACAAGCTTCGTACCTTTTAAGATCTCAAAGAAACATCAGGATTTCCGTGGGACGTCTTGGTCCCATACGGGACGAGCAGCATCACATGAAGCCGGAGCGCGACGAGACTCCAACCAACAGCATCGTTCAAGCGAGCGGCGTGCGTCTTCACGGGACCAGGGTGTAGGCGGGCGACGGGCCCCGTTGCCTGCGGGCCGCGGCGTGTCCTCCGGACACCACACGGGGTCCTCGTCACCTGCGGTGACCCTGAGGGCGTGGAGTGATGGCAACAGGGAGAAGGACGACACCTCCCCAATACAGACAGTGATTACCGCACGCGACAGCCCCTACTCCTTCCATTACACAGCAGGAACAGGCTCGAACAGGAAACATAGCAAATGAGTAAAATATTACAATGGAATATGTTATACTGTATATGCATTTCGCACATACAACATTCCAGTGTGTTAGCCAGTAACATTCAAATGTATAGACGCATTCTTTGTGTCATGCAAAGTCATGCCTGGCGGATGTAGCCACCGCCTGCTTCTTCAAGTCAGAGCTTCTAAGATAAAGAACTTAAAAGGTCGTTTTACGACCGTACAAAAATGTGCCTGTTTACCAGCATTGCTTTTGAGTAACATGCGTAATTCTCAATGACCTTCCGGCCGGAACCTATATCAGTAAAAGCTGTCTGTCAAAGCCTGTAACCAGAGTTACAGAGATATTTGTTGTTCTCGTAAACGTACAGTAATTTACCGGCGGATTTCCGACTCGAATCCGGCGGAAGCAACCGGTGTTCTAATGAAGCCGGCAATGATAGAAATTTAAGGCTTTTGCACTATCAAGCGTCAGCTCATTTCAGTACTAGCATTAGAGTACTATACATAGTCTACAGCTTTCTGCGTGTAGCACTTACTTAGATGCAGTCCTTGTATTCTGTTGTCTGCATCTATGAAGCAGCATATTTGCTACTTCTTACTGGATCATATCTTCTAAATCTTGTATAATAAGATGCAAATAAACAAGAAGATCTTACGACATTCCTTCACCATCCAGCACTGTAGCCTGATGCATCACTCGGCATTGAAGTTCGCTCTCACAACAAAGTACAGTGACGATCTCAATTAGAACTCACGCACGCCAAAAAATACAATATATTACAACTGGCGACGAGGCCCCATGAGGTTCGTCACTACTTTATGAAGAAGATACGTTTTCAGCTCCGAAGTACATCTACATCTGCAAGATCTACGCTGCAGGTTTGCATTCTACACTACTACAACGGTTGTAAGTATACGTAGCTACATAAACAGTGCTACTAGGAAGTGCTTTACGGTGAAGTGTTCAATTTATACAACATTGTCAAGATGGAAACTCCTTGCTTCAATCCTGAGAAAGAGTTAACTCAATTTTTTTTTATAGAGTTGAGTTGTACGTTTTCAAGGAAATTAGTACAATGAAGGATCCAAGTTTCATCAGTAAAACGAAAGTAACGAAACTTGCTCAATTATTGCCTCATGATACTTTAGCACTACTGCAAAAAAGACTTATGCCCAAGTCTTTAATTGATACTAATTATGATGAAGTAGTTAAGAAGTTCAAAACTCTAACTTCCACTGAAGAAAGCATTAGTGCCAGTTTCAAAAAGCTTTGCGAACGCACCCAGAAGCCTGGAGAATCAATTGATACCCTACTGCTGTGAACGAATTAGTGAAAAAGTGTGCTTTTCACGAAGAGAGCAATAGTCGCATACGTCGAGATATGTTTGTATCAGGACTCAAAAATCCTCATCTAATCTCATTGCTTTGGAGGGATAAAGGAGCAGATACTTTCGGAAAATGCATAGTTATCGCCAAGGATTATCATTTGTCGTACTCCAGTCATGAAAGTGCCACCGCAGTTAGAGCGATAATGCCGCAAAAAGGTTAGAATCTGAGAGCTGATTTGAAGTAAAGTAATTTTAATTCTAAAATTCAATGTAACTATATCAAATGGCCAATTCTCATGCCTGCCTGATGGCAACATAAAAAATTCCGGAAGTGGCTAGGCGCGCGAAGTGTGGCGAAGTGACTATGCTCGTTGTGCCGCGGTCCGGACTGTTTTTTAATGTGTTGCTAAAAATGAAAAATAACGTTCGTTAAAGCGGGCTACATTTTTCGAAAGCCCGCTTGTCGTATCTAAAACCCATCTTATACTAGCTTTGAAGGTAAGCATGCAGAAGTTGTTGTTTATCTTTTGTTTTACTTTTAATTTGTTCCTGTTTTGCCACACAAATTCTTCGAAACATGTGTGCTTACAGCTCTCAGATTCAACCTTTAGGCGACTAACTGTTGACTTTTTTTACTTCTCACGATATGACTTCTGTACGAACATGTGCTCTTGTGATGTCAGTACGCGTTCATCATATAC
>LQNS02000477.1:7162-21425 GCA_001587735.2 Parhyale hawaiensis
TGAGACTCCAGCACTTCTGCGGCTGAGTTGTGAGACTCCAGCACTTCTGAGGCTGAGTTGTGAGACTCCAGCACTTCTGCGGCTGAGTTGTGAGACTCCAGCACTTCTGCGGCTGAGTTGTGAGACTCCAGTGTCTCTGGGGCTGCATAAAAGATTCATAGACACAATAAGCGCTTGGAAGCTATTCGTCTACTAGCTTGAGGCTTCTTCATAATAGGATCCAGAAAGGGTTAGAAACTCCATGTCCATGGGTGGAACATGATGTTATGAAAAACGCCATAACATTGCGCTTGAAAGTCTCATCATCCTTGCCTGGCACTGTACCAACAAGCTAATTGGAGTCTGCTGAGAGATGAACCTCAATGGAGCAGAAGTCTCGAGGTGGGCGCTTGCGGCTCCAGCCACAAGAAGAAGACAAAAGACAGAAGGTCGTAGATTTCCGTTTTTTTTTTTTGCTTGTGTGACCGAACTTCCAGTGCTCACAAAGCATGTTTTATCATTTCCATGTCACCTCTTGAACCCTGAACCCACCCTAGTAAACACATCCATGCTAGAGGTCGCTGTCTCGCTACCGGTACCAAGATTAATACCCCCAAAAAGAAGCTTGAAAAAAAGAGCTAATTTAGCCTACCATGTTTCCCTCTAGCAACTAACGTCTTTGGTTAAAAACGCATCTCTTATGGACTCGTGGGTTACATTTAGCTGAACGTTTTCTGAATGCACATGTTCGTTCCTGCTCCAGAACTCCCTCTCTCGCATTATGTATAGTGCGCCGTGTCTTCCGCCATGTCGCTATACCCAATTGTGTCGTCCCGAACTACCAATTTGCAAATGACCCTGAATTTATGTTTTTTTATCTCTGTTGCCAGGTGAGCCATATTTCGGGGACTCCCTTATAACTGAGACTCCGTGGTCAGTTCCTTTCGAGATGCTTCTATTTAAGATGTCAACGGTTTGTCTACTCTTGACTCAGGGCTCGGCGAAAATCTATTGACAATTAATGGCTGCCGGAGTAGAAAGAGAGCTATCGTTATCTGCTCTTCACTCCATTAACATCACAGATTTTTTTTCTTATGAATAACAGCAACAATAAGTTTCAAGTCGGGACACCGAACGTTAATAAGTTTATATGTTTTTGCATATTTACAACCTGCACCCGCTAGAGAGAAGTCGATAATATTATTAATTCACTACTTCACTGATGTCCTGCTTTGCATATATTTACATAGAGGAATAGTGAGCCAAAGCAATATTTAACTAACAGTGTGCAAAAATGTAATATTTCTGTTTATGATCGCTCGCAAGTTCTACTGCAGACCTGCTTGCTGTGACATTGACATTAAGTTGACCAGCGCGTCGGCTGAAGACCTCAGCAGGGCCACGACTTCTGGAACTCGTTCCTGTGATTTCTAGGGGCCGTGTCGTGTGGAGCGGCTGTAGCCGTGCCAAGGTTGTTCCTTCGGTATTGTAGGGACTGAGCTCCAGCTCAGGACTCGTTTAATCCCTGGCCTCTTCGTGTCAGCTCATGCAAGTGTTTTTGGTATGCCACGTAAAGCATAATAATTTGTTTGTGTACATAGAAAGTAGTTGAAAATTGCTAATTTTTAAAATTTTTTAGCAACTGAGAGATGTCTGAGCTAAATTAAAATTAAAAAAAGATCTTTTCAGTCAGTAGCAAAACAGTTAACTCAGCGTGGTGCAGCTTAGCCATGGAGCATATTTTAGCTAGATATTTTCTGCATACACATTACACAGTTGATACTTTCGGAGTGTCATCTGTCAGTAGCTATATTTCTCCCTGACTCGGAGTTCATGCTGTCGCATTTACTCATTCAAGTCCAGAGAAGATAAGATGCGGAGCCAGTCTCTTAAGTGTCCAAGCGACCGAGCACTTCAGTTGGTGCATTCAAATGACTTGCGTCATAAGAGCTCCTTAGTATTGATAATGAACTCTTAACAAAAAATCCTGTGGCGCACATGGGCGGTGGCGCCTACGCTACCTAGCTGCGGTCCCTGTGCAAGCTGGCCAGGGTGCTGCGCCTGGGTGCGCATCTGCGGTACAGCGCACGGGTGTGCTGGCTTATGGGTGATAAGTCTTAACTTGTAGAACAGTTTATCCCTCATGGTGTATCATGTAGGTAACGTTCTAGTGTTCTTCTCACGGGAGGGGCGAGATTAACTCATGCAGTAAACAATAAAATCTGGAGCTTGTTTCATACTCTATTATTGTAAACAGTTGTCTCCATGTTGTATTAAATGTAATGAGGTATTCTGAAAATGTTGTAGTTAACTAAACGTATCACAAACCACTAGTCTGGAAGTACTAAGAAAGAGACACGACACCTCTTGTCAAAATGAACCACTTTTGGTATAGAAAGTATCCTACCGGGAATTGATGAAGAGGTACATAGGTTATTTGCGACACATTGCAGCTGAAAGATCCGGTACCTATTGTAGCAGTAGAAATATCTACATATACGTGCTGTAATTCTGTCATGCCACTGAAACTATACTTTTTTCAGTCTGTTTCAACATTCAATGCAACTGAACGCACAGGTTACATCTGACTAATGTGTACTGTGCACGAAAATATTTAAGCTTCAGGTTCTTGCGTCTGCCGAATTGCATACTAATTAATATGTTCGCTTCAGTTCAGAATACCGGTAATGGTTTTCACTTCGTTTGAATCCGAACTGATACTCTGAGCTCAAGCACCAGCTTGAATCGTAATCCTACTTGAGCTTCCGGGAAGCATTCGATCTGACTGATCACAAGGGAACTGAGCAGTTGTATCAGAATACGGATTTGCATGATGGACCTTTTCAGTGCGCTCAGAGACCAGGTTCCTGTCGTATAATTTTTATTAACTTATTATATTCGTATTTGAATTACCGCTCACCAAACTAACTCCAAATCCAGATAAAGATACGATAACGTCACGGCGACTGTAAGTCACCCGGGATCACTTGAAGATCATCCTCCCCAGTGTCCCCAGTTGAAGATCATACCTCCAAAGATAGCTACTCTGTGGATGATAACTCCAGTCTATCAGGCGATTGGATAATCTGAAGTCAGACTACGATTCCGAGTGAAAATGTTGAAAACACCTCAAATATCGCCCCTAGGACCCTTTCAGACGCAACGTGCGGTTTGCTCTCCCAAAACTTCTGTCATTGGGTAAAATTTGTTCACACGACAGTTTCGTGGTCCACATAGGTAGTACTGGGCGTACTACTTAGAGGCCTGTTATAATCAGGGTGCTGGGTAACCCCATGTTACCCAGTAGGGTAACTGAGTCTCCAAAATCCGTGTCGCATTGAGATATTTTCGGTCATTGAGGGTTACCCGGTGTTACGCAAACTTGCTACCCTGCGAAATAGGTCGGTAGAGAGCAGAATAACACCGTGCACATGATCCCAGATGCCAAGCTTCACCACATATGCATTGAATAAATATGCACATAATTACCTCCTCCAAAGAGATTATGTTTTCGTCGTGTTTGTCTCTCTGTCTGACTGTCTGTTGCCCAGATAACTCAAAAAGTTATGAACCGATTTGAACGAAATTTGCAGGGATTGTCAGGCATGTTAGGAGAAACAGATGATTAACTTTTGCTGAAGATCTGTTCATCCGTTTGTTTGTTTATTTGTTCGTATGTTTGTCTGCCTCCTTTTTCTCAATGTCATGAACCAAAAAGTTATTGACGGATTTTTGTGAAATTCACATGTGTTGTTAGGTATATAACGAAGAGTGAATGATCAAATTTTGGTAATGATCCGTTTATTCGTTCGTACGTTTGTCACTGTTTTTAATTTTATGCTTGTTAGCACAATAATATAAAAAAAAGGAATTGATGTTTGTTAAATTCATTGGGGTTGTTAGTATTGTTAAAAGACATTAATCATTAAATTTTGGTGCAAATCGGTTCATTCGTTTGTGTGTTTGACGCATGTTTGTCATAGCATTTGTTAGCAGTATAAATCAAAAAGTTATGAACAGATCTTCAAGAAATTTGCTCAAACTGTTATTACTATCAAAAGGTACAAATAATTAAATGTTGGAGTTGATACAATTAAAATCGTGGTTTCAGAGTCAATTTAAGTTTTTTACTACTGTTGCCTCGCTTGGCGGTGGTATGCGCTTTCAGAGTGCTGCAGTTACGTTTTGTGATCTGTGAAGATGTATTTTTCCTATATATGCGTTGCAAGTATGATTATTCTGTTACTGGGTTATATTCGTCACAAAAAAACAAATATTTATTTATTTAGCTGAGTGTTTAGATACTTGAAGTATCGACTGTGCTTGTTGGTTTGTTTACGTTTTGTGCTCTCGCGAAGTCGGTCAGTTGAGTTTATGGAGAGAAGCCTTTAATTGGTTTAATTCATCAATTTTTTATGGTAAGAAAGATCTGCAGGGACCTATTATGAAATTTTTAAGGGCTCTATCATCATTACGAGCAATAATTATGAATAAACGTCTGTGTTTACATTATGTTCCTCTTTGTATTCAGTACTTCGGGCCTGCGTTTTGAGACATCCTGTTTCATTCACCTCTATAATAGAGTAACACCGAGTGAGTAACACCGCGTAACACGGAGTAACTCTCTGGGAATCTGATTACAACAGGCCTTAGTACTACTTCATACTACTTGTTGCCTGACAATTTTGTTGTATCTATGTACACACCACTGTGTTTTTATGATACAAGTATACAATATCAATATGTCTCTCATTTCGTCGGTTGGCTTAGCGAGTGTCACAAGCAAGGCTTCCGAGATCTCTCCAAGATTGCGCGACTTAGAAAACTGTGCGTATTTCAATTATTGAAGTTACACAGCAACGTAATGGGGCACTGAGTACAGAGCGTATATATGGGAAGAAAGGCTTGTAACGTCGCCCTTATTTAGATCGAGTGGCTGCTCAATAATTGTGGCTACAGAACTGTTACAGTGGCCGCTCAGGTTGAGACTGGGAGAGCTAGGCTGGCTACAACCCGTGACGTCACTTCGTTAGTGTCGTGACAGAAATGAATGCAATTCTCCTGTGGTCATTACGGGCGGCTGTAGAAAAGATAAGTGGTGCTTTAAAGGCCATGGTGTGGGTGCCTGCCTCGCTGCTCGTGTGTCTTCTTGCCGAGACTGATGTCTGTTGAGTGTCTCTCAGACTCTTATACTATAGGTTGCGCTGTGCTGCAGGTTATTTGGGCATCCGTGAGGACTCTATTTGGACGTGTTCAAGTTAACAACGTCAGTTGGTCTTAGGTAGGTGTTAATTAATGAGTGACAATAGACAATGCAAGTTCACACAGAACATTTCTTATGTTAAAGTTAGTTAAAACATGTAATATGGAAACACGATATTCAGTCTTGTCGTAGGGCTCAGCTAGGGGACTTCAGTTTGTCATAATGACTTAAACTGAAATAACGATCTCAAATCGTTTTCCGTAGTGCAGTGATGGCTTCAATTAGATTGTTGCCATAAAATGTTTGCCTTGTTGCCATTGCTCGCATGTGACGCCTGCACATCTTATGAGCTGCGAACGACGTTTGGCGGCTGTGCTTCCTACATGCTCTGCTGCTAGCCTGCTGCCAGTTCCTGCAAGTACCTCTTTAATATGATCTCTATATATGGTAGTTCGCCATTGGCCAGCAAAGACTGATAAACTTAATCGGTCCCGGTGAAGTATGTGGCCTAACTCAAACTTAACGTTAGGTTAGGCTAGCATAGGTTGAATTAGGCACGGGTCAGAATTTGGGTTGTTGCCATGCTCTAGTGCCTGTATCAAACTTCGGCCAATCGGCGCTAGATCGTCATTCGGAAGCGCGTCTTGCTCAATTGGACTTTAGTATGATGCTCGATATATGGTCAGTAATCGAAGCCTGTTGTGCGAATTGAAATCTTTTGCTGTGGGTGGTAGAGTGTTGTCAATCATGCAAGATTTTACACCTCAGCAAACGCAGCGCGGGTCGGTCGACCGTTGCGGAAGCACATATTTATGTCAGGGTGGTTTCGGTTGTTAATCACGGTAGCGTATTGGGCTCCTTGCTGTTTGTCATGTACACTAGACATATGATTTTCTCCTTGGAGAACACTATGATCAAGAATACCGACGATTCCGCTTTGGTAGCTGTGAATCAAGCTCCTGGCGTGTGCTAGGCAGTTTCCCAGTCTTCAAAAACGTCAAAAACGGATTTGTGGATTAATACAGGGTACTCTTTCTGGATGAATGAAGTTGAACGCATGCAGATAAAAGTATGTACGTTAGTCCGTAATAGTCAGTCGGTCTATTACTGTTTTGCCTCCGTATCTCCCACTTGAAATAGGTAACACTAATCTGCAGGAGCCAGGCTTTCTTGAGATACTCGGTGTTCCCTTCAAAGAAAAGCGAACGTTTGAGGCGCAAAATAGGCGTTAGTCTCACATGCTTGCAGTAAGGTTGGAATCTTTTGTAAGGTTCACGCTGTGTTTGGTGATAATGAAGTAATCCGGAGAGGTTTTCACGCTTTCTTCTTTTTCTGTTAGAGTATTGCTCCCTTGGCTGCATGGGGATCGGCTCCCGCTAGTACTAATCTTCATCTGCATGACCAACATGTTGGCTCCGATCTGTTAGCAGGTTGTGTGTACAGGATAATATCGTATATTTAACCCACAGACGAAGTGTTATGTGCCTTCGTATGTTTTATAAGTGCCTTAATAATGAGGACCATTCGATTACATTGCTCTGTTCCTGTTCTCAAGGTATTTGAAAGAAACACACGAGCTGCGTCCGTAGCCCATTCCTTTACCTTGGAAACAGTTAGGTGCCTAACTCTTCAGTTCGGTCGGTGTTTCACACCCGGAACGGTACTGGCAGGAATCTGTGTTGAGTCGTGCCTGTCGCAGGCGTACAAGTCAGCTGTGAATTCTTTTTAGCCGCGCAATGAGTATTTTGGCTCGCTTAATGCTTCATTTGGGTTATTTCCGTCCCAGGCCTGATGTCCTGGCGTGGACTTTTAACCCCAAGTCGCTAGGAGTCAACTTTTCACTTTTCAACTTACGCTTTTCTTAATAGACTCTTGATTTTGGTCCCTTGGTTTAGGGTTAATAATATAAGATATATAATCTAACTTATTAGCACACATATTGCACTTGAATCTCAGGTTGGCCACATACAGTACCGGTATCACTTTAACTTTATCTATTTTCTGTGACAATTTGATTTCACCTGCTTTTAATATTGAGCATAGATGAATAAATTTATACATTCAAAGATAATCATTTATTTGTAATTTAGTTTCTTAGTCTCCATATTTTATTTACGGCTGCCCCACTTGAAATGAGAATTTTTCTCTGTAACTGTTGTCTGTTTACTTAAGGATTCTATTATTACTTTGATCACATCATTAGGAAGTGTTATGAGCATCCTGTGGTCATGGCTATCCCCCCTAGTACCCGTTGACCCGCACAAATGGTTCAGGGTAAGCCAGTGCCTCCCCCGCTATTGGCGTCCGTATATCGGCCGCCTCAGTGCGAGGGTGGTCAGAAAAGTTCAGTAGTTGACCGACATACTCTCACGGAATGGAATTAAATGAAGTGTGAAGGTAGTCTGCCTGAGGTATTGGGCATTTCTGCCTCTGCCAAAGGTCGAAGAGTGTCAACCTAAAGCTACGTATAATAATTTATATGGTTGAAAATCGTCACGTCTTTTTCGCGACTTCACACAATCGAAAATCATAAGCATCTATCTCGTGTCTATTAGTACATCGAAGCGGCATCACATGATATTCGATAGTCGCCTCAAAAATTCCGATTGGGTACGCGTGTATTTTTCAGACGGGTTACTAATTTTAAGCTTGTGCCTCAAACATAAACACTTGCATCAGCGCAGCACTGCAATGGCTTGTTACCCTGCTACCTCACATCTCACCTACCTACTAACTTGTTTATATGGGTCAGCTTTTGGGGAGTTTAATAATAAATTCTTTGCAGCTGTGATTGAAAAATCTTACTGTGATGTTATGCATCAGCAGAGGTTGTGCAGTTCCAATCATATACGAGTATTAAAGTTTGCTAGTCCTTTCTTCAAGAAAGAGCAGGGAAAATATAACTTTTATTTTTCCAAAGGCGTGGAGATCAATTCAGGAATAAAAGACTGACCCGTCTGAACAAAAAAAATTCGTTTGTTGTTTGCGTTGATTCTGTAGGTATCATCATTATTACTATCATTAAAACTACACGTCAGGGCCTCCACGAACGCGTAATGAAACCCAAATACAGCTTTATACTACACCAGAAAACCCAGGACCCTGCAAAGAAAAATCCAGTGAAAAACCATTAGCGGCCGACCTTAACTCTCGTAGATCCATATGATCGAACACCAATCCTGGCAGCAAATTTCAAGTTATACTAAGCTATAGTAGAAAACCTTTAAATTTGCCACCCAATAGTCTTCATTTTAAATTGGTGGGTATTAGCCGCAGCTCGTCTTTCTTCCGCAGACCTTGAAAACAGGGATAAAAGAATACAATCAATACCTCACGCTGTTGTAAAGCGTATAAAATTTACACTGGAAGTTACTCTCTCTGACTATGGGACCGAGTAACCAAATCACTTTCAACACACAGCCCGCTGGCGAGCTAACGAGTCGGTCCAGCGGATCCATGTGACTGGCTGCAGTAGAAGCCCAGACTGGTGAGCAATATTCCAACAAAGACAACAGGAATGCATAAAAGCATCGACGAACTACGTTCATGTCATCGAACACAACGTTCAATTTCGTAGAAGGCCAATCATAGTTGAAGCACGTGACACGAGAGGTCTAATTTGCGCTTCAAGCGTAAGCTTATTATCAAAGAGGAAAACAAGGATTTCCCGAGAGCTAGACCTATTTTCAGAGGTTAATGCTGGAGTAAAAATGTGCGAGGCTGACTGACAATCATTGATTTAGTTTTGTCCGCATTCAGCTTCAGACTCCAGGAAGGCCACCATGCAGTAATGAGTAACAAGTCCGTATTTAGAGACTGAGCGACAACATCGCGCATACTGTGAGTTAGTATCACTTCTATCAATGTGAAACCATTAGTATAGTTGATCATTGTATTCTCCAGTTAAGAGAGCATATCGCTCGTGTACAGAACCAACGGCAGCGGACCAAGTGCGTTACCTTGAGGAGCGCACGGAATCACTGCTTCTGAAGCACTCATACAACCATCTACGTATACACTCTACGTTCGCTCAGAAACAAAATCGCGAACGATTGACAAAACCCTACCTCTCACACAAAGCGAATTTAACTTATATGAAAGACCCATGTGGTTGACTCTTTTGAACGCCGCACTAAAGTACAACTGAACAAGGCGTGCTTGAGAACGACGGTCTAGGACCGACTGTAAATAATGCGCCACAGACAACAAATAGTAACATCAACCCAGGCTCATTTGGTACGCAAATTGACCAGTAGGCAGCAGTCCAGCATCCTCAGTGAAGCGACCCAACTGATAAGTTACCAATTTCTCAAAGACTTTCGACAAAATGGGCGTACAACTAAATATTTAATTTTGTTACTCATGGACTGCGGCTAACAATTTTGATATTCTTGTTTTTGTATAATTGATCTGCCATACATTGCTACTTAATTTATCGACAATAGACAACCTTATTGTTATTTGTAGATCATTCCAAGGTTGATTTATTTATTTATCTGATGATTCCTTTGGTAAGTTTTGCAGCACTTCGAATTACAACAACCATTCCCAATCTTGTAGTATAGTTGGAAATGGCCTTGGAGTCACACAGGGAATGAAGCTTTTCATGAATAATTATTTTTCCTATCTTTTCCGTTATACAGTAGTTTATTCAAAACATAGGCCAATGATTATTATTGAGTAATGAAGAGCAGTACGAGGCGCTCAAGCGGCGAAATTCTTTTACAAAAATCAGGTAAGAACAGTTGAGACGCGGGGGGGGGGGGGCCCGTGTCGACACTGTCGAACGAGAACTGCTGTAAATGATGTGCTCTCAGGAAACTAGAGTACTCAGCCTTCAAAAACGGAAATAATTTCGGAACTACCGTACAAGCGCTGTTAAAAATGACAGCGAGGATTTTTTGAAGGCCCATTTTCGTTTGGTATACTTCCGTAACTAACATCTTTTTGGAGATTAGGCTACAAAGGCCAAATAAAATTGTCATAAGCGATAAGTGCTCTCTCAGTCAATTCAACTATGGCAGCACAATCATCCCACACTTTAGAAGAGGTGCAGAAAAATTGTTACATTAGCAACAGCAAATCTTTGCTGAGTTGAACTAATTAGCTGTCGCATATCTTAGATACCAACGGGTGAGCCTTAAGTACATCTAGTTTTTATCTTGAAGCGAAAATTCTACGTCAAAGAAAGAGAGCAAGATCAAAAAATTGTGCTTACTGTCCCGTGAAACTTCATCGCTTCGTCTGTGCTTTGTAGATCGGCAACTAAATTTATACGTCGTGAACTGGGAGCAAACATATATTTCGATAGATGGAGAAAGCGAAAAAAATCAAATTCCATAACCGCGACATTAGAAGCTGAAAATATCCTCTATGTTTCGATGTCAGAACTGTTTCAACCAAGAAATGCATTCACGTAAAGGGATAAGGATTTCACTTTTGATATCTTCTGCTACCTGGTCATTGATTCCCCTGAAAACGCAACGCAGTTACGAAATCTGCAACCTGGCCCATGCTTCGCCTATTTCATTAAGAGCGTGACACGAAGCATACAACTATAAATAATTTCTTGAAATGGCATAAATGTATTGTAGTTTTCGAAGAGCAGCAGTTGAAGAAATTTTGTTACCAATGACGCGCATTTCGCTATTCATCAGCTTATCAGGTGGGAGGCTCAAAGTTGGTAATTTAGTTCTTGATACTTGGCAAAAATTTTAAAGAGGTTATCACCGGAAGGTGTAACTATGATACAAGATGTTCTAAAAGTATAAATTGCATCTTCAAATCAAGCAGATGTTTCAACTATTTTCATCTATTGTCCGTTGAGTTGACTGCAATTACTACACGCTTTACAAACAACATCTGTGTGTCTGTACAAAGTAAAATAAATATATTTCCCTCATCGTAATTCAGGGTGGAAATTTCATGGTATCTCATATTGTTATTCACTTGAAGAATTTTTTTCCTATCTAATCCTTAAGAGCGGGACTGGGAGAAGGACTAATCGTAGGGAACAAGCAAGCAACCATCCAACCAAGAACTGTGTAATATTTTATAGTTGATTAGTTGAGAGCGCATACCTCCGTCAAGCAAGGCACCGGTAATGAAAAATTCAAATTGGTGCTGAGGCCATGATTTTCTTTGTAGCAACACCAAAATATAATCATTTGTGCCCTCTGACAGTATTACAACTTTCTGCAATTCTTTAAGATCCGCTCATAACTTTCTGAGTTATGCTGCTAACAACATCTTGGCAAATATAAGTCAAACATACAAACGAAAAACCGCTCTGCACCAAAATTTAATCATTTATGTCTTTTAACATTACTAACAACTCCTGTAATTTTCATAAAGATCCATTCAGAAATTTTTGAGTTATTGTGCTAACAAGCACGAAATCAAACACAGCAACAATCATACAAACAAACAGATCATCACAAAAATTTGGCCATTTACTCTTCGTAATCAACCCAACGTCTAAAGTAGATTTCATCCAAATCCGCCAATAGCTTTTTGAGTTATCTTCATTATTGAGAGACAGAATAACAGAGAACCAGAATAGCAGACAGACAAACCCAACGAAAACATAACCTCTTTGGCGGAGGTAAACATGATAGGTACTATGGAGCAGGGCTCTCAGCGAAGCGGTGCGTGGAATCCATGCAACTGCTGTGGAGCATTTTATGGAAGCGGCACGAAAACGGTAGCAATTTCATATGATGTATATTTTCATGAAAAATGTACAGGTGCATCGACGGCTGAATTTATTGATTCATAACTTATTTTTCACCTTTGTTTATCGTTCTTTCGTTTACCGATGACTGGAAATCTAAGAACAACGACGTTAAAGATAATTCGTAATTAACCGCTACCATTGCTGTCCATAAAACTCTCTAAGTGTCCTATTAACTGTTCTCCTTAGGAAAATGGTGTTTTAGTGTTTACTATTTGGCTATTGACGATATTTTCTTCTGCCTATTTGGAGATTCTTTACACAAATACCCATACATTTGTAACCCATTTTCAGGTCCGGTATGAATATTGTTAAGATGAGCTGTTGAGCAAAAGTGAAGCCCTCACTTTCTCGGGTTAAGTTAGAAGCTGCGTTAAATCGGCACAGTGCTTTCAAAACAAAAATTGAGCTCAAAAAGATGTAGCGTATCTGACTAAACTTTCCACATTCTGAGACTTTGTTGTTTGTTTGCAGCAGCAAAAACTACCCAAAGATCTGCCAAATATGCTGCAATTACGCCGACACGCTCTATGTGCTGCAACACCGGTACCCGCTGTTTCAATAGATAACTTACAAAAATCGGAGAACTGCAGTGAACCCTTGACGTTCCAGTAAAAAAAAAATCATTGCTCGTAAAGAAACTTCATATTTGAAACTTGGCTAACTGGTCTCCATACCAACTTGAAGTATTTTGGTAATATTACTTATTTAAAAACTTAGCCTCGGAGTCACTGGTCCGTTCGCAGCTTTTCATAACGGGAGGCGTTGGGAAGATCCCGTTGCATCTTACGTTTCGTAATTTCACATGTCTGCGCCTTTTCCTGGAGTTGGAAGCAACAGGCAGTTACAAGTTTGGTATGGGAACACTGCAACTGTAAACCCTGTTCGCGTCTTTGTCGTATTCTTTTCTGTCACGAGTGACTTGCATCTCGTGGAAGGTGACGACCTAGAAATGTCACGGTGTACCACTTTAGGGGACCCGTCCGTCGCCTCAGTCGCCCCCTCCGAAATGTTCACACAAGGAAGCGAAGTTATTTCGCTTTGCTGAGCCTCAGCTCCCACGGCCGACTTGCACTTCGCTGTTTTTTGTCTTCCTCGTGATGAGGAAGAGAAAGGTGCAAAAATATTACAAAAAGTAGATCTGCGACAAAAATGAGACTGGAATTGTCCTGCTGCAGCTGGGCTGGTGCAGCATCAAGTCTAAGCTCAGGGATGAATGGTCTGACACTCCAGAGACTAGATATTCAGTGTTGATTTTAACTGAGACGTTTACCGCAATTGAGGTATCGTAGCTTAAGTCACGGTTACTTCTCTGTTGTGCGCAGTAATACGCCTTCAGCTCGTCGAGTCTGTACTGTACGTACGTAAGCAAATATCACGAATGGAATTTTGAGGCCACAGGCAGCAACTCATGAATATCCGGTGACGAATCTTGATTTAAAATAACGGGTTCCACGCTCAGTTTTTTCTTGTAACTTTTTTCTAACTGAAACGAACATTAGAAAATTAAGTAACATATTTTATGTAATACAGTGTACAATGTGTTGAAACGCTACGTGAAAATTGTTGGTGCTAATTCTCTACCTATATAGAAAAATAAATTCCATGTCAGAAAACAAAATCATTGAAAATATAGTGATAAATAAAAAATAACATATATATCTCTTCGCTCCAGTAGCAGTTTCACCAGCATCAGATCTCATGATGTTTAAAAAATGCAAATTCTATACTAATTTCTGATGAAAATAGCGAAATATTTAAACTTAGTCGAAATTTATCTATCATTTAACGAGATACAGTAATATCACTCATCATGTGTCCGGTTTTCATCTTATATCCGTTGTCAAGTATCCAGCTGCCAGGAATTTCACAGCTGAGCAAAATTCATGCTAATCAGTTGCGGTTCTTAGACAGCCTCGTACCTGGCGCATAGTGAACATTCACCCATGATTGAACCGGAAACATGTAGTAGTTTAACCGCAACCTTACCATTTTCTAATTCTTACAATATAGCATTTTCTTTTTTAGCCTACGGTTTTGGAGAGACTAACATATTTATTGGGAATAATTTACGAATCTTGTTAGGAGAGAACTTTCGTGCATGAGCAGGCTCTGTTGTACTCGTTTAAAGCCATGAGCGATCGACGTCTTCATTTTATCCTGGCAAGTACTTCAGCAATTATGACTTCCTTGAGGACATTGCCGCAGTAGTGGGTAATGATGCGAATCCTTCGTTTTTGAGGGTAGGTTCCCCTCGCGCGCCCCGCGCTACCCTCGCCCGCCCGGCGCTACCCTCGCGCGCTCCCCAACCCCGCCCTTCCCTCGGTTACCCTCGCGGTTGGTGTCAC
>LQNS02000479.1:2426-18314 GCA_001587735.2 Parhyale hawaiensis
CTTCCCAGGCCATTTTATGCTGACTTCTTCTCACTTCCACTCCATCTCAATATTTAAGCTCCGTATATCAGCGGCAATCGATCATGCTTGGGGGCATTCATGGCGGAGATTCTTCTCCCCCTCTGCTTCTATTTTTTTATTTTCTTTTTCTCTTTTTTCTATTCCGTCTTCCGTTTTTTATTCTCTCATTTCCCCAATCTATATCCTACTAACATAATGGCAATATCTCAAAGAAACCGGGGTGTTAGTCCCGGTGTCTCTTTGGGAATGGGCTTATTGGTTCGTCTACTGCCGCCTATCTAATCTAATCTAATGTTATCACTACTTACAAATTAAAATTTATTTTTTGAAGTTTCGGAGGAAGCCAATCTAAGGATGAGGCAGCATTTGCTTTAAAACCAATTTTACTCCATTCGAATGCCCAAGTCGAGCGTAATTCAGCAGCATGAACGCCGTGAAAAATAAGGTTAGAAACAAAATGTAACTGCCTATCCTATAATCTATTCTTACAGTAAAATGGTTTAAAGAGGCATAGAAAATGTTACAAAAACTTCAAACTGCCAAAAGTTGCTACAATGTTGCTATGACAAGACGATCATAGCCCCCGTACAGAATGCACAGCTTGTCGGTAAATTATGATGAAATTGCATTGTAACTAGTTCAGCAAGAAATCGGTGGAACATAATCTTTTCCCTCTTTCTTTGTAACCTTATACTGGTTCCTTTTTCTGCAGCGATTTTGCATTAACGTCCGAATTTCATTTTTCTACACTGAGCAACAGTGCGCACCTAACGCAAAACCTCTGCGATCAACGTCCTGGTGGACTCTTTTTGCAGTCCAGCGATGAAACTCAGAGTTTATCGAATTCCCCAAACGGGAGTTCTAGATTTTCCCAGATCTTGAGAAAATTCCGCAGATTGTTATAAAAGAATACAAATAAAAACTTCAAGCTTATCTCAGTGTATGTGGTAACAGGTAACAGTTAATTATTTACATAATTCTTAAGTATAAAGCGTGTAAAAATTACTGAAATTGGTCTGAAAATTTGTGGAACCCTCTCAAATTCCCAGAGAGTGGCAGACCTATATCGCACGTCTGGCAAGGCACATAGCAGCTGTTACAGCAGGAATCGGTCGCACCGCCCGCCGCCAGCCCTGGCTGCTCTGGACGGCAGCTGCCCGCTAAACTGCCGCTGTTCGGTGTACACGCTCCAATGCATTCCGTGCTTCTCAAATGCTATCAGCCTGCCCGCCTGCCAGCTGCTCACTGAACCGCGTTTGGTGTACCAGCGCCCTAAGTCTGCAGCTCTGAAGTCGAGGGATGGTCAGCCGGTTCCAGATAGGACAGAGCAGTTCGACAGATGGCTTGAGCATTACTCCGAATTGTATTCCAGAGAAGAGCTATTGAACCCGCACAGGGACCTGGCTCAATATTTACCTCGCCTTCCTGTACTGTTCGAACTGGAAAATTTGAAAAGTAGTGATGAGCTTAAAAACGCGGTAACTAGCTTGCCAAGTGGTAAGTCTTCTGTGCTAGATGGGATTCCTGGAGAGGTGCTAAAGGCTGGCAGTACAGTGCTGCTCCCTCAGCTGTATCAGTTGTTCCGGCGATCTTGGATGGAAGGAAGTGTACCGCAGGGTATGAAAGACACTCTGATTGTCACTCTACCCTATACAAAAACAAAGGCGAGAAAGGATCCTGCGGCGACTATCAACAAATTTCACTACTATCAGTCTCAGGAAAGGCTTTTAGGAAAGTACTACAGAGGAGACTGCAACACCTTACTGAACGGATACTGCCGAAGACGCAATGCGGATTCAGAGCCCAAATGTCGACTCTTGACATGGTTTTCACACTTAAGACAGCTGCAAGAGAAGAGTCGCGAGCAGCGACGGCCCCTCTTCATAGCGTTCGTTGACCTTGCGAAGGCATTCGACACTGTGTGTAGACCAGCACTGTACAGTGTTCTTAGAAGTGTTGGGTGTCCACCCAAGTTGCTCGCTCTAGTTTCTTCATTTCACGACGGCATGCAAACATCCATTTTGTACGAAGGATCAAAATCCAATAAATTTAATGTTGGAAATGGAGTCAGAGAAGGATGTGCCCTGGCACCTACATTGTTTGCCATTTACTTCTCTGCACTGGTGAGGGTGGCATTTGAAGGATTTGAAGACGTGGGTGAGGGGGTCTACATCAGGACCAGAATGGATGGTTCGCTGTTTAATTTGGCGAGGCTACGATCACGCCGGCAAACACAAAAGTTTGTGTGCAGGGAGCTGTTATTTGCTGACGATGCTGCTCTTGTCGCTCATGATGAACGGCTGCTCCAGGCTCTGTTGAATAGACTGGAGTGGGCATGCGAGATATTTTCACTTACTATAAGCTTAAATAAAACGGAAGTTATGGTTCAAGGAGTTGAAGAAGTACAAAATATCCTCATGGGTGGTGCTCCCTTGACAGACTCCAATAAATTCACATACCTGGGCTCGGTCGTGACAAATACGCTCTCACTGGATGATGAGCTTTCGCTGCGGATTGGGAAGGCTGCAACAACTTTTGGTAGGCTCTCAAAGAGGGTGTGGGTAAACTCAAAGTTGTCCATCGGGATGAAGGTACTGGTGTACGAGTCGTGCGTTCTCCCTACACTACTATACGGGAGTGAGGCTTGGACGACCTATTCTAAATAGGAAAAGAGACTTGACATGTTTCACACGAGTACTTGAGAAGAATTTTGCACATTGGCTGGAGAGACAGGGTGTCCAACATCGCTGTCTTGAAAAGAGCAAATATGCCGTCTATGTTCGAATTACTCCGAATCAGGAGACTCCGCTGATTAGGTCATGTCCGCAAGATGGGGCCCGTAAGGCTTCTGAAGCGAGGGCTCTATGGGGATGTGTGGGACGGCCTAAGCTGTGGGAGAGCTGTGGGACGGCCTAAGTTGTGGGAAGGCCTAAGCTGTGGGAGAGCTGTGGGACGGCCTAAGCTGTGGCAGAGCTGTAGGACAGCCTAAGCTATGGGAGAGCTGTGGGACGGCTTAAGCTGTGGGAGAGTTGTGGGACGGCCTAAGCTGTGGCAGAGCTGTAGGACGGCCTAAGCTATGGGAGAGCTGTGGGACGGCCTAAGCTCCGCTATAATGATGTTTGTAAGTCAACACTCAAGGAGTTCCACATCGACCTTGGGATCTGGGAAAATATCGCAACGGACAGAGGCCAGTGAAGAAGTGCCATCCACGGTGGGCTGAAAAGTTAAGCGGATGACAGAGAGAAAAAATATCGGAATAAGAGGGTTCACCAGCGTCCAGCTTTGGATGCAGGCGGCGCTGTCGAGACTGGCCTGTATAGTCATGAGAAATAAATCAGTTGTTGAAGTATGAGTGCGCAAGGAAAAAAATTGAGCTCAAAAGAAAAGACGTCCAGGGAGCCTAAGTAAGGCTAAGGTAACCTATAAGTTCCTACCTTGGGATGCTGCTCTTCAAATCACAGGAAGGGCGAGAAGTAGAAATTGGGAACTTTTTGTACTTAAGGTACTGGAAGATATGCACTACGATAATTTGCCATAATAGTAACCTTTGAGTTTAAAAGTATTATGTTCTCTGTTAACTTCTTCAAAGCTCTATCTGCCGTGTAGTTGATTTGTAATGCGTTAAGCTGGATGAGGCGCAGTAGATAAGTGCAGTAGGTTAGATGAAACTCACTAGGATAGACTTATGGTGCATAGAGTTACAGTAGACAAGGCGTTCGTGTTAGTCTGTAGCGGGTGCTTTAGGCAAGATGAAGTACGTTAGGTGAAATGATGTTAATAATCAGATTATTTGCTATATAGATGTTCAAATAGTGCCTGCTTCTGGAAGACGAACTGCGCTAGGACGAATTCAAGCGCGCAAAGTTAGAACATAGAATCGCGTACAATTTACATCACGGACAATGAACTCAACTGACCGTAAGTATGTACAGATAGACAAGGATTCACTTTCCATTCTATTTGGGTGTACTAGGTTCCTTGAATTCCTCTTAGGCAGATGCTTAACTATAAGGTGTGATCGTCACCTTGTTATATAATTGCTTGGTCCTAAACAGAATGCACCCAGGAGACTCCGCTGGTTAGGTCATGTCCGCAAGATGGGGCCCGTAAGGCTTCCGAAGCCGTCCCACAGCTCTCCCACAGCTTAGGTCGTCCCACAGCTCCCCATAGAGCACTCGCTTCGGAAGCCTTACGGGCCCCATCTTGCGGACATGACCTGGCCACCCTGAATGAAAAGGCTTACCCAGTTTAACTATGCATTGAAGTCCGCTTTTAGCGATATAATCGCTAACAGTGATTGTCTGAGCAGATTTCCTTGAAAGGAAACAGTTGATGTCAGTGAGCCTGCAGAAATTTCATTACTTAAACGTAAACTTGAGAACATAATCTAGATCCTATGGACATTTCATGGTCTGATAGAAATGTTAATGAAATAGATTTGGTATACGGGCTTAGCGAGATAATCAGAACAGGCAGTAGAGCTGAAAGGTGATTTGGAGCAGCTGGCAGACATAAAGTGATGGAGCCCGGCCAGCAGTGAAGTGATGATGCACTGGCCGCCAGGAAGTGATGCAGCATTGGAAGCAGTGAAGTGATCTACCGTTGGAAGCAGTGAAGTGATATAACAGTGGCAGCAGTGGAATGCTATAGCATTGACGGCCATGAAGTGATGTGAATGATGAAGCCCTGGTCGCCATGAAGTGATGTAGTATTGATAGCAATGAAGTGATTCAGCATTGACAGCCGTGCTGTAATATTACATTAGCAACCGTGAAGTGATATAGCTTTGACAGCTATTGAATGATATATTATGGGCCACCCTGAAGTAATGTAATGTAGGCCACTGTGAAGTGATTCAACTACGGCAGCCAGGCTGTGATTAAACTTAGGCGACCAAAAAGTGATGCAAGATAGGAAACCATGAAGTGATATAATGTAGACAACCACACGCAGTTATGTGAATGATACTGACAATCACGGTGTGCAGATATAGATTGTTCCAGTAAATTTATTAATATCATTAACCGGCTGTCTTGGTATCTTTATCTCATAGTTACCTCCACCAAGGAGGTTATATTTTTGTCGTGTTTATCTGTCTCTTTGTCTGCCTGACTGTTTGTCTGTCAACAAGATTGCTCAAAAATTTATGAACGGATCTTTACGAAATTTACTGGGATTGATTTGCATGTTAACAGCAATAGATGATTAACTTTTGGTGGAAATACTTTCATCTATTCATTTGTCTGCCTATTTTTTCTTAAGGCCATAACTCAAAAAGTTATGGATGGATTTTCATTATATGTACATAAGTTGTTAGATATAATACGAAGAGTAAACGACCAATTTTTGTGATATGTTTGTTCGTTTGTTTCTTGCTGTGTTTGATTTTACGCTTGTTAGCACAATAACTCAAAAAGTTATGAAAGGGTCTTTATGAAATTTACAGTTGTTAGTACTGTTGAAAGACAAAAATGATTCAACTTAGGTGCTAATTGATTGGTCCGTTTGTTTGTTTGACTTATGTTTTTCATAATGTTTGTTAGCAGCATTACTCAAAAAGTTACGAATGGATCTTCGAGAAAATTACAGAAATTGTTAATACTATCAAAAGGCACAAATGATCAGATTTTGGAGTTGATACGAAGTAAATCATGGTTTCAAACCAAGTAGAATTTATCGTTACTGTTGCCTTGCTTGGCGGAGGCATGCGCTCTCAGAGTGCTCTCTAGTTAAACATGTATTTTTAGTTCATTGGTAGATACCAGTGTAGTATTACTATAATTTTATTTCATTTTTACAACATTTCTGGGTTTTCTTAATCTCACTTTTGTTGCGGCTATTGGGATTATGTCTACTGATTGCTCTACATACATCAATATCTGAGATTATTGCTTCAAATTCGCCATTGAAACAAAAACTCTATGGAATGTGATATTAATGTACATGACGTGTAGCATCTTTGAGCCAATTTTTGCTATAAAATTTTAATATTCCTAGAAATTATGATGAATTTTCAATTTTTCTTGATGTCCAAAGCTATGATGTACATCGCCTACTGAAGATACATGATTGTGAATTTAGATTCCCTGCTGTACAACGCATTCCTTATGGTACGCCGAACAAATTAACTTTTGTTTGAGGTCTCTGTGATTATTAGAACTCATTTTATCAACAATTACGTAAATCGGCCTCCAGGTCCAATTGCGAGAGGCCCGATTTCGGTGTCCACTCAATGTATGGTGTGGTATATGATTAAGCCTTCATCACGCGCACAGAAGTATCTATTCCAAAATCATGAAGCGCTTCCGTGTTTCGACTCGTTTGCAACGTGCTTAACATAGTTTACCGGTACATCTCGCAAATGTTCTACATACCAGTAAAGAAATCGCACTTGTACAACATGATAGAGACATAAAAACAGCAAAAAACAAATATAGCAGTCTCACTCTTCGGAAGTACTTCTCTCATTGCTCTTCATCTATTTGTATACGTCTTCGCTGAACTGTGTTTATCATCTTCTGAAGATAATATTATTTAGACTTTCATATTCTGAACAATGTCATTTTTCGTTGGTGTATCTGATGATTTCAGTTCTACAGCATTGTGGTGGAGGGTGTTGACTCCTCCTTTAATTCCGACAGCTTCCCTGTCAATGGCCCGAGGCTATAATTTTACTAGGCTCTATTATAATTGAAGGGTTCAAACTTAAACATCAAAATAATTACAGATGTCGACTAACAAATAAAACTTTTTAACGTTTCGGGATTTTTTTTCCTCCCATCTTCAGAAATTTCTAATAAAAATAAAGGATGCCTAACAAAAAAATTATTAAAGATGACCTAAGTTTTGGTACGTTGACAGGGTGGGATCTAAAGGGCTAATGACCATGGTGCGCTATGGGGTTCTTATATAGGCGTGAGACGGTAAGAGAAGCGGGGGTAAACGGACAAGCACAGTCGGAGGGAGAAGTGTCAGTCATGGGTTGTGACGAGTGGTACAGCTGTAGTCATTGTATTGAGGCTAGGTTATGTTGGATATATAGTGATTCTAGGGCGGCGAGAAAAGAACATTTGCAGTCGGAGAAAAAATGTCGGTCATGGGCTACAGTCTGAAATGTAAATGGACAGATCTGTGAGAAGGGGCCGGGTGTCAGCTCCTGTACAGCCGTCAGATATGGAGCTTCTTAGTCGGGGATAGTGTGAACAGGCACAGCTGAGGTCATAATGTTGAGGCTAGGTCTTGTTCTATTGATATAAAGGGATTCTAGTGTTGTGAGTTCGATTAGATTAGAAGAGTCAATGATTGAGAAGTTATTTTTACTGACTGGATGGTCGTTTTGCTCGGCATGCAGGCGGGGAACTGAATGTTAGGGTTTTGCAAGTGGTAGACCAGTTCGGCAAGATACACCTAAATGTTGGTCAATACGGGCTTTGAAATGTTGTCCAGTGCTACCAATGTACGAGGCATTGCATTCTCTGCATTTGAAGCGGTAGATAACACCTGACAGAAGCGGTGTGGGTGGTTTATCGCTGAATTTAAAGTAGGACCCTATGGTAAATGTGTTTTTGTACAAAAATTTAAAGTTTATATGTGGGTAAGCTTCAGAGAGAAATGCTTTCAATGTGTTTGCTGCACTTACAGAGGCTTGGTTGTAGTACGGAAGTGAGTGAAAGAAGTCTAATTTAGGGACAGAGGGTTTGCTAATGCCGGGATCGAACAGTTTGTCTAGGAACAATTTGCAGTAGTGCTCCAAAAGATGGCGCGGGTAACCGTTATTCCGTTATTTTTGAAGAAAGTTCGGAGAAAGTCAACTTCGTTTGAGAAGGTTAGGTAGGAAGAGGACAAATGGTATGCTCGAAATAGTATTTTTTAAAGCATTGATCTTAAATTTATCGTAGGAGTGACTGAAAAAGCCTGTCCCGAGGCCCAAGAACGTGGTCTTTCTGTGAACCCCAGGGACAAGCGTTGAGTCGTGGTTGGTTACTAAAACATCTAAAAAAGCTAAAGAGTTATCTGATTGTTTTCGGCAGTGAACTTGATATTTTGAATTTTACTATTCATATAATCCAGAAATAAATCAGAATCTGTTTGATTCAAAGCCCGCATTGACCAATATTTAGGTGTATCCAGCCGAAATGGTCTACCACTTGCACCCTAACATTCAGCTCCCCGCCTGCATGCCGAGCAAAACGACCATCCAATCAGGAAAAATGACTTCTCAATCATTGACTCTTCTAATCTAATCGAACTCACAACATTAGAATCCCTTTATATCAATAGAACAAGAACTAGCCTCAACATTATGACCTCAGATGTATGTACCTCTTCACACTATCCCCGACTAACAAGCTCTATATCTGACGGCTGTACAGGAGCTGACACCTGGCCCCTTCTCACATACCTATTCATTCAAATTTCAGACTATAGCCCATGACCGACATTTTTCCTCCGACTGCACATGTTCTTTTCTCTCCGCCCTAGAATCACTATGTATCCAACATAACCTAGCCTCAATACAATGACTACAGCTGTACCACTCGTCACAACCCATGACTGACACTTCTCCCTCCGACTGTGCTTGTCCGTTTTCCCCCGCTTCTCCTACCGTCCCACGCCTATATATAAGAACCCCATAGCGCACCATAGTCATTAGCCCATTAGATCCCACCCTGTAAACATACCAAAACTTAAGTCACCTTAAATAAATATTTTGTTAGGCATCCTTTGTATTTATTAGAAATTTCTGATGATCGGAGGAAAATAATACCGAAACGCTAAAAAGTTTCATTTGTTAGTGGACATCTGTAATTACTACTATAATTGATTCTATCTTCAAGGAAGATATACGTAGAAAATTTTAAAGTTTATTTTGGAAAAAAACAATTATCCCCTCCTCTTCCACCTACTTTTGGAGTCTTGTTGAGAGAAGAAAAAAACAGAAAAGGTTTTTTTGAGCTGATTAAAATGAAATTTAGTTTAGTTACATTAATTAAAATAAGGAGAGGAAATGAAGGAAATTAAAGTTGGTACTTAACTGATTGTGGGTTGGTTGTGCAGATTTGGCTGATCAGTTCTTGAGTTCGACTCCTGGAGGTGATGTTGGTCAGTGCTGTTTTTGTCCGGAGTCACCCCGTTTTTAGTAGCAGAACTCGTTGTACAATTCAGTGGAGGGAGTTGGTGCGGCGTGACGATAGTTTGCGCCGTAAACTTGCGTTGCGATCGCTGTGAGATCACGTTAGACCCTGACGGTACTGATGGTGCTGATGCCCTGCACAATTTGCGATAGGCTTTAATTACGTCCATAGCCCTTTGTTCAACTTTCAACTTTCCTTTTGGCCTGCTCCTTATTATTTACCACTTGCGACGAAGTTGTATTTTATTTATTTAACTTTAATTTTGATTAAATTATTCTCGGCAACTAGAATTATCAAATCAAATGGACGTGGGCAGAGGACTTGCTATGGCTTTATAGATATGTGACTACTTTTCATGCAAATTAGATACATAATTTTTAGTAATTTTTATCTAGATTATTTCTCTAACCTAGGTTCAACTTAAATGGAAGCTCCCAAAGTAAAAACAATCAATAACTAAGAAAACGTACAGTCAAATGAAGCTAAGATTGTGGGAAAACTTTCTATATAAGCAGTAAAGGATTTTTGTTTAGTTACAAATGATGCACAGCATCAGTAGTTGGTATAAAGCGACAGATAGTCACAGGCAATCTTTATCTAAGCCTGAACCTCGTGGATTTAAATTAATCGCTAAACAAGGCTAAGTGAGAGAGGAAGATAGCTCTTGAAAGGCAGATTCTGATGGCATATTCTATTCAGGCTTCATCATTGACTAAACATAGCTTAGGAGTAGCCAATTTGATCCAATATTTCAGATCTAGGCGGTGAGCGGGTGGTTTTTATAAGAACTAGTACATAACCCGTTTTTTGTTAACTCTGGATTTAGCACTAATTTACAGTTTAATTTATCTAATGATTATGTCTGATGGTACTAAAATGATTATATTTTCTCACAGTAAAATAATAGTATCGGTAAGGAATATGATGAAAAAAAAAAAACATTTTATTGACATCTAATTTTGAAAAGCAATGCATCAAGAGAGAAACTACAAAATTTTCTTAGCACACGACATTGCTTTTATTAACTCCATTCGTTTGTCAGTATTGTTTTAGTCTAAAAAAAACTTTTCCACCAATGAATCTGTAAACAATTCCGTGAATTCTATAACTTGAAATTCCTCCTAATATTGTAGCATCATCTACTTTCATCGAACACATTGCCATTGCACTATAGAAACTTCTAATATGGCATTTGAAATACGTAGCCTCTGGCGTGTCAGCAGTGTAGAGATCAGAGAGCTCCTGAGGCAACTCAGGAACATTGGCTATTCTGGTGGCTCCTGATTTGCAGCAAATTCCAAACTTAGGATTATTGAGCGTCCCGCCTGTTCGTTCGACAAGAAACATCAAAGCGTTGTAGTGTCGGCAACGTACTTTCATGGGGCCGCAATTATGCCGTACAACGTCTACAGGAACCTGTAGATATCCATCTATGTCACGTTGCCGAGCCATTTTAAAAGTCCGTCGTTGATTCACTTGGCGTGCTCTCCTGTGCTGTGCTGCATCCTCTCGCAGTCTTCCTCTGGCAGTTCTTCTCTTGCATTGCGGTGCTGTACTGCATCCTGTCGTTGTCTTCTCTAACGTTCTTCCTCTGGTAGTTCTTCTCTCGCATTGCCCTGCTTTACTGCATTCTGTTTTTCACATTCTCTAACGTTCTTATTGTAATAGTTGTTCTCTGGCGTAGCGGTGCTGTAATGCATTTTGTCGTTGCATCCTCTCATGCTCTTCCTATGATAGACGTTCTCTAGCCTCGCGGTGCTGTATTGCATTTTAGCGTTGTATTATATCACGCTATTCTTAAGACAGCCGTTCCCTTGCAATGCGATGTCGAGTAGCATCTGCTACCTATATATAATTTCCTCAACGCTCCTGTGACAGCGCAAAGCGAAGCTCACGGCGTCTAGCAGTATTTCTTCTACGTTGTTTTTCCCTTCACTCCTCGGTTTGCCGGGCACGTCTCAACTGTTAAGCCAATCCCTTTGCATTTAATCTTCTATTTTCTTCTTCCATCTCAATTGAATTTCAAATTTTTTAAATTCTTGAATTCAGAAATTTCTTTTCTGCATACCACTGGTAGCAAATATACAGACCGATAATAATAAAATTGTCATACCATGCGTCAGCATATCTAACAATCTTAGTATTTATTTTGTTCGTTCATGCCAAGCTTACATTTATAATCAATCTGCGCCAGCTTATTATGTTTTACTATGTTCTATTATTTTGTATTGCATTTAATTATCATTTCCTTTCAATTATATTGATGTGTCTTTACCTTCCCATCTTTCTATTAGATCAATTTACGTGTCTTTGCTTCCTAACTATAAATCCTTTTTTCCACTGTGCATTGACCCTAGCATTTAGCCTTCAGTTAGCGACCATCTGTCTGACACCATTCCTCATGCGATAGGCGCCACTATGGCTGTGTCCCTATAACCCAGATCTGGTTAGGCGTCACTTTGTCCGGGTCCTTATAACCCAGATCAGTAAAGTAGGCCGCCGCCGTATAGTTCATCCACTCCGTGTATAACCTTGGAGGAAAGAATTAGCCATACCTCCCACCTCATAATGTTAGTAGTCCGAGCACCGCCAACTCTTGCCGCTATCTATGCGAACATCTGCTCAGGCTGCTCGCCCTATATAGATTACCGCATCCGCCGCCAGGAGATATACGACAATGCACCCTCCTTTACCTCACAAGTTGACTTGTACATTCTGACGCACGGCTATCGACCCCTGTCGCCCAAGCGACTGCCCAAGGTTGTCTCACAGCTCAATCCCAAGAACTCAACCTCGTCCTCAATACGGATTCATCCTTGTTCTAAATTCCGCGCTCACGCGAGAAACTAGATTAGGTTTCAAGGCCGCATGAAGTCACTCGATAGCTATAAATACCGCGTTCCTCTTGCCATAATCGGAATACACCCCCTCGTTTCCTACCCGAGAACACCCCGTCGCCTCTGCCCTCTGCCGTTTCGCGAAGCACCGTTCGCTGCCTACACACTCGTCGTTGACGTCTGTCCGTACGTGCCCGTGTGTGAAAGTCTACCGTTCAGCGTGACTTCAGAAAAATGCCAGTATCCCCGTAGTACTGTTTAACACACGATTAGTAGTACTGAGAGCACTTTAGCAATCATAGATGTTGTTCTTAAGTAATACGACCACACTCTCACTCTAACACTTGTTTCAATCACAGATGCTCGCTTTATCATTGTGAATATTTTTTAGCTGTACCCTGATGTTTGAAGTTCATGATATTTCGTATTTGCGTTGAATCTACCAACACCAAGCTTATAAGATTTTTACTGTTGTCAATCTACTAACCCCTTTTGTTTGCTCATCTCAGTTAGGATATACTAACCCTAGTCTTGTATTTGATGTAGGATATTATACGTTTAAACGCTGAAGCGTGAAAAGTAATTACTTACAGTTATTAACCCTATTATTGAATCAAGGAGTATACATGAAAAAGGCATACAGTGACTAGCAGTGGAAAACGTTTACTATTCATTTTGCAGTCAAAGCCCTAGCTTTGCTCTTCCAAGAATCCTGTAGCTCAAAACGAACAAAAACAAAAACAAATATCATTTATTATCTCGTATACAGGGTACAATGGATACACCTATCGAGGTTTTCTGTTTGCCTCAATTCTAGAATTTTGAAGATCCAGTAGTGTGAAGAGCAGGAGAAGCAGTCCGTGCTGAGAGTCAATTTAGGATCCCTCATCGTGCATCGCCTTACCTCTCGATGCTGGAGTGCTCCGCACAGTGTAAATCCGTAGCGTGCCGTCCGGGGAATCGAACCCGGGCCTCCGTTGATGCGATGCCGAGCCGTTGTCAGTTCACCACCGAGAGGTACAGGTTATTATTCCAACGTCTTATCAAATATATCAACTAAATTAAATTAATTAAATCAAATCTCGTTGGATAATTTATGTATCCATGTTGTGGGTCACACTAGCATCTTGGTTGGTGACGTCACGACAAAATTTTGGAATTCAATATCAGCTCGAAACGTAGTCTAATGCCTGGGCTACACTATGCATTTAGACAACCTGATGCAAGGATGCGAGACTCAGACGTCAATTATACTGTCGAATCTATGCTGCCAAAGTTAATTGTGTATCGAAACGACAGTCCAGGTGCACATCCTGGCTACCAGTGGGGCGTACGAATACAAAGTTCACTAAATCCACAATGTCCACCAAGCCTTCACAGCCGCGGGAATTCCGGGGCACGTATCCTTGATACGGTTTGACAAAAAAAAATTAGGTGCCTTGGAATTATTTCTTCAGCAGTAGATAGGGGAAAAATAAGGCTTCTGAAACACTGACGGACTGACAAACAGACAGCTCTCTTATTATAGTATAGATTGGCCTAGGAATTATCCGTAAAGGCGGATTTCACAACCCATGTTTTGGATTGGTTGAGCATGTTTAGCTCTACGCTGTAACGTCAGGTCGCATTTCATAACTTAAGGCTTAAAATTTTTTGCGAATGATGACATGTTATTCCAAATATCAGAATTTTCTATTTATCCCAAGATAAACTAAAAAAAAGGCGGACCTCAATCTCAACAGCCTGTAATTATATCTTGCTGAAATATTCTATTTACAGCCACAGCATCAGGAACTACTACAATTTTTATCTTGGTTGTAGCATAATTTTCATTAATAGCACAAATTTCACAGCGCCAACGAGTTTACAGCTTACCTCACTTATCTCTGCAAAAAAAAAGAGATAATTTTTAGCCTATGTCATATTTGTTTTATTTACCATCTTCACTTTAAACAGCCAGTAACATGTTCATAAAATAAAACTTATACTATTCAATCTGAATTTAGGCTAGATCATGTATTCAACTATATAGTATCAACACTACATTCGCTACAAAAGCCACAAAAGCACTTCACTTCGCTAAGAATTGTTAATGTTGACATTCATGTTTAGAAGCGATCCGTCCCGTCCGCCGTCCAGAATCTCATATATAAATTTCCAGTCGTGGGACTGTTTGTTTTCACGACTTAATTATTAATATACAGATTTTTTGGTATTTCTGTTGACAGCAATCGTCCGCCATTTTGAGGGACCTTCGAAGTTGGAATTTGTTAAGAAGAAAGTACAGTTTTCTTAACACGTTCCCTGACTTCTCACAACTATTTAACAAGCCTATTTCACCGTGAATATGGAGTTGAGCAACCTTCCGTCTACTCCATATGTACAGCTGTAATATGTATACCTATTTTATAAGGAAAAAGATGGGCACAATAATACACATCTTGCCGGGAGTTTTACGTAGTTGCGTTTGAAAAGGAGGGAACCCCTCGCCTGTTAGGCGCCCTCTATTTGTCAGATTGTATCGTTCCTGATTCAATTTGTTTCAGGCAATTGGTTCGCGACAAAATAATTTATTTAACATTAGTTTACTTCACAAACGGTATTTTATTTGTTATTTGCATCGTCTATTCTCGTAGTGTTTACTTTATTATCATTAACACTCGTGATATTATTATTTTTCAAAGTACCTATGGAGTTACAGGGGTGTCAAATGTTTAGATACCATTGTCCATTGTATCCATTATCAATTTTATTATATAAGTTTTTACAACTAGTTTATCTCATTCATATATCTATCTGATGAATGCAATACTATGTATGGTAATTCTTTATCTCATTCTCAATAGAATTCTTGCAGAATTCGGCGTTATTTTATCTATCCTTTCATGCTGCACCTGTTACGAGGCTATTTTTCAGGGTCTTTGTTAAGGTTTCATGATGGTGAAGTTCTGATGGTTGTTTTGAGAGGGAAGGAAATATGAAAGAGAATCAAAACATCTATATATGTATTCCCATATCTGTAGCTAAATTCATTAACTGTCCATGTATAAGCTATTACTTATTTACACTGCTTTTTTTCAGTTAAACTACCGATTTATCAGCGTTAAGTCAGGCAATACATCATGCAATTTTAGTCGTATTGTTATCTATATTTACAAGTTGTTCTTAAAGCTACCTGCTGTTTCGATTGTTAGTATTTGAAATACAATAGTCTTTATGCTCATTTCATTTGTGCTAGTATCTTTAGCGTATTTTCAATCTAATAGCTAGCATGCTGACGTACCAGTATTTACTTTCATATTATTTTTTTTTTCATTAGCTGTCTACAGGAATTAGAGAAGCAGTTTCAGTTGTGTTTCAGTGGCTCAATAACTCTGCAGAGCTAGTTAGGAAGAAACTGTTCTTGTCATTAATCAGTTTTATTTACATCATTATATATTTATTGTGACATAATGCTTAATTGAACATCTTAAACATTTTATAACGCAATTTATGGCAATTTCTATTTTAATTCAAGTTCATTTTGCTAGTTTAATACTATCTATGTTAACATAATTTTTTGTGGAGTGTAAGATCAAGGCACTACAGCATGACCCGTGGCTCTTCCATATAGTATCCCATCATTTATCAGTTGTATTTTTTTTTTACACACATACACACGTATATTGTTCTCTGATTACAAAAATGAGTATTTTACAAACATTCACCTGCCAAACAATAAAATCAAAATCAAGAACTTATCCAACTAAAAGTGATGACACATTTGTGGGATACACTGTACCTATAAGTCGCCTAAGGACGCATTCGACCGGGACACAAAGTCAAGCCAACAGCCGCCCAAGCCAAGCAGCCCGACCCCATGCCCCAGCCGCACACGTCCCAAGTCATTCGAAAAA
>LQNS02000480.1:7919-21401 GCA_001587735.2 Parhyale hawaiensis
CTGGAGAAAACCGAAACAAGACTGGCTCGAACGTTCTAAAATTTGGGACTGCAGCGGTAATCAGCCTGACACTCGACTACGGTTCACAAGCAGCAGCCGTGCCGACGGGATACCCGCTAGATCTAACAAACTTTAAAAACTCCTCCGAATGAGGAATTTTTTATACAGAGTCTTGATATTAAGTCAAGAGGTGAAGGCCGAGGTCAGTTGGGACGATGCTCAACATCAAGTAGGCTCGAAACTTGGCATGAACCCGGAGACCACGATTTCGAAAGTGTGAGGATTCTCGGGGTCAGCCATAGGACGAGCCCGGGATATGTGGCGAGGTTTGTATGGGTTCTAAGAGGAAGTTGCAGCGTACGAGGGTCATGATGAATTTGATGAAGAACTCGATTAACTCCAAGAAGGTGCACATGTTTGCAGACGTAAAGCTTTTCGTCATAGACGCCGTGGTCACAGGACAAACGACAGGTACGTCTCTGTCCTTCCCGTGAGCATGTTAAACCCTGAGATCAAGTTCAACTCGGTGTACAAGAACCCTGGGAAGATCATAGTCCTCGGTATTATAGCCAGGGACGGCAACAAGTGCCCGATCATCTTCATCCCCGAGATCGAGAAAGTAAACTCTCTGGTGTACCAGAACGGGCTGAAAAAGCATTTCTTGCATTGGCTAAGGAAGAATTACCCCCTCGACTGGCTGTTATGTCTGCCAGAAAGACGGCGCTTCCTCCCATACAGCCAAGTCAACGCAGGTATTCTTTACCTCGGAGGGGATAGAGTTCTGGCCACCTTCCAAGTGGCCTGAACCCCCTGGACTACGCTATCTGGTCGCAAATGGTCAGGAAGGTCAACACCAAGAGGCACAGTGATATGGACAGTCTTAAGAAGGCAATCAAGAAGAGCTCGAGGCTCATGGACGACGTCTTTATCAAGCGCGTCACCGGCTGCTGCCGCGGCCAGCTCGAGAGGGTTCTGGAGAGTCAAGAGGCCTATTTGTTTTAGTTTTCTAAAATGTATTATTAGGTTATCATTCTGTAAAAATTTGAGCTTACTAGCTAATAAAATGCCTGATATATTAAACTTGTTAGCAATTTTTCTATAAAAAAAAGTGCGAGAACTTTAAGCAACAGTTTAAGACCTGTGCACGGCCTGCCTGCGTCCTTCAACGAGTAATATGTCAGCCTGCTGACTGTGTGAAGTTCACTTCATGAGTAGCGCTACTGTTGTTGAATGCTCTAGGGACGTGCTCATAATTACTTGCGCCTGTGCGGTATTTGTTCAAAGCACCATACTCTTGTCTGCAGATGTTGCCTTGGGCAACATCCCCGACCCTGAAGACGAGGAGCAGCCGATCGTGCTCGGAGACGGGTGGCTATGTCTCACATTCAAGCAGCTGAGGGACTCAGATCTTGTGTGGTGGAAGGCGCTGATGACAAAACTTCTACCGGCAGAAGAAGGGTAAGAGACATTTCAAAATTATGAATTTGAAAGGGATGTTGTAGATTTTAACGGCTCGTTGATTATGAACTAACACAAACAATATTCAAAGAGTGCCAGGAATACCTATCAATACTTGGGCAAGTTCGCTATAAATTTAGCTCTGGTACGCTCATCGACGTAATTTCATCGCTTCAAATTTGTCGATGAGTAAATTCAGAAAATGATAAATTCATAGAATAGTAAAGTCGTCGAGTGCGATTCTTATTGAATTGTTAATTAATCGAGCGGTAAATTTATCACTGGGAAAGTTCATCGAACGACAATGATGAATTCATTGAATTCCACTAGATACACCTAAAGGTTACTCAATACGGGCTTTGAAATATTTTCCAGTGCTACCGATGTACGGGGCATTGCATCCTGTGTATTTAAAACGGTATATAACACCTGGCAAAAGTGGTCTTTAAATTTAAAGTAGGACCCTATGGAAAACGTATTTTTGTACAAAAATTTGAAGTTTAAATGTGGGTAGGCTTTACAGTGAAACATTTTTAATGTGTTTACTGCACTAATAGAGGCTTTGTTGTAGCACGGAAGCGAGTGGAAGAAGTTTAATTTACGGACGGAGGGTTTGATAATACCGGCATCGAACAGTTTGTCCAGGAACAATTTGCAGTAGGGGTCCAGAAAATGGTGCGGATAACCGTTGATTTTGAAGAATGTTCGGAGAGAGTCAAATTCGTTTGAAAAGGCTAGGTAGGAGGAGGACACATGGTATGCCCGAAACAGTAAAGTTTTTGTTTAGGTGTGTCTAGTAGAACCGGTATACCACTTGCAAAACCCTCACATTCAGCTCCCCGCTTACATGCTGAGCAAAATAGCCAGCCCATTAGCAGGAATGATTTCACAATCATTGACTCATCCAGTGCAATCGAGCTCACAACCTTAGAGTCTCTCTACATCCACAGAACAAGACTCAGCCTTAATATTATGACTTAAGCTGTACCGCTTCACACAGTTCACAATTAGCCCCACATCAGCCGACTGTACAGCAGGTGACATCCGACTCCTCCACGTAGCTCTGCTCATTCGCCTTTTAGACTTCCCCTGACCATATCTATGCTCCCCCACTGTGTATGAAATAAGGGAAATCTTATTTATAGGTTGTAGATTGATTTTTCTCATCTAATGATGGGACTCGTTTATCCCGAAATGTTAAATTTTATCTGTTAGTCGACGTTGTATTTGTTAACTTGGTTTGAATTTTACTTATCGACCTCCATCAAACCACAACATTATTACTAAATCTGCAACCTGGCTTATTTTTCTCCCTTGTCGTTAAGATACTTTCACGAAACACAGAAATGTCAAGATACTTCTATACCATAGCATAGAAGTAGCCTAGCGTGCTGAACTGATGTGGCATTGGAGGTGACGGGATAGAGTATCAGACCAGGTGAGCGATCTTCGTGGCGCTCAATGTACTGAGTCAGCAGCTGCTTGGTATGTACAGCTTCCGTGGGGGCACTTGCTTTGCCCAGATATGAAAAGGTTGGAGGGCCGCGAGTCGTTGAGCGTTCCATCGATGGCATCTTTGTTCTTGACGACTCGAGATCTACTGCAGCCGTACTTACTCTCTATAGGGCTATTTGGTTTATATCCGCAGCACGTACCAGTATGAATAGGCTTCCCATGATCAAATTGGCAACACTTTTATCTTTACTCGACTGGACGTGACCCATAAAAGAGTCTATCATATCCTAGATTATTGCTGAGCTCCTGTCCTAAAACCTGTCCGAACTCCTCTCAGTTTGTTTAAGAGCAAACATTGTGTTCACGGTGATCACAAAGCTAGTAAACAAGATAATGACAGTTTAAATTAATAAGCAAGAAGAAACAAAAATATAAATTTATAAATGTACGACGGTGTTTGTTACAGCGATTTGATACCCCGTCCTATGCAATAATATTATTCATCACGTAGAGTAGCTCTGCTTTCGGAGACCTGCATGCAGTTATAAAAGCAAAAGATCGTAAAGGAGTTGTACTAAATATGCTATTGTGTGCCTTACAAATATATACTCCATGGGGATCATTTTGGCAGCTACTGGCCCACGCAGTTATTATTTACTAGCAGTGAATTAACATATTAATGAAACCCTGTTTTTTTTGTAGTTAATCAATTTTTCAAGTGCTTCTCAGAAGAGAGTTAGATATACTGCCTGACACTTGAATATAGTCTGCGTGTCAATCCGGAAAGTTAACCGTACTTTGGGTTGATATTAATCAGAAATATTATACGGTCAATAATTATGATCGCCACCAAATATGTTATGACTCTACAATTTGTTTACCTAGATTGAGAATTTCAGTTAGTCTTCTTGCTTGCTATTGATACCGTGACATATTCAGGGCAGTCTTGCAGAACTACATCCGCAAGAAGATGTGAAATGAAGCATGCAATAATAGTAATAATCAAGTATCAAATTAAGCCATTTTCATTCTATTTCCCTCCTAATGGTACTTTTGGATGTTTTCTAAAATGATTGGCAGACCAGGCGATAATATGAAAGGAAACTTTTGTGAATAAACCATGGGCTAGCTTGACACTTTCAGTCTAACTATGTCTTAGCTGTAACGGCTAACCGCAATTTCTCTTCTACAAACTACACAGTGAAGGCAGCCGCAGTGATGCAGTGTTATCTTAGAAACAATAAAATTAGGAAAACACGCTATCTTATGCATAGAAGTGCCGTAATAGATGAGGTATTCATATTTTTGAGTTAGACCTACAATTGCATGAGAAATAATTTCAAAATCTCGCAGAAACATGTTTTTCGTAGACGGCGCTGAAAATCTTCCTACAGAATGCCAATGCGCTATGAGCGATTTCCACAAAATTTTCTTTCAATATGTATTGACATTTTACCTACAAAATTACTTTTTAGGAACGAAATTATCTGAAATGGTTTCTGTGTTATATCGTAACTACACTATACTTGGTTTCCCCATTCAGATCCCCAGCCCTTTTGACGGCAAACTGTTCAAATTTTTTGGCAAGATTGTTTGCAGTCGACTTAGCGGTCCTAAATAAAAAATAAATAAATAAACTTTTCGTCGCGATGCTACGAATCACAATCAAGAGAACAAAACTTACATGGAGTATTTAGCATTTTACTTTGGAAAAACAAATTTTAGTTAATCAAAAAGATATGGCTGTTTGACTGCATTGAATTTGGGGTTTTGGCATGGCGCTCTGTATACCTGAAACAAATTCTAAACTTTGCACATGGTCACTGATGGGTAGAGGAAGAGTTAGTCAACTAAGACAGAGACAATGCATTAGTGAGAATAAAACAACACCGTCTTGTTGCGATTTCAGGAAAAGGAAGACAGAAATATGGCTGTACCAGTGTCAGCTGACTTCCAAGAGCTCATGACATGATGACAGCCGTGGAGGGAGCCGGACACGACTCTGCCATACATACATGCACTCACTGACTAGCGGGGCTATGGTTGACGCAGAACGGAAAACTGCCTGTTGATATCCTCCGAGTTTTTATATAATATCGGTTTCTCCATTGGTAATTAGTATGGAAACGCTTAAAGCGAAGCGAAGATAGGCATCCGTTGCGCTTTCTATAGGCAGCATAATGCAGCTATACAATTTGAAGGATTTTTTTTATACCGACCATTGTTACATAACCTAGCTAAACTAAATTTCAAGTGGCTCTTATATTTCAGTTTCAGAATACCTAACTAGTCGCCTCTTCCTCGAAGACATTCATTTAATGTGCAGTACAACAGTGTCGCTAATTTTTAGAAAAATAAAACTTTTTGCTTGTTGCACTTGTTGTTTTAACTTTACACCTGATAGCCATTCGCAGTGAACATCTGTGTATTAATACACTAGTACCTTTCTTCATTGCTACCTTTCGAGTTAGGCTTTTCATCATTAATAGATTGCAGGAAGTTAGAGATTTTATAATTTAGGGAAGCTGACGTTTCTATGACACGGCGGGTGTCAGTAATTTCCGGGCCAAGTGCAAGGTTTTATTAATTATGTTTATGCGCCTGAACTTTTAAGGATGAATGAGTCGGAACCTGGATCGTGCTTTAACAAAGGAATTGTACGGGTCCCTTCAGACGGGGAGCTTATAGGATTTATCATCAGCAAAGAGGCTTGTCGTAAGATATCATACATCGAGCCCGGTGTTGTGAAGTGGATGCAGCATTGCTATGGTACAAGGTGAAGGATTTACTGATCGATCAGAAAGACCTTGCTAGACCTTGAAAGTTTCGCGGTTGCAGCTAGTCTGTATATTAATAACCCAATACCAACGTACCTACCTACCAACGTACCTACCTACCAACGTACCTACCTTTTGTGTCACGTTCTAGATCAGTAATATGAGGAAATCTATGTACAATATAATAAAGACCGATGTGTATTTATCTGTTTACTTATTTATTTGTTTATTTATTTATCCATTTTCTACCACACTTTAATAAAACAGATAAGTGAAAATTAGCCCAGTCTGGAGGCGGTGGTCATCTAACAAGCTTCATTGAAAACTGTTAGTTAGAAAATAGGCCGGGTTGCAGGAGATGGCAAACATATCTTAATTAATCAGCGACAGTTGAAATTTAAAAAAAAAAAAAATGAAGATGTTGAAGGCTGAGTCTGATTTGTACGAGTATTCCCTTCTCCACACATCGAATCTATGGCAAAATATAGGGCGACCTTATGTGTGAATGCACTTCTTGCATTGCCGAAGTTGAAATCTTAGTTCTGAAGCTTCTATTGGCACTCGCATGCATATTGATTTGTAGTTTCTTCCCACAGATGATTCGTTATATATTTATCAAAGGTCGCAGTCGCTTTCAGGTCACAACGTATAAATTCGGTAGATCATCAACGTGGCACTCACGACGGCAGAAGACAATTATTTCAGGGGCAGTAGACAACTATTTCTTCTGAGAGAGTAGAATTCGCTTCAGAGGCAGAAATTTGAGCACTTCAGTGAAGCAGATAGTCATGTATGGAAGACGGCTTTATTAATACGGCGCACTAACGTTGCATATATGCTGACGGGAGGGGTATTCAAGTTTATTGCAGAGTTTTACTTAAAATTTTACTTTGGAAGACGCAAGTTTTATTAAGATAGAGGATAGGGAAAGTAAAAGACGAACGAGACTACTGCAGTCTCAAGCAAAAAGACGTGCTATCAATGGAGAGATGAAGCGCCTATGGGGCACAGTGACAAGAAAGACTTGAAGCAGAAGGTGAAAAGAAGAAAATATGAGTTGCTAATAAGCGTGAGCGGGAAAATGTGGAAACGGCTAGTATTAATTATTTTACCTCTTGAAACCTGTGGAAGTTTCACAGAATATAAAAGTACTGTTGGTCAACGATACTCCAGGACTGGCAATATCATGCATACCTGCGAAGTATGAAAATATCACTATATATTAAAAGAACATGTTTCAGATAGCAAATTTGCTGCCTATGGCCAGTGATCAGTAGCTAGCTGCTTAAATTTCATCTCGGCTCCTGCTATCACTAACAAAGGAGTCCCACTGACTCACGATGTCGTCACTTTCGTATGTTTCCCTAAGTACTAACCCACGATAGTGCTGCGTATAAAAAAGTTTCAATCATATCAAATTTTAGGCAGACTTAGAGTAGCTGGAGGTATGTAGGTATCTACATAACACTGGTGTCGCAGCTACAAGTATATATATCATGCATTTAAAAAGCGATTGATATTGACGTCACAAATTTTCTCGAGCAGATGCTGATGGAATGCCGGTCTATGTTTTTTGTGCTAGTTTGCTTTGGGATTGTATCAATGATACATTAATTTTCCCTTATCTAATGCTGAGAGCTGAGAGGTAACGGCCCTGTTAATTGACGAAGATCGTAGTGTGGAAACTGTGTTGTGATTATGTACTTATCTACTAAAAAATACGACACACTTTGTTCAGTAACTTGGTTGCTTGATTGGTTGGGCTCTTCGTTTCAATCTGAATGATTGAGATACGAGAAAATTCAACTACTAAATAAAGAGGAGATAAAGTAGCTCTATAAATTCAATGTAATGTATTGTGCTTTCTAATGTCCACTTTGCTAAGGCAAATAACGAGATTGCAAAACATGAACTCTGATATCCTTCACGGGGCGTTCAAAACTGATGTACGGATCCATTCTGCTTATTTTTTCTGCAGCAGAATTTCCACATGATCGTGACAATTGATTCTTCCCGCTGAGAAGAAGCCAAAATATTTTCAACTCTGCATGAATACCGCCAAAGTTCTACACTGATGGGCCTGCCACTGGAATTCGCGATACGCTAGTATTTTTCAATAATTATTATGGTTCAGCTATGTTTTCCTGATTCTTCTTGACTTTCAATTATTAAAAAAAAAATAAATTTGATTTGGTTACAGGGGAAAAATCTCTCTCCCAAACTGATGATGGCCCAACAAGGTCGTCGCTCTAATAAGAGATCAATCTTACACATACAGGTATGAAGCATCTTTAGTGGCAAAAATCCGCACCAGAAATTTGTTAACGTTATTTTTTTACGGATGGGCTCTCTATATATAGTATTAGTCTACATGTGGTTCCATCCATCCATGTATGCTTCTTCCTCCGTTAGCTCTTTACGCTTCCAGTGTTTCAAGATTTGATTGACTTTAGGTAAAGCTTAAAATTTTACTGTTATTTATTATCATATATATATATATCAACAGTATGATAGGAGCTAAAATTAAAAGAACTTTCATATAATTAGTATCTTCTTTTAATATCAAACTTTCGATTCTTGTTGAATCAGCATTAGAAAAGGAATGTTGAGGGATTTTGAAATTACAAGCAATAAAGAACATCGGCCTGTCTATACGCGCTTGTCATTTAAAAGCGTTCACTTATAGAATCGTCGAAATGTTTCGTAGCGTAGCAGTCATCGGTGTGAACGGAAGTATAGGTAACATTATTATTAAAACTTTACGCTCCAACACAACGGACAAGCAGTGCAACCCAAATGTAGCACTGTGCATCGCCGGGAAGCCCGAAACAACACCAAGGAGAACGCAGCAGAAAGCCATTAACTGCTGACCTAAACGCATGCCGGCGTACATGATCGATAGCAGAGACCGTCAATGAATGCTGAACCGAGACGGATCAAGGCAGGGAACACCAACTTAACTGACGAGTTCGGCACCTAACGGTCTCCAAAGTGAAAGAGTGGGCATCAACCGCAACACTTGTGATCCTCTTAAAGACCTTCATGGCATAGATACAAGAATACAACTAACATCGCTCATTGCTTTACAACGTATAAACCACACGGAGTCCGCCCCCCCCCCCCTTTCCTATGGGAAAGATTCACAGCGAACAGCCTGCTGACTCAGCCATCACGTCTGTCCAGCAGACGCAACTGACGTCCAGCAGCCGAATCCCAGACCGGTAAGTAATACTCCAGCACAGGCAGAGCACGTTGCAAACAGTTATTAAAACATTAGCTGTCGAATCAGTATCCTTGGCAATTGCTGCTAGGCAAGTTTTAGATATCTCTTTAACTTTGGAGTTGAATAAAGTTGAGAAAACAGTACACTTTTGGGCTTTTTCTCTGCCACACAGTAACACAGTCGACTAATTGGATGAGTACAGACGTTCAAAAGACTAAGGTGTAGCCACCCTCATAGGTATCCTTACATGCTGTAAATTGTTGTCCTCTCAAATCTATTAATTTCAAATCAAAACTTCATTAAAAGAAGCACTGAGCATTGTTCATGAACAGAAATTGATTCCAAGAGTTTCAAGTCAAATTGCAAATAGAATAACCTTGATGCTCAGACATTCTGACTTTCACTAAAATTACGTAGGTGGCAAAAATGAACAGGAATCCAATCGAAACGTAAGCTGCTACTAGACTGTCCGTGGCCCCATTGGGTCACAAAACCCTATTCTAACATGATTTTTTATTCCAAAATACACAGAAACGAATATTTTTTTGGAAATAAAAGTACAACCGAGCCCTATCCAGGATACCCTCGTCACAGGGCTATCTTAATGAAAATGAAAGAAAATGGGAAATTGAAGCTTATTATTGTGGAATCTCTGAGCGACTATCAGTTTATTCCCAATGTATAACAGCAAAAATGGTATGCACTCTGACAAACAAACAAACAAATATTATCAGTATTTTATGAACATATAGATTGCTCGCAAGTTGTAGGTATAGGCTCGGTGGAAGTATAGCTAGGGGAAAATGGCATACGCCCTTAGCAGTAGAACCAAAAAGTTTACGGATCCTTTTTGAGGTGGCTTCCTGATGAGCTCAGTTTATGCAGTCACAATAGGTATGTAATGAGACAAAAATAAAAAGCTTGCACAATGTCACCCGCAAGCAGGCTGGCGTAACATACTGGCAAAAAATAATAATAATAACTTACAAGACCGAAAGGAAACTTAAAACCGTTAGTAAATTGGATACCGAATGCTGTATACGTTGAGTGAGTCACTAGAGAAGCATGGATCTAAAATTCAGTAGGAGAGGACAAGTTTTGCTGCTTAGTCAAGTGAACAAGAGGAATTGGGTCTACTGTATTTCAAGCTAAAATGATTGTCAACATACATCTACGCGACCAATTTCAGCCGACCAACCTACCAGCTCGTGCAATAAAAGTGAGCTGCTGCTTCATGAAGATAAGGTCACTCATGTCACCTCCAACTGTTCTCCTCCGAGGGTAAATACAAAAATTTGCTGTCCTACTAGGAACACATTTTCACACTTCGTATACATGATACGGGACTGAAATATTGAAGTACGTTGCTTTAGTTTCGTAGAAATTCCACTGGTTGTACAATGTACAATCCGTTAATTATGCTTGACAACCGTGATAAAACCTTAAGTCTTTCTGTATCACAGATGGGAAAATTTGCATTGCTCAGGATAGTGAGTTCTGCTGGCAAGAATTGCAACCATCACTGCAGTTCTTCTTGTGCTTGAAATTTCTACTTAAATTTGTAGTTGTCGTTACTTACGAAGGTTTCACTTTTATATATGTAGCATATCGTGCGATATTTTTCCAATAACATTGTCATTACTCTTACGTCATGTATTTTAATTCATACAGTATATCTATCACCTCAAAATGGTACGAATGGAATCAATAAACTTAATTCAGGTTCCATCCTTCGTACCACTCACACTTTACTATAACTTCTATCTACTTTATTGAAAATAAATTATGCCAGATCCTAGAAGCAGAAAATAAACCCAAGGGAGGGGGGAGATTCTCCTGGATTAAAATAAACATGTGCGCGACGCACAGGCATCAAACTCGCCATTGGCTGTGGACGCTTGTGTACGAGCCTAGGTGTACGAGGTGTACGTCCGGGCCGCGTTCAAGTTCGTGTGCTGTGCCTGCTCGCTGTATCGCAGATTACGTTAGGATAAGTTAGGTTAGGTTAGGTTACGTTAGGTAATGTTAGGTTACATTAGGTAAGGTAACGTTAGGTAAGGTTAGGTTGGGTAGTGCTTATTGTAGTGCTTCTGATGGTTGTAGCGCGGCAAGGAAGCTTACTTGAACGCACACACAGTGATGAGCGCACACAGAATGGCGAGTTTGATGCCAGTGCAGCCGGAACACACTCTCGTCGTTCACGAGAGTGAACGGGCGGCGTGTTTGTGTACGCGGATCGTGTGCGTGCGGGCGGCGTTCAAGTTCGTGTGCAGTGCTACTCGCTGTATCGCACATAAAGTTAGGTTAGGTAAGGTTAGATTAGATAAGGTTAGGTAAGGTTAAGTAAAATTAGGTTTGGCTAGGTAAGGTTAGGTCAGATTAGAAGGTGATGTTGGGATGTTGGCTTATGTTAGGTTTGGTTAGGTTAGGCTAGGTAGTGTTTATTTTAGTGGTGACGCGCGCAAGAATGCTTACTTTAACGCAAAATCGTCGCGAACGACGAGAGTGCAGCCGGGACCGTGTGTCGTCGCATGAAGTCACATCGACCATTCGGCGTATATAAGGATGGGACCTCATGCCATCGTTAGCAACCAAAAATATAAGAAGTGCTATATTCTTTGCGCGAAGGAAAAAGCAAAAAGTATTTTAGCTCAAGCTGCAGGTCTATACTTGACAAGTTTGCCGTGTTGCGTGTAACGGTGCGGCTCATATGGTAGAAAATAGGGTTAAATTTCACATCGGGGACTTCTCTATTTCTGGCATTTACAGGTAAAATATCACACTTTTTTCAGTGCACGGATGATTTTAAGCACATTTACAACAGCGGAAAAGTAGATATATGAACGTAATCTAAAATTAGGTTAAGTTCACATTTCCACATTTCCACTCCTCTAAATGTGGTTAACATCATCGCTGCCTTGAAAAAAGAAAAAGTGTGACATTTTACCTGTAAAGAATGTAACCTAACCTACCCTAGCATAACCTAACCTAGACTAGCCTAATCTAACCTAACACAACCTCACCTAAAAATAATATATAGAATCGTAAGAAAATAAATAATCGCCTTCCGCTCCACTAAATATGATTAAAATCGTCCGTGCGATGAAAAACGTGTGATATCAACGCTTATAATACGGTACTTCCCTCTATTGGCCCAGAAACACTTTATTGTGTCGTCACCTGAACTTGAACACCATACTGTCGTCGATAATACACCACGTTTCATGAAAATGTCATTCCTGGCATTATCATTCACTATAAATTTCTGAATTACTTTCTAACGTAGCTCGAAACACCCTTCGTAATCTATAACGAGAACACAAATGGAATGAATATGGCGGTGCCCAGCTGATGGACATGTAAACAAACGAGAAGCGCAAGGCGTAAGAAGCCTAACATAGGCGTTCGACGCAGCGCTCGGTCCTACATTATTTCTATGAAAACCTATTATTTACGTATTTCGTTGACGATTACCATATATAATCGTTTTTCGCTTCTCTAAATATGATTAATATCGTCATTACTTTGAAAAAAGTGTGATATTTTAGCTCTAAAGACCGAAAATTAAGAAGTCCCAGATCTCAAATAATACTAAAAACAGTTTGTGAAGAGCAGTGTGAGCTGAAGTTAATTCAGGGCGTCACACCTACGCAGATGATATATGTTGATTTCTAAGAATAAAAAGAAACACAAAGGTAGCAATTCAAAGCATCTATTTAGAGCATTCAGACCAGACTGGTTTCTAATATACTTTCATTATCAATGAATGCGTCTGAAAATAAAAAAAACAATAACGTAAGATATTTTTCCATGGTTAAGAAAATTCTTAGTTGTCAACAATACAAAAACAAAGCTGTATACGGACGTAAGCTTAAAACAAACTTAACTAACAAGGAATCATTACTGTAGAAGTATGATGCAAAATGAAGAAAAAAACGAGAGAAAAAGTAGAAATCATTGCGCGTACAAAGGTACGGCCGTCTGGTCAGAGTTAAGAATTAGTCTGTTTTTTCAAATATGCAGGGATTCAAAAATTCTGATATCTGAGGTAGTAGCTAAAGATACTATTTCAAAATGTGTGAGAGAGTAAGCATGACCGGTCTGTTCGCAGTGTAGTCTGGGAGGGGAATGAGGTAAAACTGTGAGAGGAAGGTTTGTTCTGAAGGAACGTCCTATATGATTTTAGACTGGTTCTGATTTCTTTGCTGCTGATGCTGTAAACGCCCCAGTAAAAATTAGAGCAGTTATTCTTCGAAAAAAATTTTTTCAATAGATTCTAAAGAAAACTATATTATAGGGGAGAACTTGTACAATATGGGTCAGATTTATCATGGTTGGACTGTAATTTTGTAGTGTTGAATTTTCGCAGGTTCTAGCTATTGTGTAAAGTAAAATTATGTTTCTCTATATGAGGGAAGTTTTCAACACCTGATGGGTACTGCTACTTAAACTCTTACACCTTATATCATAAGACCGGTTCAGGGATGTCGCGACCGGGGGGGGGGGGACTCCCCCCCCCCCCAATAATTTCTGGACGGGCTATACAGTCGGTATATTTTGGACAAGAGC
>LQNS02000481.1:10029-21324 GCA_001587735.2 Parhyale hawaiensis
GAAAAAAAGTTCAAGTACATCACACACCTTAATAGATGCCTATTATTTATGAAAATAAACTTCACGGCACGTAAATAGTCTATTTACATAGTGTTTTCAGAGTATGTAGCAGAGTGCAACACCATCACTGAGCATCACCCGTCGCCCCTCCCACTGTGGCCTGTGACCTGCCACGCCATTGGCTGCCCTGAGACTGTACTTGCTGAAAGGTTCAGGAAAAAAAGTTCGCGCCCGGGACAGCGTGTGGGAGCACCTTAATCATGGGCCCCGTGTTTCAGTCGACATACTGCGCATCCTTTGTTTCGCCCTCGGTTGGATCGCCGCTGTGGTGGAGGCGGAGTGGGGTATTCACTGTAGTGATTGATGACTGCCGCGCATGTTACATGTAGCTACCTTGCTTCTCTGAGTTACCTGTGTTGTGATGGAGAAGTGAAATATGTACTCGGTTAGAACATATTGCACATCGTGAAATGAAATCTGTAGGTGACATATTAATCCATATACTTTACGAGGTGTTATATTTTTCTTCGTGAGTTGCTTTGCAAACCTGCGGAATTTGAACGTTCCGTTAAATTTTATTCCGCTATACATGAAATTCTGAATCCCATAATTAGGTATTTTTGGAGGAGAAATCTGATTGGTGCACATTTTCATTTATTACAGAAACGGTCTGAGAATTTGGCCCACAACTACAGCAAAATTCATCTGAAAGTTATTTTCTCCAGTGACCGTTAACAAGTTATAAAAAACCCTCAATAGAACTCGAATCCAATTCGGATCGTGGTTTTAACTGTTGGCTCGTCCCAGGTGGGCCGAAACAAAGTGACAAATTGATAAAACCTCGATGAAATCTCTTCCAGTCAATATAGCGACCCGAAACAAAAAACTGATTTTGAAGACGCCAGGAATGCATCTGTTCGACAGAAACATGCATACATAAACACGGGCCGACGGTAGATTGCTAGATTAATTTTAACCAATTTTGGTGACCTAAAATTCACTTTTCATCAGCCACAGGCACTGTGTAGCTACAAATTTTCGTCTTTTCTGATAAACACATTTCTTGTATCCCCGAAATCGGATTAGTTGCTGATTGACGTCGCTCTGTTGACTGGTAAAGATTTGATTGAAGCTTAATAAATTTACCATCAGCCACACTTGGTAATTTCAGTGGGCAGTCAAGTATCGTGTAATTTACGGGGCGGGCCATGGGCAGTCTAAGACGTTTCTTTATTGACATGCTAAAAGTTATAATGCTTGTAAGGTCAAAGTATACTAAGTCTAAATTTGTCAGTCCATGTGTGTGTTTTTGTGTCTACATAAGGATGCATTAAAGAAAGTATTATGAATGCGAGTAAAATTATGCATCAACAACAAAATTTATTGTCCTATGCAAAACATGGGCATACAAGCTGGGTGTCGTAGGGGTAGATATGAGATTAAAAAGTAAATTTTCTTTGACAGTGCCTGGTTTTTAACAAATGCAATATGGCGACACTTACAGCATTAGAACTAGAAAAATAATTTAAAACTAGCTGGAACCTGTGGAAAGAACACAGAACAGAAAGAACTTTCTTCAGTGGTATCTTAGACTGCTGCTATCCTAATTTCAGCCTATCTAATACTGAAGGAACCCGTGGAAATTCTCCATAAAAGAATCGTTCCATAATTACGATGCCCTCGGACCCGTATCATACATATGAAGGGCGAAGAATGTTCGAAGTCAGGCATTGAATCTTCTATCTAAAGACCCGTGCCCACGTAAAAACTGTAGTTTTAGCTAGCAGCCTAGCAGCAACTCAACTAATCCGTTTACGTAGCCGCAGCACGGTTTCAATTTGAGCAACATTTAACTATAAAAATTATCGAAAACCTCAGTTGCTACTGCATTTTTCACACCTTGGCTAGAGGTAATGGTGAACCGTCAATAATTTATAGCTCCTAGTTATGAGCAGTTCAAGTCCACAAAGATTGATATGTCAAGGAATAGTTTCTGGTATTCGATGGGGGTAGTTTGGAGGCATTCCGGTAACACCATTGCTCACTTCCATGAGGTTTACTATATTGACATGTAGGCACCTTATCTGACTGATGCAGTTCATTAAATATGGAGGAATTAACTATTGCCAGCGAAAGGTGAATTTTTATTTTAACTTTCTTTTCCCTACTATTCAACAGTCCGTGAATCATTAAGCGATATTGCACTACTATGGTTTTCACTGGCCGTGTTACACTGTTTTTCGCTAATAATTCTTGAACGAATTGTCGGATCACTATGGTATTTCAACACAAAGCCTATCACAGCCCTACCTAATTTATGGCCCACATAGCATATTGCTATATGTGTTTACACAGGAGTTTACTCCTGTATATAAAGCCTATATTAAGCTGAAGCCAGGAAGTCGCTTCAACACATTCGAACTACGCCCAATTGTTCAAAGAAAACGGGACTCTGTTTTTTTTTATAGCTCGTTTTCTGCCTTAGGCGAGTTGCAATCAGACGCAGGTGTTACCCTCACAGTGTTACCCGGTGTCACCCCGTGTAGCGGTGAATCCGGCGTGCGATCTCAGCGATCCGACGTGCGATCTCAGCGCCCCTAAAAAGTATCGAGGAATTTGCAGACAACTGGTATCTAAACATTTCTGGCGGAGCCCTAGTTTAACTGTATTATAAGGCCGGCCTAAACATACAAATAATTTGCGCAACATGATTGCACAAAATTATTTAACGAATGCTACAAACTGTACAATCATTTTACGCAGCATTCAACTTCATCAGCTCCAACTACACTTTTGGCCGAGTCTGTTATTTATTTTATTTACTTCCCCTTTAAACTTGTTCTCAGCGAATTCATTTTTTATGACATCTTTATTTTCATCGTGAGGAAATTTTTTCCTGTACTTTCCAAACAATTTTTCGAATTGTTCGTTTTTCTGGTATCTGTTACTTTAATCACTGTTAGTAAGGCACCATAATACTGGTAATGACCTATATTCCTAATCCTCGATGAACTCTAATAAAACTCTCACTCATTTTCGGTGGTTTTAGAAGACATAGTTTGGATACTAAATAGAGAAGATCACAACACCAACCACTCGCTATGAACATGGGAGGGAACTCAAACAAGTGCGGTTTGGTTGCGCAATCCTGCACTCAGACGACGCAAGCATTGCCAGTTTGCCAAAAAATATCAAACCGTTTTGAAATCAGACAATTACTTTGCGCATTCACGCAACCGCTCCCTACACGGTCAAAATGCTTACGCAATCACTATATTCGTGATAAATTATTCGTACGTTTAGCGGCCCGTTAGGATAAAAAGTTGAAAAAACTACACAAAAGTCCTTCACATGCCAGAATTCAAGCAATAGACGGCAGTCGTACATTTTGTAAATGTAACTTTCGAGAATCATAGTTCATGCTCGTAAACAAAAGGCAGTGTTACCCATAACATGACCCTAAAGTTTAGGAAGGTTGTCGTCGGTGTCACCCAGTGTTACCCAACCCGTGTCGCATCGGAGGTCAGTGCAGCATAGGTGACAACGAAGGCCTGATTGCAACACGCCCCAAGTTGGGCGTTGTTCGCATGTGTTGAAGCGACTTCCTGGCTTACATAGACTCAATATACACGAGTAAACTCAATTGTAAACACATATGACAAAATGCTATGTGGGCCATAAATTAGGTAGGGATGTAATAGGCTTTGTGTTAAAATACCATACTGATCCGACAATTCGTTTAAGAATTATTAGCGAAAAACAGTATAACACGGTCAGTGAAAACCATAGTAGTTCCTTAACCATCTCCATTTTCTTTCTGTAACACCTTAAAGCAATAAAGGCGTGACCCCGCGTGGTTAGCCCACTTTTATTGAATATTAAGTCGTCAACTTACTTTTGCACTAGTTTGCGACTTATAACGAAGACTTTCTTTTTATCAAACATGAGCAACAGTGTGGGTCTCCCCATATCTAAACCAGAGATGGGCATGTAACTAGTAACTGTAACGGCTTAACTAACGGGCGTTACTTTTTGTAACGAGTAACGGTATCGCCTTAGTAATTTTAGAAACGTAACGAGTAACGGTAACGCCCGGGTGGATTTTAGCAAAGGTAAAGGAAATTGCCGTTACTCGTTCCTCGTTACATTTTCAAAAAACATTTTGTAAAAAAATACGAAAGATGAGCTGTCGTCAAAAAGAAAGTTATGCTAAAGGAGTGGTATCACGATTTAGAAGACGTATACAAATTCTGGCAATCGATGTATAACTATAATTTTAGGATACATAAATATATTTTAAAATTAAGATAAGAATTTCCAGTTCTAAAAGTTTAGGTACTTTAAAATTTTGTTCATAAAGACACGAATGAGATGCACGGTTGTACATCTTTGCGTGCGAACTCGCTAGACATTATTCACACGACTCTTTTCAGCGATAGGTACGAACTTAAAATCATTCATTTTGTATTACTGTTCGTATGAGCTTAGACATACAGATAAATAACAGAGTTGGTCCGTAAAACAATATGATGGAGAACTTCTGAGCCCTGCTTCATGTCATTGTATTGAAATTAAAGATGGATTTCTCTCTTTACTTGTTTCTTCAATTGCTAGCACATACCAATCCAGAAAGTGCAGAGTACTGTATTACATTGGAAACAAGTTCGATTAATGAAAAGATAGCATCTAACTATTCAAGCCAAATTTGCTTTCTAGCGCTGTCAGATGGATCTCTCTGCGCGACATTCGCTTATAGAAATCAGCCGAATATACCAATTAGAACGCCTTGTGGCGTAAGACCATCACCTCCGGTGGATGCAAATTCAACGACGTCAGTTTTTACGGCCAGCTAACTTAAGACTTATCCATTTTTCACATCTAAGACAACCCACCTGACAGCGTGAAAAATTCAACATTTACAGGGTGTTATTTTTTTATTGTACGAGCAAATTTTAACTATTGGTAGAAAAACTCCAAATAAATTGATTTTCATGAGTGATAAAATGCTCAAAACTCCTTAGATTTCGAATTATAATGATTTGAAGCAATTTTAATCTTGAAGTAGGAAGCAACGTGCGCGCCAATGTTGACACTAATTTTGATAGTTCGGCACGGTTTCCGACCACACCAAAGCAGTTTTCACTATCATTACACCAAAAACTGCAAGTATTTTACGGTTAGGAAAAGTATCTGCTGTTTCAAGCTCAGCATTTAACGTAATCACTCACTGTACGGCGGACAATACGTCGTCAGAGTTTATAGCATGATTTTGGACCTCGTATACAAATTTCAGAGTGGCTCTTGCAGCAGCGAGCAATTAAGGAATCCTGATTTCTCCAAACTGATTTTGTTCACAGATGAAGCGCGTATTTTACTCGCAAGGGTGTTTTTAACATGCATAATTATCGTCATTGGGCTCAAGCTAAATGGCAGTAATGTGCCAAATAATCATCAACACCGATTCAGTGTAAACCCGTGGGCAGGAATGTGGTCATAAAACGTGCTGAACTAGCGCTAACACTGGCGTACCCGTAGCATTCTACGCAAAGAATGAAATTTCTTCAAGTCATTACTACTCGGAAACTAAGGGGCTTTGCGCATTTTATCACTTGCAATAACTGATTTGTTTTTAGTTTTTCTACCTTTGGTTGAAATTTGTCCGTACAATAAAAAAACATCATGTTTTAGGCGGACAGTGAACAAAATTCATCGCCATAATTTTTTATGACCAACTAACTCTAGTTTTCTGGCCATGCTCATATCTAGGTCAACCAACGTGACTCCCTACAAAACATTATGAACATTGCTCAACTCCTTCTGCCTCCTCTTCTTGGGTAGAGTTATAGATTCAATGCCCGCATCTTTGATGGCCAGCTAATTGAAAATTTTTGCCATTTTTACACGTCAGTCAACCCAGGACTGCCTGCAAGAAAAAATCATTATTGCGATTCAACTGCTGCTTTTTTGGGTGGACAGACAACAACATTCATCGTCGTCATTTTTGATGGCCAGCTAATTCTGTTTTTTTTTTTTTTTCATTGGTCACATCTAGGTAAACCCACCAGACTCCCTGCAAAATTTCATGAACGTTGCTCAACTCCTCACTCTTTTTTGGTGGACAAATAAATATATAGAAATATATATACAAATATACTTAAATCTTCAACGAAAACATAATCACCGCTCTTTGCTTCGCTCGCGGGTGATACCAATATTCTAAGCTGGATGGTTACTCAAGCTCCTCTGATGTCATTAGTGTATGGAAAATTAGTGAGTCCGGCCGTCAAATGTCTCTGCATAGATTTTGTGATGTTGCCTCGTCATCGTTGACTCTCGGGCTTCCAAATTCCTATAATGAGATGCTCTGTCTGATAATTTGTACGTGCCAGCAGAGTTTCGGCGCAATAACACTCTTTGTCTTAATTGACCTGCAAAATGTCATAGAGATTATGGATTCTTTCCATGCATCGAGCTTTACAGTGCAAATAAAAGCTATACTCTCAAATCACTGGATACGTTTAGGACTGTCTAAGACAATAATACAGCTTTTCCTGCAGACCATAATTTTGCCGCGCAGGAGAACATCGCAATACTTGACTGTGGAAGAAATTATTTTTGTGGCAAAAATTGAAACTGCGTACGACATGTGCGACAATAAACAAAGTAGAAAGGGCTACTTCGTGAAAAAGAAAACTAATAAAAAAACACATATTAGTAAAAGCGAAGCGAAGTTTAAGTTAGAAATATATCTACACGCACTGTACGTTGCATAAAAAACACATCGTATATTTATGTCTTTATAACTAAATTCGTGTTTTATACCTCTAGTATATGCAGTTATCAATAAGCTACACAGTACTGAATGTTATTTCAAGTTATGATGTAATACCTGTGCCACTAATCCCAAGTAGGCATGATGATTAATTAATAAACAAACAAACGGTTCCACTAAACATAGCGACCCAAAAAAATAACAATACGGTAAATAACAGTTCTTGCAGGCGCAAGGAGTGCGTCTAATGGAGAGAAGTATACGTATATATAAGTATTAACCTAAGGTAAATTGCAAATTAAATTTAGCCAAACTAACTTATTTTGGTGCCTTGAAACTCAATTACTGTCAACCACCATTGACCTCCATACACGAAATTGTATTTCTTGCTGATGGACGCATTTCTTGCATCGATCAGTTTACTTTTTGGGAATCGCCATGTTGTCTAGAAAATATTTTATCAAAATTTTATCAATTTGCCATTAGGCCCACATGGGAGTTTTAGTGGGAAGTCAAGAATAGCGTAAGCTATAGTCAAGGCATATTCCTCTCAAGTAGCAAAACGGATTTTAAAGCGCTTTCTATTCAGACTTGCGACTAAGCTGGCGAGAGTTGGACGTGTCCCATCAGAACGAAGATAGCACTAGAAGGTTTTTATACGAATACTTAACGTCCGAGAATCAAATACGTTTTAGAATTATTTCTCACAGGATTAGCACTTTTTGAGTTGTTTTTACGTGATTTGTTAAACATATTTTCTCTTCAAGCAGGCTGATACAATCTACATTGCAGGGTTGAGTCATGACTGCGAAGAGCAATAAATTCGTTCATGCGATCCTTTGCCGTCGTTTTACAGCAGGATATACCAATATCGTAAGATGGTTTAAGACAAAGAATGAGATACACCACTATTGAAAAAATAATTACAAAATTTTGTGTCATCAGGGTCTTGGATGTAGCTTTTGCCAGCCTCGGTCGGCTAATGCGAAAATATTTTCATATCAATACATTTTTTTAAGACGCAAATTCGACTGCTTAGTTGTCGGTTACATTAAAGTGAAATTCACTGCTTCTCTTTCCTTCATTTACGGTTTAGGAATTCTACTTCGTCCCAAAAAGGGCTGACGAAAGTGAAATATACAAAATCCATGACGTACAAATAGCTTTCGTATGTTGGGAAGTATACATTGTGTAGACTACAGATATTAAATTTCCTTACGGGCATTTCTCTTGTATTAAAAAAAAAAGAGATCTGTTGCCAAAATTCTAAACTGGCATTTTCATTATCATAAAGATGCTGTGAACTCTATCTCCATTATGACAAAAGATTCAAGTCTTGGCCGACTTTGATATACTTTATAACAGTAGCAAATATTGTATTATGTTCAGGATATTTATACAATATTGACTTACTGTAGATGTAACGAGTAATGAAGTAACGATCGTTACTGTAACGAGTAACGGTAACGCCCCGGTAATTTTATGGAAGTAACGAGTAACGGTAACGACCTCCGATATCATGTAACGGTGCCCATCACTGATCTAAACCAGGAGGACTCATTTTAGTTTTCCTAACATGGACAACGAATGGAAATTCCTCGCGAGTAACAGACTACCCTGCTATCTGCATTTTAATTCTGCTTGAGGCCCCATCCGTCCGTACGTCCGTCCATCCGTCGGTCTCCATCTGTCACTGCGAGAACAGCCAAGTGTCCCGCTGCAGCTAGCGTAACATCGGCAAAACAGTGCCGAGCCAACTCAGCGATCTGTCGAGTGGCTGGCCGGGTTCTTGCTCAGCCTCCGTGTCACGCTTCTGCTGGTACAGTTATTTCTTACTTCAAAGAAATGTTTACTTCCAAATACTAGATTATCTGGCAATGATTTGCAACAGTTGCCTCACGCGTCTACGTCCGATTCACGCAGAGTAATAGTGCGACGACGGAGTTACTGCAGAGCCAGGATCTATCCGGCACAACAACAGAAACAGATATTTTAATGTTTTGGACAATTTCTTCAAGTAAAATGAACTGGATTGGGGGAAGTTGGTAGGATGCACGACAGACGGGGTTCCATCGATGCTCGGTCGAAAGGCAGGTTTTCAATCCCATGTGAATGTTGCTGTACCAAACGCGATTGCTGTCCACAATTTTATGCACAGATACGCCCTCTGGACTAAGGTGGTTTCTCCAAAGTTTTTATCATGCTTGAACCAAGTTATCAGCATCGTTAATTTCGTCAAAACATTCGTCCTGAATACTCGACGGTTCAAGCTCCTCTGTGAAAACTTTGGCTCCGAACATATCTGCCTCTTCTGCCACACAGTGGTGTGCTAGCACTCCCAGGGTACTACGACGAGGCGAGATGAGCTCCACGAACACGGTTTTCAAAAAGATCTGGAGGACGATGAGTTTACTTCAAGGTAGGCCTACTTGTCAGACTGTCATAACCCTAAAACATCGTAAATGTTTATTTACTTATTTATTGATCATATGTTTCTCCACGGGCGGGAGGTGTTCTTAGATTATTCTAATACAGCATACATCAAAATTTTCGTGTACATTAATTTCTAAATAATATTACAGCTATGAATTTACAACCTAATCAACACGGCTCAGTGCCATCACAGACCAAACTAGTTAACTGAACTGGCAACCCAATAGCACCAGCTAACGATTATTCTCACATGAGGAGCAATATAACAATTATGTTTTCTGCTAATATTACAGTTTATTACATAAAAATAGGGTAAATGCAGTCAGTTCTTCCCGATGAGACATCTGCATGGCTTAACACTATGTCACCTGATTTACTTAATACTATAACATACAACATAATCCAATAGGTATGACAGTACCATACAGCACGACCAACAGTACAAACATGTAAATTCTAAATCACGTATTTATGCCTCATAATAGAACGCTTTTCATCAAGTGAATTATCACTTGATGATCATTTGGTATGCTTAACCACCGTTTCCGCCAAAAGGTGATCCTCACAGTGATGCAAGTCGGCCAGGAGGCGCAATTAGGAAGATCCCATCTCGACATCGGCTCTCCTCTGCCATATAGTATAAGTTGGCTCAGTGCACTACAACTGGCAGAGAAAAAGCGCAAAGAATAGGAAGAGACACTGGAGTGGACGGGTCCTTACATGGCCTTTCACACGAGAGAGACTACAGGTGTCTCGTCTACAAGGTCAGCTATCGTAAGCTATCAAACTTCATTTATTTCATAAATAAAGACGTTTTAAATAAATTCCTAAAATCAGCTAGTCTGTCAAGCTACTATAGATTTTGGATGAAAACCCGAGTCCCTAAGGCTTACGCTAAATGCACAATTTATCTTAAATATTGTAGCTCTAAAGAAATTCTATGACTTCGTAATATAAACCAGAGGTTTGAACATAACGGATTTTGAACCAGGGCTCTCCCAGTGCACCCCACACCCCACGGTTCTCTCCTCTCCCATGTCAACCACCCACCTCTCGTACTATGTTTGGTACAGGACGCTTGAAGAGAGGGATGCTTAATAAACAAAAATTATTATTCGTAGGCAAAGTAGCAGACGGTTGGGATACAATAGTGTAAGATAGTGACATGGATATACAGTTGTAAGAAAGAGTTATTCAAAATGTGTGCTAGATATTAGAAAGGTTCGAGAATACAATAGCTTTCCTTATACCAGGGGCGGCGGAACGTCGAAAATATTGGGGGGGGCCCAGCCGGCCAGCATGGCTGCCTACTCCCGGCTGCCGATTTTTGGACGTGTGTGTTTATATAAGGTGCCACATCCCGTCAGTACCTATTTAAAATTCCAGGCCAGATTTTTTCCTAATTTTTGTCTACTTTTAAACTACAGATTACGAGGCTAATTTCCGCGGTTTCTATGTAGAAGCATTCGTCTTCTATTCTACTAAAGTGCATCATAGTTACCGCGAAAAGTTTTAATGCTGTCACGGGGTAAAATGCCAATCGTATCATTGCATTTTCCCTTATTAAAAAGATTGAGAATTTTCCTTTGAAGATAACCTCCTCCCTCACAATTAAAAACCGATATCGCCAGAAAGAGTCCATCATTACCAAACTAGGGCTGAACTACTTTTTCCTTTCAATATGCTGTGCATTATAGTGTCACGTTCTCAACTTCTTAGAAACGTAAGATGGATTTTGATTATTCCCAAGTAATTGATTCGTTGTTCATGCTTCTAATTGCGGTTACTTTGAATTTATAATCAATGTCTTCCTGGCTGGCTAGTGGCCAGGATTAAAACTAAAGGTCCGTATTCTTCTCCTAGCGTACATTTTCAATTTCTTGAAAACTTATTTTGTTTCTTCACACGAAAAAAATTTGTTGGGCCGCTTCTATTATTATTGTTCTTCATTTGTTTCAACAAATGTACAAATTCAAAATTTTCCCAACGAAACACATCTCAACTCTCGCCAGCGAAAAACGACGTTGATATTTCTACACGATCCACCATTGCACAGCCAGAGCTAAGACTGTGTCTGCCTCATGATGTTA
>LQNS02000485.1:13319-23613 GCA_001587735.2 Parhyale hawaiensis
GACTATTTGCTTTGCATCCCGACATGCCCTTATGTGACTGGACCTGTTCTCCTCTGTTGGATTACGCTTCCAGGCTTTGTAACGCACTTGTCGCCTTACAATGCAGCATTTCACTGTCCGATTCATCCAGAGGGGATCATTACTGATACGAACTCGTTTATTAGGGATGTATCGTTCAGCTGCACACAGAATGCTCGTCTTCAAAATATATGAGCATTGTTAACACTGGCGTCTCTTATGGGGGTTACGAAGTCAGTTGTGTCTATTTCAAATGCCATTTCCTGAAAATTTGCTCGTCGGTAGTCTGGCAACTTGAGACGAGTCGCACGAGTAGTAAATTCATTGCCAGTTTTGAGCGTAAATTCAACCGTGTTGTGATCCCCAAGCCGGTCTAGGATGGCTAGGTCAACAATTTCGCAATCAGGAGTGGAGAATACCAGATCTAGAATATTACCGTATCTCGTGGGTTCATTAACGTGCTGCATCAGGTGGTGGTGGTGGTTGAGGAGTTCGAGTAGTTTACTGCCTGGGGCAGGGCTGCGCAAAGTACTCCAATCAATTTGGGGAGGGTTGAAGTCTCCCATTAGAATTGTTCATTCTGTGCACTCAGTGCATTTTCGATTATGTTGTAGAGTGCCGTGTCAGTTACAGCGGTAGTTACAGTGCTACTCCTATGCGAAAGGTAGGTTATGGGCGCCTTCCATTGGGCTGCGAAATTAAGCTTTTGAGACGAGATTTGTCCGAAACTTCAGGCAGGTGCCCGGGCTTCAACCCGCTGAGTCGAGTTTCAGGCGTTGACCCTTAATTGAGTACCTGGAGACTTCTTAAATATCAATCTTACTCGTTAAAATGGAGCTTTCAGCCGTCTCAACATAGAAATAGGGCTGTTTCTAACAAATGCTATGCAATTCAGAGTGGCGACAAATGCTATACAATTCAGAGTGGCGAAACCAAATTATCTGTCTGTAGTTCCGAATAAATCAAGTGGACTTGGCTTAGATCGACTTTGACGACCTAATCGAACGCGCCATAGTTCATGAGAGAAAGAGTTAAGCCGTTGAGGTTTGAATTATTGGAATCAGCAGACAGGTACCTGGCTTCAACCTGTTTATTCGAGTTTCAGGGGTTGACCCTCAATCGGTTACCTTCGATGCTTCTAGAACCTCAAACTTGCTTCTCTCCGATGTTTAGGACAAGTCAAGTCCCGATGACTTAAGGCGTGTTCCATTGGGACGCAAGCTGTCGAATAGTCAAGTGCACTTGACTTTTCGGAGCGATTTAGGCGTGTCCCAATCGAACGGATTTAAGGAGATAAGTTGTAAAATGTTGACTTAAGTTGTAATGTCACTAGAACAAACCTGTGCCACGCTCCTAACATTTAAAAGTTGAGTATCCTTAAAGTAAATTATTTGGATTGGTCATTCCCAAACTTCAGCGATGGGTTTCCCTCAAGATAGGTTAGCAGTATGGAACTGGCTCAGCTAATTTTTTACAGGTTATATGCGATACAATGGACGCGACAGTGATGGCACTATCTAAATAGAACACAATGCTTTCAGCTCGAATAACTGATATGTTCCTGTCATTTTACCGATCCATGGTATGCTTTCCGCGCAATATACTTGAGTTAACCCTAAAATGAGCTTTCTTCTATTGCTTTCAAAGGAAACGAAATGATATAAAAACATTGCTTTAGGATGTTAAATTGCAATAATTCTTCTTTTGTGTTAATAGTAATTTACTGGAGGGAAAAATTAGAGTTTCTGTGTTGTTTTAGTGTTCTCTATACAATCTTGTTAAAATATTACTTCATTTAGGCGTTTACCTTTACCCTATTTGATTCAAATTATCTTGAATTCATCAAAAATTAACATGTTTCAGGTAAACTTGCTATGTACGACACAAGCGCTACATACCTCACGGCCTCCATTATTGCTTACACTAGAGAAAAGTCAAGTGCATTGTGCTTCAAAAAGAACTTTAACTACCTCCGAAGCAGAATTGAGTTTTCGGCCGGTTACGCTTCAGGCTTTAAACTCAAGTCGAAGTGGGGAAAAGAACGGTTTGAATTGACTTTCCGCTCAACTTAAGCTAAGCGCATTGAGTTTATGTCACAACCTAACTCGCCTTTAATTTTGGCGTCCAATTGTAAGCTCAAAGACAATTGGCACGTTCGTTTGGGTTGCCAGAGTTGATCTAAATCTAACCCCATCGACTTGTCCGGAATGCAGACAGGTACTTTAGCTTTGTGACTTGAATTGTGTCGTAGGTGGTAGACGTAACCCGATTATATTGAACCCACTAAATCTGCATTACGGAGCAAGATTAATAAGTTCAGAGCATTCTCATAGGTAACTGATTTAGGAGTCGACGACAGCCACTTGACTAAACAAGTCGAAACCAGTGCATCTGTCTGAGGATTCAGGCACGTTAGGCCTCAAAGGGTTAACTTCGCTGCCCAATCGAACGGGTCCAGTGCTTAGCCGAAGACGACAACAATTTACCCTAACAAGATAAGACATTACCCTAACCATAGCTAAAATTTCCCTATGATAGAGTCAAACTATCGCTTAAAGATAGCGCTCTCTTTAATGATGATATTTTTACTCAATGAGACTGAATTTCATTCTGAGACCAAGATACCTTTTATTCCTTAATTGTTCTCAAAATACACAATGATGCATAAATGATACAATCGTAAAAAGTGACGAAATTTTCTCTTAAAACATTAAAATTCGTCTAGTGCATGCTAGTCGAGAACAAGCCTTTAAAAGCCAATATTCGCTTATAGGGCACATGTCATGAATTAGGAATAACGCCTAATACAATATCTTCTAAACATGTACTTGAAATGTGCAGGTGACATTCGTTCCATAAGCTCTCATTGAAGGATTATTGTAACCTTTTACGCATTGAAATATTACAAAACGTTTTTGAATCTCAAGTCGTACAATTGGTAGAATAAATCTAGCATTTCTTATACTGTAATGGATGCTTATAAGAAGCGGAGCAAAGTGGTCTTCGAAAAATTCGTTTTCACCTAACAAATTTTGTCTAAGAAATTTTAATACAAAATATTCATGGATATCCCTTAGTTTTAGAACAGCTAGATTGCTGTACACGGAGTTAGTGGACCGCAATGGGACGTTATTCTCATCTCTAGCAACACAAAGGATAATCCTAAGAACATCATTCATTAATACTGTAATGGGTCGAATGGCATAGTCAGTCGCAGCCCCCCAAATCAAACTGCCATACACTGTTTGGGAGTACACAAGTGAATAATATAATGCAAATAGTGCTTGTCTGGGCAAGTAGACTGCATACATACATGGCCCCTTTCGTTTAACTGAGCTTCTGCTAAGCTCAGTCATATGAAATGATACAGATAAATTATTATCGATAATAACACCAATTTATTTAAATTTCTGGACCCATTTTAGTTTGATTCCATTAAAATGTACGTCTGGCAATATAAGATTCTTAGAAGAGCTAAAAACCACAAGTTTCGTTTTACTGACTTTTGAACTAAGTCTGTTCATGTCTAACCAAGACCAAATGTTTCTTAACAGTGAGTTAATTTTTTGAATCGCACTTTCGAAATGACAATCATTTACATGTACAAATTTCCTAGAATGGAGCCAAAGATGGAGCACTGAAAACTATCAGTAAGCAGCAGTTTATGTGATCGTGAAGTATTATCCGATGTAACTGCATTTTACCCTAACTGCACACGATATTACCCTAGCTATATAGGTTAAGATTTTCTCGCAATGAGGACAAGGCAGGCGCTTTGGGACCCATCAGTAGCTGTAGTTACCTCCTGTACTATTTTTGTACCACGGGAAGCACCCAACTATTTACGGGTAGGGTAGGAGATAGTATGGAGTAAACGATACTATTTTCGGAACTGTGCAGGCTCTATAGAGGCGAGTCTGATAAGCTTGCTATGTGCAAGTTAGGCATCGGTTAGCAAAGCCGTAATGTGGTCGTTTTCTTCTTGAAGGAAGAAGATAAGGGGTAAGCAGCCTTGGCCCTGTAGGCTTTGTTGTAGGCTTAGCGGCCCTTTTTGGGTCGGACCAAGGTAGATTATAACTTTGACTTCCCTGACACCCTCTTAGCTACAAAATGTTTGCTTACTAAGTTGTATTATATAATTTATATTGAGTAAAATAAATAGAATGGTAGAAGTCAAGTCGTTATGACTGCACATCCCAGTAAAGGAATTTCACAAACACTAGTTCATGCTGCTGATAGATTTCCTCCAGGGCCCAAAGGGGAGTGGACGGTTGCAGTCGATCAACATTTGTCTGAGCTGTAGCATCACAGATGAAGACTCGCGGTAACTGCGTCAATCTTTCTCCGACCGTTTCTTTTTCTGGCTAGGTCTGCGCCCCTAGTAGACTACGATTCATAGAAATGCACACGTAGTATTGATCAGCATTAAGCCTGCCCCCCCCCCCAACTCCCCATGTCAGTTTCCTGGTCACAAGGGTCTATGTTGCCCTTGTCTAACACAGCAATGATATTTGAAATCAAATCTTCACTTTCTAAAAAGAAATAACGAAACTATGTTCTCGTGTTGACCAGTCATACGTATTCTCGTATGAGAACATGTCTGACTGGTCAACACGAGAACACATTTGACTGGTCAACACGAGAACACATTTGACTGGTCAACACGAGAACACTTCTGACTGGTCAACACGAGAACACTTCTGACTGGCCAACACGAGGCCTCGTTTAACTAGCCAACATGCGATCTCGTCTTACCAGCCAACACGAGATCCCATTTAACTGGTCAAACATTTGCGCACACCAACGACAGCAAAAATGTGCCGCATGTAGGCAAGAAGTATGCATGTGTGTCTGTGCGAGCAGTATGACCGTCTGACCAAGTTTGTTTGTTTGTTTGTAGTCGCCGTCGTGTTTGGGTTCGAGAAGACGACCTCATCTTCCCGCTCACCGTAGGGATAAAAGGATCGTGGGTCGGCGAGAGTAAATAAACCCGCGAGTTGGCGTAGATTTAGCAGCACTCGGAGGACGCTGACCATGCTGTGCATGTGTGCGCGTGTTTTGTGAGTGTGTGTAGGTGCATGTGTACATATGTTTTGTGTGCGTGTATAGGTGAATGTGTGTGAGTGTGTGTGTGTGGTATGCGTATGTTGTGCGTGTATTGGTGTCCAACTGCTCATTGTGTGTCTGCTAATGTGTTACAATCTTGGCGCTATTTTGATTCTCGATCTACTGTACACAGGCGGCGTGACCTACAAAATCAGGTCTTGTATCAATATGACTCCATATTCACCTGATCTAGTACCCAATTGTTTTAATCGTGTGTGACCTCTCTAAAGCTTTTCGGAGGGAAGTTTTTAATGAGAACAGGAATGGAAGCTCATTGATTTTTTTACGGATCTGCTGTAGGGGACATACGCAGGGGACATCGTCTATATAATTCATATATTACATTGGTACGCAAGTTGCCTAGCCCATACCAAACCTTTAGACAAATATAAGGCCTCCCTTAATCAGAAGACATATTGGGACACCTAAGCATAGCACACAGAGACACTACTTAGCATCAGCTTCGTCATGTGTGGAGCTAGAGACGATATACATTATGTTAAGCCAAAGCATGTGATTCTCTTATGCGAGGAGCAGAACGGGAGAAATATTTTTTAAAATGACGAAGAAATACAACGCAAGGTTGATTTCCTTGGAATGAGCCTATGAAGTGAAACAAATATGAACAAAGACTGGAAAACAGAAATAACTAGAGGAGCACTCCGAGACTGTGAACGAAATGCTATGCAATGCTAACGAAAATGTCAAAATAGTCTGGATTTCCTTTGTATCAGCATGAAAATGGATTCCTCTATTCCTTGTAACACTTCTCTCAGTTCCTATAAAAAGAAGATCCGTTCATAACTTTTGAAGCTATGTCGCTAACAGACAGAAAAACAGATAGACAGAGAAGCAGACAAAATGGACAGGCAGATTATAACGAAAATACAACCATCTGTTCCTTATGATGTTGCAAACAATTATTGTATTTTTATGAGGTCCGTCCATACTGCATAACTTTTTGAGTCATGTTGTTTACAGACAGACAACTGCGGACAAAGTCATAACTTCCTTGGCGGAGGTAATAAAGTAAATTATCTTTTATATTTGCAACGAGGGGAAAACAAATAAAGAATAAAAACAACAGAATGTAAAAATATAATGCATTACATAACTATAATACAATAATGAAAAAAGTAAACAATTGAGATTGAAAAGACTACCTCATTTCTTTGTAAACAGTTCTCTACTGGTTTTCCAACAGAATTTTGTAACCATTTTAAACAATATATCTTCTGCGAAACAAGTAAAAAACTAATCTTATCAAAGAAATACTACGTTCTCTTTTCCTTATGTGCATATATACAGTTGCGAGCATAATTAAGGGACAAAAATAAAAAATTTCATATCTCAAAAACTGTAAAAGGTTCAACATTGAAATTTTAACACAAAAGAGGCATTGGGATACCTAATATATGCTAAGAATTTATTACGATTTGAAGGATAAGAAAAAAGTTATATATATATAACTTATAAGTATGAATTTAGTATGAGCAGAATTAAGGGACACTTTTCAAATATTGTAATTTAAATCTTCAGTAACCCCATTTTCTTGCGTTTCCGAAGAAGAAGAAGAAGACTGTCTACGTCATATGTAAACATTGCAAGTACTGCAAGCATGGCTACATGGGAAAAAGCTGAAAAATCTTTACGCATGAAAATTGTTAATTTACACAAACAAAATCTCAGCATCAGGGCAATAGCAGAACAGGTAAATCGTCAAAGAGTATTGTTGGAAGAATTGTGAAAGAGTATGAAGATCTTGGACGTGGGAGGCCCAGAAAAACTTCTGCTAGGCTGGATAGGATCATCCAACGCACAGCATTAAAGGACCGTTTTCCTACTGCCTCTTCTATTTCTAGGCAAATGAATGATACTAACGACGAAACCGTCTCCAGATTCACTGTATCACGGCGACTGAATGAGATTGGTCTTCGTGCAAGTCGGCCTCAAAAGGAACCGCTAATCAGTAAGAAGAACAAAGTTGCAAGGTTGAAGTTCGCCAACAAACACGTCAACAGTCCTCAAGAATGGTGGTCTAAAGTTTTGCTTAGTGATGAAAGCAAATTCAACTTGTTCGAGAATGATGGAAATAACTATGTCAGACGTCAAACAGGTGAGAAATACGATCCAAGATGCAGAAAGAAAACTGTTAAATTTGGAGGCGGTAGTGTTATGGTGTTCGGAATGTTTTCTGCAAAGGGTACTACTCCTCTCGTCCGTCTGTATACGCGTGTCGATGCTGTTGTGTATGAGAACCTCTTGGCAGATCATGTTTTGCCAATCTTAAACAATTCTGACACGGACGGCCCCATTTTCATGCAGGACAACGTACCCTGCCACAAAGCCAAAAGTGTGTTGAGGTTTCTTGATGAGGAAGGAGTGGAGACTCTTGACTGGCCTGCTCCAAGTCCTGACCTCAACCCCATAGAGAACCTGTGGAAAGTCTTGGGTGAAAAAGTCACGGCTCGAAATCCAACAAACACTGAGGATTTGTGGACAAAGCTTCAAGAGGAATGGGGCAGGATTGGTATTGAACGATGCCGCAATTTAATTGAATCTTGCCCTCGAAGATATGTTGAAGTCATCAAACATAAAGGATCGTTCACAAAATATTGAATAAGGATGAAGGTTTTCGTTAAATTTGTTGTTTTGTTGCGTTTTTTGTCAAGTGTCCCTTAATTCTGATCACACTAAATTCATAATTATAAGTTAAATATACACAACTTTTTTCTTATCCTTTGGATCGTTATATTTCTAAGCATATTATTAGGTATCCCAATACCTCTTTTGTGTTAAAATTTCAACGTTGAACCTTTTACAGTTTTTGAGATATTAAATTTTTTATTTTTGTCCCTTAATTATGCTCGCAACTGTACACACTGGGACTGAGAAAACATAACGTGCCGAAAATTCTAATGACTTGTTGGCTCAGGTTGAGCATATGGTTTCAAAAAATGTCCAGAAAATTAATGACAGATCGTTAAGAAAACAACCGAGGATTGGTCAGGGTGAAAATGTCGTTACTTGAGAAACAAGGAAGACTACAACCATTCACGGTTGAGGATCGGGTGTACCCACGGGACGTCCAGCCAATAGAAGTCAAGAAAATTGGGGAAATTTAGGACGTGGCCTAGGATAGGTGGGACTTGGATAGGAAGGACAACTGAAACGGCCCCTTTGACAGCTTGCTTAGCCGAAAGGAGTCAGGTGAGTGTTCCAGATCACAAGTGAATGGTAGTTGTGCATACATTCTTGTGTGAAAATACATGTAGATGTCAGATCATTGCCAATTGGTTTGCTACTAAGAGTACCGCCATATGTGAATTATCGCACAAAATAAATAGTAACGCTGTTATCATGCAAGCGCTGCATAACTAAACTCAACAAAATTTCCAATAAAATAAATGATTATGAAAAATAACTGCTATGTCACAGCTACAGTACATCGTGCGATATCAACAGCTTCATAAGCATTAGTAAATACTAAGGAGTGGACCGAGGGTAAGTCATACGAGAAGAAACAGCAGAGACGAGCAATGAAATTAAAACGAATGATATATATGTTGAAATAAATGTCACGCGTTAGAAGTACAAGTATAAAATAATATTGATGTTTGTAAGTATAAATAAATGAGCAATCTTGCTTTCTGTGTTAAAGCAAATGAATCATGTGCTTAAATATAGCAATTTGAATGTAAAATTGAATTTTCTTTAATAAATAAAGCATAAATAGTCAAGTTAGTTGCGTGACTGAAAGAAGAAATTTCCTTCTTACAGGAGGGACAACGATAAAAACAGCTGCAATAACTGCTGCTGCTACTACTACTACTACTACTACTACTACTACTAAAAATAAATTCTCGTTGAAAACCTTCCGAAGTTGGATGTGCTAACCTAACGGCTCCTAGAATTTCATGCAAGGAATTGAAGCTTCTTCAAGGTGTTGGAAACACTTCCCTTGTTCAAACAGCTCCGTCTCTGCAGTTTATTCTCGACGCATATCATTAGAATAGAAACATGATATTGAATCTAAAATCAAGCTGAATATGTGTCTGGTGGTAGTATTTCATGTAATTGTGCGATATAAGGCGGGGTACCCCATTGATCGAGTGAACGCGTTTCTTATGTGTGTGAAGTGACAAAAATAAGAGTGTTCAAATAAATTTCATGGACACCATTGCTGCCATGCTTACTTGATTCTTTGTTCTTTATGACAATATGGGTAGGATGTTATTTTGAGTGTGTGCCAGAGTATAAAATACGTAGCCAATTTTAGGATGTATTGTTAACCTTCTCGCGCAGAAACACGGCGAAATTTTGTATGTTAAAAGGTGAGAAACGTTCTTTATGCATGCTAATCATCATAAGTATGTAGATGCATGAATGCTAACCATTTGCTGTCCGAATATGCTAAATATATTTCTGGCCAAAGGCTCCCGCTTTGGCGCTTGTATCTAGGCGGTGTGTTAAATTTGTCAGTGAAATTTGTGCTGTGTAGATTACAACCACAGTGACTGGTCTAGTGTGTGTCTGCAACGTGCAGTAATTAAAGTCTACGCAGCGGACTGTAGTTGAGAATTGACGAAACATTTGCTTGCTTGGAAATTTCATTTATATTTCTGGAACAGCCGGTATCATAGTTACACCTTCCTATGGTAACTTCTCTAAATTTCGTAAGATTTCAAGAACTAAATTCATCAACTTTGACCCTCGTACCTGATGAGCTGGAGAACAGCGAAACGCGCGTCGTGGGTACCAAAATTTCTTTAAGTGCTTCTAATCGAAATATATATATAGTGCCTAGACTTAAGTGTTTGCACAACCCTATTTTTTATGTATTTTAAAAAATTTAGGGACTGCTTTAGGATAATTAATACAGGAATGTGCTGCAAAGCACTAAATAAGTCTTCTAGAGCTGATCTGTAGATTTTTTACATGTTTCAAATTGAAATCTAAAATGTGGCTGAGCAGCGACGCTGCGTGCACACGTGGAGAACCGTTGGGACGATACTAAAGTTATTGTTTGTTTTCACTTCGCGGCCCAAGTAGGGGGACATGGGGTCTACAGCACACTAGTGTGCCCTAGACCCCACGTCCTTTCACAGGACGTGGGGTCTAGGGCACACTTGTGCCGTAGACCCCACGTCCCGGCAAGTGTGCCGTAGAC
>LQNS02000486.1:6478-21142 GCA_001587735.2 Parhyale hawaiensis
GACTTGAGGTAACACCAGCCGCTAACTAATTAGCGGCTCTGCATGCGGTATTCGCCAGAAGTGCCAGGCTGGGGAACCACAAGGCATTTGCTGTAATCGATACATTTCGCCTCGCAAGGGCGCAGAGCGAGTGAGTTTAACACAGAGCTGGGTATGGGCTCATTTCGATGGACGCTCAATGCTGAGGTGCCCTCTTAAGGGAGAGATATAAGAAAATTTCTCGTACGGTAAGAACAGGCAAAAGCAGTGATACTCTGGCACACTTCCCCTTGACGGCAGACTGCTATTCTTGCGCTAATACACTGCAGACGGCTCAAACAGACCAAGCCTGAAGATATTGGCAAGAGACAAAAGATTCCTTCTAATATTACAGCTCAGAAAGAGCGCGAAAAAGAAGGGAGAAATTGTGGTAAGGGACTCGGGTAGTATACTGCAGAGATTCATAATCCAACAGCGGGTACGATCCGAGCCCATACAAAGGCAGTGATATGTCCTGATTTCTGGATTATCAGTCGTATATTGAAAAATTCTAAGATTCCTTAATAAGGCCTGCTCGCATTGTTTTTCCCTTCCAGTTACCTATATCTACAAAAATGAAACTTAGGACTGGTCAGTACCTGGCCAGTGGTCATTACAAGTTTACGACTTCAAAGCTGAAAGTGCAGCATTATTAAGAAGGCAACACTCCGAGGAAACCAACCACACAGCGAGTAATGAAACGGATCTAACGATAAATCAGATTCAAAGTGGGATTTATATTAGTGAGGTTTCTCAAACAAATGACCAGTCAGAATCCAAGGAGGGTCGGTCAATAGCAACTGTGGATTCTAGCAGGGACTACGATATACGATATATACGATGTATATGTAGCACTAGTCATATTAGCTATACCAACACTTCATTTGTGCATGTTAGTATAAAGAGTTCTTAAAATCTGTTAACTCTGAATCTGCTCCGTTTGCAGCTGATAGTGTAACTACATGTCAGAGATTTTATTATTATTATTTTTTTTTTGTCCTCAGGTGATGCTAAGGTAGCAACCCTTAGCATCCAAGAGATTAAGATAATATCGGATTTGAACTCTAAAAACACTTTGAGAGTTATAAGGCTGTTCTGAGACAGAGTCCCAACACACCCTTCTAAACGTTTTATACATCACAGCCGACAGAGCCCAAATTCCAAAATGGGGATATTTAAGAACTTTTTCTATTTCAAATTCATACAACGCGTGTCGTCGTGTTTGCTATATTGCCTGATTTGACCCAAACCGAGAGATGCACTAGCAACCTCGGAGGAATGCCGGACTTCTTCCCATCTGCGTCCTTCCAAATGTGCCAACGCGCTTTCGGCCAATTGAAAAGACGAGCGTCCAACCTCCTTTGTCAGAGCCATATTAGAGCGTCAGGTCCAGAGAGAACCGTCGCTCACAGCACGCCTCCGCGCGTTAAGCTGCGTTCGTAGGCGTTCTTGCCCCGTCGTAAAAGCCATTCTAACATCTCCGGGGCACGTATCGGAGACCATTGTCAAGCTCAGTGATCGGCGCTGGCCCAAAATACCACGCAGAGACACGTAGTTGCGTCTGTGCAGCTTCCAGAGCTGGTTTCAAACCCCGTCCGTCGTCGAGCACAGCTCACATTTTGCGACGGAGTATCGCATAGGTCAGAGCCTGTATCAGGCTCAGCCCCCAAGGATTTTGGCCGCTCTAGAGCTTTAGCTCAGCCGTTCTTCATCTAGCGTAAGCTTGCCTCACACGCCCCGTGAAGCCAGTCATGCCAAACTATCATTCCGTGTATAAGCACGATGTATCGTCAAATTACCGTCCTTCGTACCCTTGAATGGGTTACCAGGACGTCGGACCGTCAACCACAACGTTTTCATGTCCAACTTGTCATGAGCCCCGGACAGCTTTCCCCCCGGGACCTTGGACAGGTTCGGAGATTTCCAAATTGGTCCTAATCTGAACTGGAGTTGGGCTAAGCGTCAATCTTATACTGACCTCGTTAATTACCCCAAGAATGTTCCAGCTGCTCTTACGCCGGATTCAAGGAAACTTTCCCCTGTGCGTAGCCACTCCACTTAGATAGCCTACCTTGAAAAACGTGTACGGACTCAGACTTCGGCTGAGGTCCATGAGCCGTAACGCACGCTACTTTCCTGGTGCCGGGGAAGCGTACTTCGCGACCAACCAGATGATTCTGAATCATTCTCGGAATTAGTAGCTACCCCAAGCGATTTGCCTGGTCTTGCAGTGAGTAGGTAAGTGTTCAGTAATTTGAATTCTCACACTCAAACTTGCTACTATCGTATACTGTCTATACACAGCGCTCGTACAACTCCCTGTACGGCGGAGTTGAAATTGAGTCTGACTATGCTTGGTAAAGTCCTAGTCTCCCGGCCATGATACTGGCCAGTAGACTACGAAGATTGGTATACATTTGCGCCAGCGATACCCACTGGTATTGCTTTCGCCTCCTAGGAGAACTCTCCTTGGATGAGGAATAATTTTTCGCCCGTCATCAACGGGTAACTTAAATTCGAACCAGATAGCAACTTAATAGTCTCCGAAGCTGCTTGGACATGAGGACCCCTTCCTAACGATGATGCGTTAAGTCTTCTATTCAGATCCTGGCCTCGTTTAATATATCCATCATATGCACAACATGAAGAAAAACTGTTACCACAGTTAAACTTCCGTTCCTTGAAGGTTACAAAGGACCCATCTGTGGCATGACATTGCAACAGGAAACTAAATCATCTCACTCTCTAGTGAACCTGACCTTCAAAGGGCGGTCCAACCAGTGAAGAAAACTCAATGAGTTCGTCATTATGCGGAATTACGTCGTAATCCCCAAAACAAGGCTACTGCAAGACGAAAGCAAGTTCAACCGGAAAACTCCGTAGAGAGTCATACGGTAGAGTAGACTGCTCGGCCAAGAGGACATTTCAAGGTTTCTACCCGTTAGCCCTACTGCCGTAATGGTACCGTCTGGAAGGTCGACCTTCTGTTAGAGAGAACTCCGTCTCTAACAGTCATCTAGCCTTGTGAAGGCCTCGCTCCCCAGGCAATTAAGCCGACGTCCAAACAGTAAGGAAGGAGCTAGCTCTTCCTCAATTGAGTCTAGGATTGAGCATCCAAAGCGTAGAGGCCTCGCATAATGCGGTAATATGGCCTCCCCGTATTGAGGGGGACCGTGCTCTTGGCAAACAGGTTGAGGATCCAATTAGTGGAGAGGCCTCGTATAATGTGAAAATGGCCCCCATACAGTAATACGGCCCCCAAAGCGTGGAGGGCCGCGCTTAGGCGAATGGGTTGAGTATCCAACTAGTGGAGAGGCCTCGCATAATGCGGTTATCAGGCCTCCCAGGTTCTGGAGGGCCTCGCTCTAGGCGCTCGGGTAAGCATCCAACTAGTGGAGAGGCCTCGCATAATGCGGTAAATAGCCCCCATCTTGTGTGGGGGCCGCGCTCTAGGCGAATGGGGTGAGCATCCAACTAGTGGAGAGGCCTCGCATAATGTGGTAAAAGGGCCCCCAACTTGTGGAGGGCCTCGCTCTAGGTGCTTGGGGTGAGCATCCAACTAGTGGAGAGGCCTCGCATAATGCGGTAATATGGCCCCCAGCTTGTGTGGGGGCCGCGCTCTAGGCAAATGGGGGTGAGCATCCAACTAGTGGAGAGGCCTCGCATAATGCGGTATCAGGGCGGATATCGATCAGGAATATACAAGAACCCCACGCTAGACTCCTGCCGATTAACCGTGTGTAAACACATGATGAACCGACTAAGCCCACCTGGTGGAGGGGATTCCAGAAACGGATACCGTATTCGAGAAAAGACTTCAAAACACTGGTAAACAGTACATTTGTCAACTCTTACCACAACTCCAGCATCTCCAGCCCCAGGAACTATTCAACTTTTCTAGTAGAACACTACTAGCAAAATTTCTAATTTCGCATTTTAAAGTTTTATTCATTTTTCAATTCAGATTCTAATTTGGAATATTCAATAACCCCACGCTAGACTCTTGTCTGTTTCTGATAGCTGAAGGCAGCATACCAGAAATGAAGACTAAGCCCACTGAGTGGAGGGGATTCCAAACGGGAATACCAAATTCGAAACTTCCAAAACTCCTAAGTTGCGAAGTTTTCCAAATTTCCAAAAGGTGAATTTGATTGGAGAATGGATTCTCAAAATCCTGATAAAATTCCAAGTTGTTTTCAAATTATAGACCGAAAAGTCAAAAACTCCCAAAATTTCCAAAGTGTTTTGGCCGAAGTTAAGAATTTACCAATTTAAAAAATTCAATTCTCAAATTTAATCCAAGTATCAACAGGCCCTAGGCCCTAAGGGAACTGAGTCCCTATCGGTCAAATTGCAGTATAAAAACGTATAATTTGCTTCACCGTATTAAAAGCAAGGCTCCATGGACTTTTCAAAATTATTGTAAGTTCCGACGCCGGAACCCAAAAATTTTAAAGTATAACTGCTTCCATGTAACTGAAGCTAAGTCTGAAGGGACTACCTCAAAAAATTCTAAGTGTCAATCGCGGAAGCTCAAAATATTTCTAAGGCCAAGGAGCTATACTGTTTCAGAGTTAAAGTCTTTCGAATTAAGATTCTAATTTGAAAAATTCAAAAAGCCCACCCTAGACTCCTGTCTATTTTCTGTCGGCTAATACGCTTGCCAGAAAATCAGATTAAGTCCACTAGGAGGCAGAGCTTCAAAGGGAATTCCCGAAGTGAGAAAAATTTTTAAAAACCTTGTTGATACTCGAAGACATTAAATTCGAAAGACGAAATTATAATTCGATCAAGGGAAGTTGACTGAAGTCGGCTCTCGATTTGAAATATTGAACAACCTCACGCTAGGCTCCTGCCTGTTCTCTGGTAACTAATACGCTAAACCAGGAAATCAGACTAAGCCCACCAGGTGGAAGGAATTCCAAAAAGAAGAGGCAAATTCAGTTCTATCATTTACGTTCAAGCTAAAAGTTAACCACAGCCTAGACTTGATTCAGCTTCTTTATTGAAATATTCAAAAACCTCACGCTAGATTCCTGCCCGTTCTCTGGTAGCTAATACGCTAAACCAGAAAATCAGACTAAGTCCACCTGGTGGAAGGAATTCCAATAGGTTTGCTGAATCCAGAAGACCAAGAACGAAAATTAAAATCTTCAAAGTGTCAAGCTTTCCACCAAATCCAATTTCTCAAGATTAATCATAGTATCAACAGGCCCTAAGCAATAAGGGACGAAGTCCCTATCACTCAAGATCACTTATCTCTTTTAGTAATTTCTAACTGCAATTCCTTTTCAAGATATCAACCAGAGTCAACTCTCCACGTCCCAAAGCGCATATCCATCGCTTTTCTCAGCCATGCTAAGCCGGATTCTAGGCCGGAGGCGTACTTTAGTTTGAATACGGAGGCCCAAGGCTTATGAGAGATAACTCTGTGCCGAGGTATAAACCGGAATTGAGTTCTTGGAAATTACCAGAGAATTAATAAAAGTTTAAAATTCAGTAACTGAGGTTATATCCGAGTGTGTTTTTCCAAAAATTTCCAAAGTCCCCTCGGGGAACCAAGAAAATATTTTAAGTCTAAAAAATTTCTTAGGTATATCAGGCTAATTGTCAAAAGACAATTTCCAAAAATTTTTAAGTTCCCAAAGGGAACCAAGAAAATATTCTAAGTCTCAAAATCGTCCTTAGTATCTGAGGCAAAGGGTCAAAGGACAAAGGACCAAGAAAGAATTTTTCTAAATCACAAAGGAGGGACCCAGAATTGACTGAATATCCCAATGAACACTTTTGCAGTGGTGAAGCGAAGCAGAGTACCTCTGTCGGTAGCACTTAGACTCGCATAGCCTTGGCTTCTCCATGACAGGAGGACAGATCAGAGTCGTGACACTCATATAAGACAGATAAGTACTCTTTCAAATTTTTAAAAAAAATTTTCATCATTCTTCCATGTTTTGTGAGGTATTTCCTCAGTATGCATGCCAAAATCTGAGCTGAATTCGCTGTTAGGCGTTTCAGTGATGTTTAGACGAAGTCTCAGATTGTTTTTTATCTGGTCATGCCTCCTTGTACTCATCCTTATTCCTCCTTGCAGACTATATCAGGCTGGCCAGCACACGCCAGCCTCACCTGAGTTGTACGATGAGCAATTACTCTTATGTGGTCTCCAAAAAGGATGGGCTTTGGGGAGGTCTGAAACTCCAGAGGTACTCTGCTTCGCTTCACCACTGCAAAAAGTGTTCATTGGAGCATTCAGTCTATTTGCAGTGGCCTGCTCCGCAGAGTACCTCTGTCGGGAGCACCGATATACCCACAGCAAAGCGGGAGCGGCGCAGGGAGGGTTCTTGGAGCTCCTTCATGGAGAGTGATGGTCCTTGGAAGTGCTGTTTGCGTTCGAGCAGGCCTGTAGTTTGAAGTTGGCAGCTTCCCCTGTGAACAGAAGGCAGAGCAAACAAACCGCTCACCAGTTGACTGCAGGCAACTGCTTCTCCCCTGTACTCGTTCGTTTAAATTATTTTATTCAACTAATGGAATCCCTTTCGGGTTCCTGTCCGTTAGACATTTGATTATTTGTGTAAAAGCAATGGGAGCAGTTGCCTGTAGGTAGGATGCCTTGCGACCACTCCTGGAGATTTAATTTGTGTGGGTTAGAAAAGACCGTATAATAAGACACACACAGACAAGTAATTTTAAGCGCTTACCGCTCTGTCAGGAGAGGCTCCCTCGCTGTTGTGGAGACGTGGTTCTGTCGACCTAGTCTAAATACGTTATGACTCTCATAGCGAGCACTGGCGTTGCCTCCCAACCTCTGGTTCTTCTTGAAGATCAGTGGTAGACTTAGAATTTTCTTAAGTCTCGTACTAAGAGGTAAGAGAGCGGGTATGAAACAATGCTTAACCTGTTGCACCAGCACACGAGGTCACGATCTGTGGTCGCCAGGTAGGGTTTTTTTTTTTCTCCACCATGAGCAAGACCCCTCAGGGGCTGACTCAGTCAGAATTGCTAGGTATGCTCTTGTGTAAGTCTGAGAGCTATTTTGCTAGAGGTTGTTCTGTACTTTGTCTAGTATCTTAGTAGACTGTAGTACTGTATTGTAGCACACTAACACTTTTCTGTGCATGTTAGTATAAGTATTCGAAAAAATCTGTTAACTCTGAATCTGCTTTCTTTACAGCAGATAGAGTAAGCCCCTCTCAGATTTTTTTATGAGCAAGACCCTTCAGGGTCTGCTATGTAAAATCGCCGGGGCTGGACATGCACTAAGGGAGCTCTGGGGCTTCCCCAGAGCATAAAATGGTGGTGCTTTACAATTACTCCCAAGAAATAAGAGCAGGGTATATACCGTAGCCCACCTTACCCGACTGTCTCTCTGAAGTGCACTAGGGCGTGAGGTGTGGCAGGTAACAGAAAAATAAAAAACTTTTCCAATTTTTTTTTTACAAGCCAACCCCTGATTTACGTCGCGGGGGAGTTGTTCTTGTCCCGGAACTTCTACAGGGATTTGACACCTGTGAATAAGGTTAGTCAACAGATCTATCTTTTTAGCTGTTACCAGCTCTTGATCTTGTGGAACTTTTTGACGAAAAAGATGTCCTGCGTTGGCCCTGTTGTTGCGATCCGCCCAGGGACCAGACGAGGTTGTACGTCTGGGGGCTGTCCGGCGTTGCATTGGACTGTACTCAAAATTCGTCCACTGAAATCGCGGTCGGCGTGGTCTGTGTATACCAATGCATCCGCTGGTTGCGTTGGCCCCTCAGGGCGATTGTGCGGCTTATTGCTAGCAATTTAGAATATGCCGTATGCTAGGTTCTTAGACCGAAACTTCGTTGGTCCGGTTCCCCCGTGCTTGGCGGGGCCCGGTCTGCGCGGATTTGCCGTTCAGAGAGAACACTCTCCGTAAGGAGTTATGGCAGTTCTCTGTGATGTCTTAGAACTTACTCCACCCTTATGGATTATAGCCGTGTGCTCCGGCATAGAGAGTATGCAAGGGAAAATAGATAAACCCTGGCTATAGGCGTATCGTCATCTGAGAGTGGCGGTGCGGTCGTCATGACAACAGTCCCGTCACTGTAGTGAAGGGGCTAAGAATCTGTATGGAGTCGGCCGACCCCCTTCGTTGACGTAGTGATCACAAAAGGGAAGAGCTCGAGGGAGCGTATCCTCTTCCATGATCCCTTCATTTTGCAGTAGGTACTATGTTCGATTTTACCTTTATGGCTGTTTCCGAGGAAACCCTTCTTGGGCGCCATCCGCCTATAGCCCTCTATGCCCGTAGCTAGGGAAGCGGCACTAAGACTGGCGGCTAACCTGGTTTTCTCCGGTAGTTCTGCCTTTTGACCCTTTGGTAAAACTCGTTATCTTTTGACTTAAGCGCTAGTTGATAACTTTGGGTGTGTAAACCCTATCACGCGAGGCGAATCCTAGTTTTTGACTCCCGTTTGAGTCGCGGAAGAGGACCTCTCTACTTTTTATTACAACTAGTTCGTTGTTTCAGGAGGTATTGGTGGCCGGGACTCGGTCTCGGACGTAGATTAGCTCGTGTGTCAGAGCCCTATGGCCTTTGCGAAAACGAAGCTATTACTCGCTAGTCGAAGTAGCTTACGTTGTCTTGATCTCTTGGGCCGGACCAAACGTGTCCGTTGTCGAGAAGACGAAAGGAATTATGCCCTGCACCTTCCTCCGAAGCCAGAAAGGGTAAAACCCGATCGTCTGGAAAACTTTCTGCGTAAAGGTGCACCGATCCGTGTAAAGTAGAATACTCTCGTTCTCACCTGTTCCCGAGAAAATTCGCGTCTTTCCAGCTGAATTTCTTCTATGTAAGAGGAGGGCACAAAGAATTGTAGTACGATGGAGTGTTTCCTGCCTGTCGGGCTGCACTCCCGTCGCCGCTGATCCTGGTCAGAGAATCTCCCTCTTCTGAACTACGGACGATTTAGGGAGGGTTCTCCATGTAGTTTCTTTGGCCCGATTCGCCACCCGGAGACGTAATTCCGGTGGTATTAGTAAGCGTATACCAGCGCTTCAGAGACCTCTGTTTATGTTGAAAGTGTCTTAATTACGATGGGACTATATTGTAGGCAAACTCTAGCGGCTACGATGATAGTGTCCTCCCTGAGCTTCTTTTAGAACCTCGTATCAGGCGCGGAGTTTTCTTAGGAAGATCGGTTAGAAGAATACAAGAGCCTCCTTCCTTATCCCACCTTCGTGAATCGCAAGCGGGGGAAGAGAGGCGAAGTAAAGGTAGTCCTTCACTGCCACGCAAATAGGGTCTCTCCGGTTTCTTCCGTTCGTTTGCCTCCGTCTCTCAAACAGTTATCGTTTAGCCGGTGTTTAATACTCGTTACTTCCTGTTGGCGTCAGAGTAATACGCCATTAATGGAGTATTCCCCTCTGGATTTCAGTGTCAGCGCCAGTTTACACTTTGGAGCGTGTGACTCAGAAGGTTAAATCAGCGCCTTCAGGTCGCTAACGTTCGCTATGGCGAAGCTGCGAGTTAAGGTGGGTCTTGGTCTTGGCTAAGATGGAGAGGCTTCATCTAGGTTACCAGCTGAAACCTGGAAGGTAGTCAGTCTGCGTTCTCGGTCGACGAGCCGAGTAGGCCTAAAAAACTTTTTTAGGCCTCTCGGGGACGCCCTTCTGCGTGGGCTGAGAGTCTACCCTGAAGTCCTCTTCATGATGACGAAGTTTCCCACGATTCCGTACTCTTATACCTGAGAACATGTGAAGGGCCGCGCCTTTGCCGTGCCTTAGGGATTTGTCCTGTGTTTCTCAAGAGATAGGACCGTGTACCCCTGGAAATCTGGCTGGTGTCGTGACCGCAGTGCAGGCGCACGAGCTAGATAATCTTATTTATCAACTCGTCCCCGACCGAAGTAGGGTTTAACCCTGTAGAATTTCGACCAGGTGTCTGTAACGGTTTGCAACCCTCGTTGAATTATACCTGAATGCGACTGATAAGGTGCCGAGTGGAACTTATCTTAGTAGAGACGCCGTTTTTCTGACCCTTAGCCATCTGGCGGTTCTTAGGCCGCCCAGCCCGCTAAGGGGCTCAGCTTGTTGCGTAGGTCCGAAGGCGATCCGTTCCGCTCATTTTCCTCTATATAGCGGGGTTTCGGCCCCCCCGGCCGGACAAAAGGACCAACTTTACCCCTCGTACTGGCATTGCTGGACTGTATCCTGGGCCGCGTTTCTTACAGAGGCCGGTAGCGAATAGTCTGCTCAGACCTTCTCGGTCTGAGAGAATCTAGAGCCGGGGTTTATCATCAGTCATTCCCCGTCTCGTGGTTTCTACGTTATGTAACGATGGTCAGGTAGTCAGTGGCCAAAACGTTCTGTTCCCGTCTCTTGGCGGTGTTTACTCCGTCGCGCCATAACCACGGATATTGGCGGCACCGGGTTCCCCCCTAGGAGGGGAACCGGAACTTAAAACGCATCCAGGTCGGTGCTAACAGGTTACTAGGCCTGTTCCTAACACCGGTCATCTAGGCTGGTACAAACAGCGGCCATCTCGGCCACTCCCCTTAGTGGTATCGTAGATTCGGGGCTTCTGCTGCGAAAACCGCTAATGAGATTCAGAACGCTATAGCGTATCTGAGATTACCTATGGTGCAGTAGACGAAGTTATACCAAGTCCACGTTAGACAAAGGCTCCCCGAAAAGGCTTCTGAAGGTTCTGAGGTATGTCTGGGACAAGGTCCCTGACCAAAAACATCCTCCCACCAACGTTGTCCATATCGGGGCTAGGGTCGGTAACCGACCCCTGTTCCCCCGAAACGAAGGGAGCTTGTCCGAGGCCTTGGTCCTCCCTGATTGCTTCCGCCAGTCCAGGGAAATAACTGCCTAGGCCTTAGGACATATAGTCCTGTCACGCCCCGTTGTTACGTGACACTTGTACGCTGGATGTCGATGTACTGGTTCTGACGGGCTGGGCTGCTCCTGAAGGTGGAATAAGACTCAGGCAAGTGGCAGACTTGTACTGTGGGTTCGGTTGAGACACAGGTATTATGCCGCTGGGCGTGAGGGTAAGGTACGTCCCACGTTAAATTCCAGCGGTCTCTGAGCTGACCGGCATAGCTGTCGGTCGCTTATTTGACAGGTCGCACCAAGGAGCGTCTGCGCTGCCTCAGCACAGTCCTCTTCGGCGGCCTCCGCCACCGTAGGTTTCCTTCGAGCCCTCCCTAGACGTTTCTGTATCTAGGGCAATCATTCTCTGCAAGCTTCGGGACCCCTACCTCAGGGATCCCACAAGATGGCACCCAACAAAAAGGGGGACTGTAACTTTCGGCGTCCAATCCGCCGAACCAGGAGGCCAATTATTGTGTTGTGGTGAGACTCCCCTCGGATGTCTCAACAGTAGTCAGGACCGTAGCCGCAAGGGCCTTAAGGTCCACGCCGGCCGAGCCAAAGTTCTTTTGACCTCGGCGCTTCTATACGCACCCTGCAGCGTCCTGACCATTTCCTCTGAGACTCCCTTCGACGGGGATTCGTAGGCAGGTTGGGTAAGGAGAGTAGCCTTACCGGAAACTTCGTCCGGCCAGGGAGTCAGACGTTATAGTGCGCCGAAACTCCATCTGAACGTTTGTACGCGTGTTAGGACCGCGGGAGCGAAGGCTCCAGGTCTAGGTCGCGGCTATGTGACCTCAAGCCGCGGCTTAACTGATCTCAGCGTATTCAAGCGTACCAGGCTGTCACGTGGCACTTCCACGGTAGTGCTCCCCTTGGACAGGAAGTCGTAGCCCGGCTTGGGCAAGATGGATCTGCATTCTGACGGAGCGCTTGCTCAAAAACAGAAGTCAGATACCAGACGCAGAGACCCCTGCTCGAGGGGCTAATAAGGTGGCAGGATTGTAGCAGCGAGGGCTACCCTGACCTCAACGGTTCCGATGGTAATGGCTACTGAACAAGTCACGGAGGACCCCTTCAGGGTGGGGCCGTAGTCGGTTCGGGAAGCTGGTGCAGCTACAGGACGCTGCCAGCTCGACCGAACTTGGAAGCAAACGTTTAAATTGCACTGGGACCCTTACTCAGAGGTCCCATGCTAGGATCAGGATCGTAGCAGCGCGAGCTCCGGCCTTCTCCGGCTTACGCCGTGTTCCTTTGAACCTGGACTCCTGGAGGCTCTGGAGCACTAGGCTATCTCCGGATCTCGTCAACGGGAGAACTCCCCCTGGTTGGGGATTCGTAGCCAGGTTTGGGCAAGGTGGCTCAGTACCTTCAAGACGGCGATGTCCCCAAACCCAAGGCCGAATAAATAGAGCACAGGACCCTTATTCGGAGGTCCCGTAAGAAAGTCAGGATCGTAGTAGCGAGGGTTGCAGGGGATTTGCGGGGCTAAAACGCGGCTCCCCTGACCTCATGCGCACTGGACTACCTCCGGACAAAGTCAACGCAAGGACTCCCTCTAGATGGGGGGCCGTAGCCGGTTCGGGAGGAAGGAGCAGGCACAGCACACGGCCCGCTCGGCTGAACTAGGAAGCAGGAGTTTAAAGTGCACTGGGATCCCTATTTAGCCGTCCCACGGTAGGTTCAGGATCGGCGCAGCGAGGGCTCCAGGATCCCCGCAGGACTACGCTGCGGCTGCCCTGAACCTAGAAAGGCTTCCGTGCACTGGGCTACATCCGGACAAAGTCAACGGAGGGGCCCCCTCTGGATGGGGGTCATAGCCAGTTCGGGAGGAAGAAGCAGTCACAGCACACTGCCGGCTCGACCGAACTTGGAAGCAAGAGTTAAAGTGCACTGGGGCCCCTACTCAGAGGTCCAATGCTAGGTTCAGGATCGTAGCAGCGAGGGCTCCAGGACCCCCGCAGGACTAAGCTGCGGCTGCCCTGAACCTAGAAAGGCTTCCATGCACTGGGCTACAGCCGGACAAGGTCAACGGAAGGACCCCCTCTGGATGGGGGTCGTAGCAGGTTGGGGAGGAAGGGGCAGTCACACACACACACTGCCAGCTCGACCAAACTTGGAAACAAGAGTTTAAAGTGCACCGGGACATCCACTCAGAGGTCCCACGCTAGGATTCAGGATCGTAGCAGCGGGGGCCCCAGGACCCCCGCAGGACTAAGCCGCGACTCCCCTGAACCTAGAAAGCTTCCGTGCACTAGGCTACATCCGTATATAACGGAAGGGCCCCCGTCTGGGTCGGGGGCCGTAGCTAAAACCATCGAGTCGTTGTAGAAAACATTTCTTCTAGTAGCACATCTCTGCTCCTCCTCCAAATTATAATTATTTAAAGCTTCACCATTGCTAGCAAAATTTCTAATTTCGCGTTTTAAAGTTTTATTCATTTTTCAAATTCAGATTTTGATTTGGAATATTCAATAACCTCACGCTAGACTCTTGTCTGTTTCTGATAGCTGAAGGCAGCATACCAGAAATGAAGACTAAGCCCACTGAGTGGAGGGAATTCCAAACGGGAATACCGAATTCGAAAACTTCCAAAAATCTCCACAGTTGCGAAGTTTTCCGAATTTTCAAAAGGTGAATTTAATTTGAGAATGGATTCTCAAAATCCAGATGAAACTCCAAGTTGTTTTCAAACTGCAGACCGAGAAGCCAAAAACTCCCAAAATTTTCAAAGTGTTTTGCCGAAGTTATATATATATATAGAATTTAAAAAAATAAATTTCTCAAATTTAATCAAAGTATCAACAGGCCCTAGGCCGTACGGGAACTAAGTCCCTATCAGTGAAATCGCAGTATAACAGCGTATAATTTTCTTCACCGTATTAAAGGCAAGGCTCCATAGACTTCTCAAAATTATTCTAAGTCCCGACGCCGGGATCCAAAAGTTTTAAAGTATAACTGCTTCCATGTAACTGAGGCTAAGTCTGAAGGGACCACCTCAGAAATTTCCGAGTGTCAATAGCGGAAGCTCAAAATATTTCTAAGTCCCGACGCCGGGATCCAAAAGTTTTACAGTATAACAGCTTCCATGTAACTGAGGCTAAGTCTGAAGGGACTACCTCAGAAATTTCAAAGTGTCAATCGCGGAAACTCAAAATATTTCCAAGTCCCGACGCCGGGATCCAAAAGTTTTCTAAGTCGAAAAGGTACTCTCTGTTTCTGAGTTAGCGTCTCAAAGGTGGGACCTAAATGAAGATTAAGGCACTGAGCACTGAAGTTTGTGAAATTGACAATTTAGAACTTTAATTTGGAGGAGGAGGAGGTCAGTTGAGATGTTTCTTCTGTCGCGAGTCGTCAACAAGTGAGGCTGCTCGTTGAGTGGAGTGAAGAAAAGGAGAAAAATAGACAATAGTCGGAGAGGCGTTAGTAGCTAGAGGAAAAATGAAGAAGTGGAAACGGAAAATTAGGAGGAGGGAAAATGACCGGGCATGCCGGTTTGTATAGAGTGTGTTTCAACTTATATTCATGGTGGGCTTACCATATGGGGGAGGGGGGGTAGATCGTCAGATCATTGTGTGTTGTGGTGATAGATCTATCTGTTTGTGTGTGGTTGCGTTTCGGTTATGAGTACAGTGGAGTGATGTTGTTTTGTGCTGTTAGCCTGCTAGATGGCCAGTTGCGTTTGTATGTTCGTCTTTCTTGTAGAGTCAAGTGGTTGAGGATTTCGAGGGGGATTATTTCGTTAATGTTCTCCCAGATTCGTTTAGCTTGCGATTGTAGTACCATATTGATTGGTTGTAGTTTACT
>LQNS02000489.1:3826-14522 GCA_001587735.2 Parhyale hawaiensis
CAAGACCAAGATGGAGTGCTCGGCAGCAGCTCAGCAGGACCTGCAAACAACTCCCGTGTTCTGCATCGACACTTCTGGTGGGTGCTTCCTCGCGGACGTCGACGCTCCTCCCTTCTACTACATATTAAGTAGGATTTCCCAACCGGGAGTGCTCTCACCTGGTGGAGGTGCGGGATCAGTTTTTAGGGGGTGCGAAACCTTGGATAATTTACAGGTCATTCAAGAGTTAACTTGAACTTGCGGTACAAATTTGGTACAATTTTAATTCTTCATCGTCATTTGAGTAGTCAATATTGTAGGGGTTGCGGGCATACATCAAATGTTTTACAGATGTGCCAGCCGTAGAAAAAATTGAGAACTACCGGACTCTGGCGACCCACACGACGACTGCATGTGTTACTGCAGCAAGGCGCTTACGATATCCACAGATGAATGAACATAGACGCGCATTTCTTCAGCTTTCTTCCAAAGAAAATTAGCAACACCGATGACGTCACGATTTATTGCTTGCCTTATATTGCATAGACGTACCTGTGATACCAGTGCTACCTAGAATTTTCCAGCCGTGCCAAAACGCAGTTATGACGTCTCGACGGTCTTAAACAGTTGAATTAAAGCGCACTGGGGAGTTGTGTGCCTGTGCCTTCCTTCGTCCGTGGCAATATGCATGGGTAAGTTTTGGTATTTACTGCCGCCAACGAGGTTTAATTTAAGTAGGCAGCAACGCCAATGAAGATCAAAAATTGAACTTAACTCCATGGCGGGCTCGCTGACTGGTTACACGACGAGCTGGGAGCCTATGATTGGTGGGAATGATAGCTGGGAGCCGATGATTGGTGGGAATGATAGCTGGGAGCCGATGATTGGTGGGAATGATAGCTGGGAGCCGATGATTGGTGGGAATGATAGCTGGGAGCCTATGATTGGTGGGAATGATAGCTGGGGAATGAAAATTGGGAGATTTTTTTGTTATTGGTGGGAAACTACACACGCACACAAATCATTTCCTGGCCAGAACGGTGAACTGCGGCAGTTACCTCCTTGCACGCCAATGTACAGTCAGTGAGTGGAATTGCTGGAGAAAAAACATAGGTGAATTAACTCATTATGCTGGAGTCGTGAACTGCTCGGCAGATAATCATAAAGGTCTCGTTAACGGCATTTTTGACCGTCAAGTTCTACCTGATGAATAATACACCGTGTTTCACGACGAGGTTCGTCGAGCGCTTACAAAGCTAAAGAGCAACGAAGTTCCAGGGGCGTACCATATCCTTGCTAAAGTATATAAATACAGCCAGCAAGGCTAGTAACGCATCTAGCAATGTTTCTCACGAGGTGTTTTACTTTGGGTTTCCTCCCGGATGATTTGATGAGGCTCATAATATTATCAGTAGTTGAAAACATAGCTATATTCATGGCAGCAAGAGCAACTATTGACCCGTATACAGTAGCTACGTCCCTTTCGAAAGTAGCAGAACTTGTGCTTGAGACATGCATGTCACCATTGATGGAGACTGCGGATAACCTGTTTGGCTTTAAAGTTCAACATGGAATCTACATAGCTGTATTTACACTAAAGCCGGTTATAAATAATTTCACTGACGTTGAATATCCCATGCACTTTTTTTACCTCCGCCAGGAGGTTATGTTTTCGTCGGGTTTGTCTGTCTATTTGTTTGTTATTCTGTCTGTCACCGAGATAACTCGAAAAGTTATGGACAGATTTTTATTAAACTCACACGAGTTGTTAGGTACATCACGGTGAGTAAATGACAAAATCTTTGTGATGCTCTGTTTGTTCGTTCGTTAATTCGTCACTGATTATAATTTTATTCTTTTTAGCACAATAACTCAAAAAATTATGAATGGATCTTTATGAAGTTACAGGAGTTGTTGGAAGTGGTGAAAGACATAAATGATTAAATTTTGCTGATGATCGGTTGATCTGTTTGAGAGTTTAATTAATGTTTGTTAGCAGCATAAATTGAAGAAATTATGAACAAAAATTCAAGACAATCTCTAAAACAGTTAATACTGCTAAAATGTTCAAATGATTAGACTTTAGTGTTAATACAGGGAAAAGCATGATCTCAGGACCAATTAGAATTTTCCGTTGCCTTGCTTGGCGGTGGTATGCGCTCTCAGAGTGCTCGAGTTTCTAGATGCCAAAACTGCATTGCATATGTCACGACTACTTGCTCTTGAGAGACAATTACTACATTTCATCGTCAACTGGGTTGGGAGGCTTAAACTAGAATACCTCTACTGCTACTCGTTAAAACTCTAAAATACTGTGATTCTAAACTCGAAAGTGCTTTGTGAAATAGGAATAGCGAAGTCATCAGCGTTAGAACGACGAATTGCATAAGTCAGGGAATGTTAGATTAGATTAGATGGGCGGCAGAAGACGAACCAAAAGGCCCATTCGCAAAAAGACACCGGGACTTACACCCCAGCCCTCTATGAGCTATTGCCATTATGCTAGTAGGATGTAAAGGAATGGAGAAACGAGAGGAGAAAAAATGGAAGACGAAAGAGAAAAAAGATAGGAAAAATAAAAAAGAAGGGGGAGAAGAGTCTACGCCAAAGCGATGGTCATTAATGCCCGCAAGCATGATCGATGGCCGCTGATATGCGGAGCTTAAATATATAGATGGAGCGGAAGTGAGAAGAAGTCAGCTTAAAATGGCCGGGGAAGCTTTGGCCGTTAAGTGCTTGCGACTCGTGGAGGAGTTCTTAGCTGTGGAGGATGTTTCTCCCAATGTATGTCCATAACCATTAACCATGAACAAAATTCCGAGTGGATGGAAGTATGTAAAGGAAACTTGTATCCTGTATACCATCTGATGATGAAAGTAACAGGGTGAGCACTGGAATATAAATCTTCAGACATGATTGTCTTGCAAAAATATTGTAGAACTGCCCGTCTGCATCTTCCTTAATTATATGTGCTGACCACTACCACTTCAAGGACTCCAAACGTCAGCTTCGATCACGTGACAAAGCCATATGTTTACTCACCCAGAGAGTACTTGGGCTTGCTCCTCCCATTAGAAGCTCCTTTGTTCCCGCTGATGCTCTGACTACATCATCAACGCTGCAGATGCTAAAATTTTCTTCAGCAGTCAGCAGGTGGGTAAAGAACATAACGATTTCTTAGCAGCAAATACCTTCTGCCCAATTTGAGTTCTTCTTTTAACAGAACAACTTCTCACTTCAGTTAAAAACTCCACACTAATATGATATCATCTACTGTATTGGATACACAGCTCAATTTTGATTGCTATGAGAATGAAATGCTTCTAAGAAAAGATTGGATTTTAGGTTTTTTCGGTCGCAAGAACTTTTGGTTGGTCAAAATTCATTTGGTGTCCATTCTCTTTAATATGAGTATTGACCAATGAAGCTTACATATCTTGTCTAATATTTTTTGCGTGCTCATCCAAACTCGCAGAAAGTTACCTTTGGGTCTCTCCGATGTAAACGCTGTTACAGTCATTACAGTTGATTTGATACACAACGTTATGTTTCGAGTGGACATTACATAATATTATTGTTTGCCGTTATTCAACTTTCTGTTAAACGTGTTTGAAGGTTTACTGGCAAGTTGGATGTTGTGCTTTTTGAGAATTTGGTTGACATTTTCGGTAGCTCCTCGAATGTATGGTGCTGAGATATATTTCAGCTGATGATTATTGATTCTTGTTCTGCTGCTCTGATCAATAACTTGCTTAATGAATCTAATAGGATAGCCATTCTCCTTCAAAATCTCCCTTATATGTTGTTGTTCCTCCTCCACATTGTTTTCAGAGCAATATTTGTTGGCACGGTCCACAAAAGATTTTACTACTGCTCGTTTTGTTGACGCTGGTTGGTATCTGACAAATTTCAGGTAGTTGTTAGAGTTGGTTGGTTTTCGAGAGATTTTGAAGACAACGGTAAACTCCCCTTTCTTTATCTCCTAATTACTCTGAAACCTAACGGATCTTTAGACTTCAAATAGCGTAGCTTTGGAATGACACATAATAGAAAATAAAGATATTCATTAACCGTGGAATTACCACGGGTTCCGCTAGTCTATAAAATTGATAGCGTTGTTTCTTCGTTCGTTCCTTCCTCCAGGTGTAACGCTCTTCAATAATAGATAGAAGACTAGAGCACTCTCAGAGCGCATACCTCAGCCAAGCAGGGCAACGGTAGCAAAAAATTCAAATTGGCTCTGAAACCATAATTTTCTTTGTATAAACTCCAAAATGTGATCAGTTGTGCCTTTTAATAGAAATAACAGCTGGTGCAGTTTCCTTGAAGATCCGTTCATAACTTTTTGAGTTATACTGCTAACATAAGTTATGACAAACATGATTCAAACATACAAACAAAGAAATCGATCTGCACCAAAATTAAATCATTGATGTCTTTTAACATTACTAACAATTAAGATAAATTTCATAAAGATCCATTCATTATTTTTTGAATTATTGTGCTAACAAGCATAAAATTAAAAGCAGTAACAAACGAACGAACGAACAAACGGATCGCTAACAACTCATGTTGATTTAAAAAAATTCATTCATTACTTTTTGAGTTATGGCATTCAGAAAAATGAGGCAGACAAACAAACAAACAAACAAACAAACAAACAGATGGACATATCTTCACCAAAAGTTAATCATCTGTTCCTCCTAACATACCTAATAATCCCTGTAAATTTCGTCTAAATCGGTTCATAACTCTTTGAGTTATCTTGGTGACAGACAGATAAATAGCCAGACAGACAAACACGACGAAAACATAGCCTCCTTGGCGGAGGTAAAACTTGGAGCGAATAGTTTTAAGGCTCAGCAGCAGTAATCGGTCAAATAGCTTGGAAGAAAGTCGCCAAAATCTTTACAATAATTTGAATCAGGCAGCATTATGAAGCTAACGTAGGTATCTATGATACAGCGGGGATCAGGACAAGGTTCTTCTAAAAATTATTTCTATGCACCTGAGCTGTTCTGTGACAACGAGCTAGAATCTGTATCATTGTTTGCAGTTACCGTTGGAATTCCACCGTGATGCAGATTTCGTAATCAAGTTTCATTTCCACGGAGATCGATGACGAGGTGGCAGCAGAAGGCTTATGTGAAATCCGTCTCCTTTATTACCTGAATGCATTTCTTGTCACGTTGGATATTTTGGCGATCCTGTTCTCTTCTGATGGAATTCAGTGGGCAATAATTAGACCATATGGCAGAAGAATGCTAAATTTGGAATACGGTACTTATCGTTATTGACAATGAAATGCAGTTCTTGGTCTTCCAGCTTCACTTGCCGTTCCTATGGAGCCTGACATTCATTGCTTTTTTCTGCATCGAAATTATATTTTCTGTTGGTTTACGATGTATACATTTAGGAGAAAATCAGTGAAGCGTAGAGGAACCGATTTTTTCCGCCGTAGTAGACGCAGTAATTCTATATTCAAACTTCTTGGGTGCGAAAACTTTGCTCTGCTGAAGCTATCTCACTGTGTATTCTGGATACGCAGCGGAAATGAAATTCAGTGATGTTTCAGCGGTTACTAATTCAAGTAATTTCTTTTTTGCATGCCATCTAAGGGGGGGAGGAGTGTGCTGCAGACGAATTGAAGTGCACTGCTCAGAAGAAAGCACGTATCTCTTACAATAATCTGAATTGGCAGTAGGAGCGTTTTCCTATATATGTATTTTAGTAAAGAAAGTACAATCAAATGAAGAAGTGTGATGAAGAAGAAGCAATCAAAGAATAGAAGATTCCGCACCGACCTATATAAAACAAATATATTGATGATTATTGGGTGAATTTTTTTCACGCGCGGGTCCAGAAATAGTGAGAAAAATCGAATATGCCGTAAAATTAAAATGCGTAAGATTAGGAAGGGCTAAATTGCCTGTAAATTGTGGGAAAAAGGTGTTCAAATACAAGCATTAGAGAACAATGCAAGGAGCTCCGTCATGTTTTTGTCTTTATCAAGACACAAGTGCGAATTCTTTGCTGATGGAATAAATTCGTGATTAATTTTATTGGTGAAATAAATATACTAGAAAAGGTTAGGCGAGATGTAAGGTACACGTACTGCATAAGGAAACACAGAAGTAAGCGACGGACGTACGCTCAGACGGGTTGGATTAAGTGAGAGGAACTACCTCAGGTTAAACAATGGTAAGTGAAAACATTTAACAACCGTAGAATATCCACGGGTCCTGTAGAGGACAGCTACCTCCATAGGAGAACAACTATCCCCATAGGAGGTTAACGACCCCTTGGAAGGACAACTTCCCACTGGGAGAACAATTACCCCAAGAGATGAATACCCATGGGAAGTTAACTACCCCTAGGAGGATAACTACCTACTGGGAGAGCAACTACTGATTTACACTAATAAACACGATAAAATTAGATGCGCAACTAATTACATTAAAATCCGATAACAAGCATAGCGGTATCATGAAATTTTCCAAACACTCAAAATAAAGTTAGTTAACCGTGAATGTTTTCAAGAGTCCAGCTGATCAAAAAATAAATAAACTAACAAAAAAAAAAACATAACAAATAAATTAGCAGTTGAATACCCAGTGATTTTCATTAAATTGTAGCTATTTATTTTCATTGTATAGTGTATATCTACCGAGTAAAATCGGCCATATTTCACTTTTTGCACCAGATGTTGACAAGTCCGCATAGGATGTGATAATCCTCAAGGTTTTCTGTCCAGCATCCATTCAAACCTGCACACTTTGCGATTCTGAAGGCATCCGATCCCTGAAGCTGTCCGAACTTTAGTACTTGATTCAGAGCTGCCGGGAAGAAGCTGTCCAGCTGTCTGCCCCGTCTGGCAACTGTGGCAGATCGATAGAATGCATCTGGCAATTATGACCTTTTTGCGAGGTTTAGTGCACATTCATATTGAGAATAAAAGGAATGGTCTTCCACTCTTTCACCGCCCGTCCACTCGCAGCACACTGCAAAGTACTGCCTAAATAATTACGACAACGTGACAGATTGTCTCTGTTCTCCAAAAATATTGAGCTCTCAATGCACTTGATTGCCCCAATTACAGGGGTCTAAACTGAAAAAAAAATGTTTTAAGTTCTTCAGGATTAAATCTTATCGTTATTATTTATCCGTTGAGGGGCGAGCCAGGCTCAGCTTAAATTCAGAAAATTTGAACTGATCACGAGCCAGTTGACGAGGTGATGGTGTGACAGACGGACACACGCCATCTCTCTTTACAGTCTGACTCTCGAAAATTTTTGCGTTGGTCAACCAATGAAGCGAACGCTGAAGTCTCTCTTGGCGGATACGCGAGCACTCTGTGAAAGATATTACAAGCTGACAAAATTTTATTAGCAACGGTACACTGAGCAGCGAAACATGTGTTCGTAGTGGGATATATTTTCGCATATTACATGAAAAATTCCCACTACAACTCGTACATACAGCAATCGGGACCAATCATACTCTCTCGCCGCATGTTCACTTCTCAGAGTTATGCATGCTTGACTGAAGAGGAACTACAAATTGCTTCTTGTAAAGCAGTTTTTGATGCTACATTAGTGAAATCCGTACGGTATTCTTTTTTTTTTCTAACGAGAAGATCGTACTGACTTTGTATTGCAGAAACAATTACAATGGGGCAGGCCGACGGTTTCATACTGTTGAAAGTCTCTGCAGTGCTGTGGCTCTGCTGCCTCCAAGTGCCCCCCTCGGAGGCAGTCAAATTCCACCGCATATTCATGACTTCGGCAGAGTTGCACGCAACAAACGCTGTTGTGCAAAGTTTGGCCAACAAGACCAAGATGGAGTGCTCGGCAGCAGCTCAGCAGGACCTGCAAACAACTCCCGTGTTCTGCATCGACACTTCTGGTGGGTGCTTCCTCGCGGACGTCGGGGCTCCTCCCTTCTACTACGGCGACCCAAACGGCGACTCCAAGTGTTACTCCAGCAAGATGCCTACGATACCCATGGGTAAGTGTTTGTATTTAGAGCGGCATACTAAGTGTCACTCCAGCAAGACGCCTACCATATTCATGGGTAAGTGTTGGTATTTTCTGCAGCGTACCAAATGTTACTCCAAAAAGCTTTGACAAAGTCTCCGATCAACGGTTAATGAAAAAATTGGAAGCCCATGGCATCCAGAGAGACCATTTACGAAGAATCGGGGCATGGCTTACGGGTCGGCAGCAGCAATTGAAGCTTGAAGGAGAGACGAGCGACTGGACGTAGGTATCATCAGGGGTTCCACAAAGTAGCGTGCTTGGCCCACTTCTGTTCTCAATTGACATCAATTATCTGGATCTTAACATCCAAAGTGAAATCAGTACATTTGCTGATGATACTAAACTGTGTCATTCTGCCAGGAAAAGAGCTGAGCTCCAACGATACCTTGACAACTTCATGAAATGGAGCACAACGTGGCAGGTGAGCTTTAGTGTAGACAAATGCTCAGTGATGCTGGTGAACAGCTGGTGAACCCATCAACTCCATTGAAAATGAACGGGTCGGAATTGGCTGATGTCACCCAATAACGGGACTTAGGAATCACTATTACAGACAAACTACAACACAGTCAGCAAGTTGACAACCGTGTGTAAATGACAAACAGAATACTGAAATTTATCATCATTACCTTGTATAAGGCGTTAGTGCGGCCACACTTAGAATTTGCTGTTCAATTTTGGTCGCCACATCTGTGTAAAGATATCGACAACATGGAAAGAGTCCGACGCGAGCAACGAAATTGATACCTAGTTGAGAAACAAGGAGTATGAATATCGTCTAAATGAATTGGGTCTTCTCTGTCTCCTGCAAAGATGACTCAGGGGGAAACTCATAGAAACATTCAAGTATTTGAATGGCTTCAACGAAGTACGTACAACGGGATTCTTTACAAAAGACCTTAATGATCGCTTGCAAAACAACGGTAAAAAACTGAAGCATAAAGCTCGAAGAACAATGTTAAGTCAGCAGTTCTTTCCGTATTTCATACTCAGAATTTGGAATAGACTCCCTTTCGACGTCGTTGGAGCGGAGTCAGTCAACACGTAAAAAATCCTCTTGAGATACTTTGGGAGGGACGTCCTCTACGGCTAAGAACTTCTCCTCCAGGTGTCGGCAACGCTGAAAGGCCAAAGCTTCTGAGGCCACCTCAATCCGTCATTTTCTCTCTTCCGTCCAACTACACAACTTGGCATCTCCTTATATCAACGGCTATTGATCGTGCTTGCAAGCATCCATGATCGTCTCTTTGGATGAGATTGTTCTCCCCCCCCCCCCTCGTTTTTACTTCTTCTTTTCCCAGTCCTTTATAGAGAGCCGGGACGTAAGTTCCGGTATCTCTTTGGGAATGGGCCTATTGGTTCGTCTACTGCCGCCTATCTAATCTAAAAGACGCCTACAATTTCCATGGTAAGTGACGGTATTTGGTGCGGCATGCCAAGTGTTACTCCAGCAAGATGCCTACGATATCCAAGGGTAAGTGTTGGTATGTATTTACTGCAGCATACCAAGTGTTACTTTAATAAGAGGTCTAAAATTTCCATGGTCATTTGGCATCTACTGCAGCCAGTGATGGGCTGTATTTAAGTACATTTGGTTATTTGACAATGTATTTGTAATACACATCAAAACGCGTAATTAAATAAGGTATTTCGATTCATGTATACAATACACATTGCGAATTTGTAAGTAAATTTCATTTTACTTAATTTTGGCCCGAGTTGTGCCTCATATACGTTTTATTTCGCTCACGAACGGCATGTGCTTGTAGGTATAAGCTTTTTATGATCCTTCTGATGATTCTCTGTCCCTTCCTGTTCTTCCTCTTTTTTCCCGACAGGTACTTCCAATGTGCGTTGATCCTGTATCAGAAAACCCTCGCGTATATGTTCCACATTTCTATCGATGTACTATTGGACGATGTCTCTTGCTCTTTCTTCAGTGAGATAGTCTTTACGTGGAAATGGAGGCTTAAACTTCAGTATGCACGGCCAGTAAGAAATCTTCGCCGGCAGCAACGGAAATTATCAGCGTATCTACGATTTTATGGGCTATTATGAACGGGTGACCGATTTGAAAGTTTTTCAACAGCATGCCACCTGAAATATCGTGAAGGACCCTCCTTGATTACATGGTCGATTTCTCCAGCACAATCGTCCACAATGATAGGCCTAATTAAGTTTTAATTTTTCCGCATATAACTGTTTCATACGTAGATATCGAACGTCAGAAGGGGCATGCTTGAGCCCCTGTCCCTTTTCAAGAACGAGACAAGCCCATAAAAAATAATATAGCCCAAATTCCTTCCATAATCGACCAAAATACTGTTGTATGACGACAAGTATGACTACAAAGTATCTGATAATGTACAGGCAAAGCTGTTAATTCATACCCGTATGGATTAGGTGATAAATAGAGCCCGGACATTAAGCAACAACGGTTTAAGCGCTTTAAGCATTAAAAATAAGCAAGTATAGCATCCAAAATAAGCGCTTATGTTGACAAATTTAAGCATTGTACTTTAGGCCGGAAAAAATACAAAGCATAGTAAGCATCAACATTTCCAATTATAAGCGCTTAAAACAAAAAAGGCATATCAATTTCCGTGGAGTTTTAAACATTTTGGGAACTATGTCCATAAGAACAAGAACTGAAAGCGGGCATAGACCTTCGGTGTTTC
>LQNS02000497.1:7779-23820 GCA_001587735.2 Parhyale hawaiensis
GCTAAACTCCTGAAGTAAAGTGTCATCAATCTCCAGTTGGGGATGCTGCGTAACAAGTGTCCGAGACCGACTGATAATCATCGACTTGGTTTTATTGGCATTCAGCTTCATACTCCAGGCCGAGCACCATGCGCTAATGCGCGACAACTCCCTATTCAGAGACTGAGCGACAGGATCACGCAGGCGGGGAGCAGGTATCACTGCCATCAAACGTCGATCCCGAGAAAAATTGGTGACCATTAACTATAGTAAACTGACAACAGGCTTTGACAAAACGCTCTCCAAATGCTTTAGTTTCACTGTTAAAAAAAGTAATTCAAAAATACACCAAGTACCATTCCTCACATACAGTACACGAAAAAACATCAGGCTTATGGTAGACACAGTAAATGCTGATGAAGAATCAGCGCGAATTATATATACTCTTGCCGCCTTCTGGCTTCAGGTAGCTACAACCACCAGTGTTAATATGTCAGACGAATGTTTTTTTCTTTCACAGAGAATACCGAGAAAATAGAAAATGGTCAAGGAAATGTAATCAGCACCAATAGTCATGTTAAAATATACCTTTTTAAATCAAAATTAAACACTTTCTCTCATGTACCAGTTCTTTAAAAATGTTCAGTATTATTTCCTAAGAGGGGAGATGCACTTCCGTTGTTCCGTGGAGGAACACTTCACTTCCTGTGGAGGAGGCAAATGCCATGAATTCATGCCTCCCCTGTATCCGCCAGTGACCCTGCATTCCCTATGGAGCTATGGGCACTGATACATCAATGGCATCCACAATAAAAGTATTCAACTATTTTGGAATCTATTGTGCTGTCTAACATCAATAAACCTGGGGAATTTTTTCATGAACTCTGTATTCCACTGCTGGGCCGTTCTTGGAGCGATATGACAGCGCGAGCTTACCTGCGCACATGTAACCTGCGCATAGGTATTACGCCACTCCCTGACTGAGCGCCTATAAGTAGGAGACACGCCGGGTAGAGGCAGCTCATATCTCCGCCAGGCCTAGCTCAATAAGGTCGTGCGTATATAAGTTGTATATGTGATACCGCAACTTCATCTGTACCAAGCAGACTAGCTAAAAGAACTACCTATGGATAGTGTGAAGTAGTTCTTCTTCACAGTATTTTAGCCTGTTTGTTTGTTATATTTGAGTAACTTACCTTTCATGATTTGGAGCACTTGTACAAAAGATATTTGAAAGGAAAGAGATATAAACAGTCACTTTGACAATTCGCATAACAGCTATTCTACACAAAGGCAAAAAGTCTAATATTGAATAGAAGTCGACAAAATTACAATTTAACGACCCTTGCACTTCCCTCTTACGCAACTTACCGCGGGAGACGTAGTGTACTCTCCAACCACTACCTCATAGCTAGGAACTATTCAATAATTTGTTCTAAACCGTTCATACAGCCAACTACAAAATGTTCATCATTAGCCTCGTCAACCTCTTCCTCCTTAAAATTAGATTCCCAGTAAACAAATCAATAGCTGCTACAATATTGAACAGATACGGACGACACAGCGTATCTATCTTCAGAAAATATGAAAATTTCTCCCCGAAACTTGAAGAATCAGAACTAGATGTAAACTTTCTCCCTTGCTGCAAGGCTGACCAAGTAATCCCCAAGTTTTTTCAGTTTCCATTTATTCTATCAATCACTCCAGAACAGCCAACTATACAAGTCTTGGCAATCCAAACTGTTAGACTTAGAAATTCAAACCCAACAAAGTAATATTACTAACCATACAAATTCAGTTACACTTTATCCCAAATTAAAATTTATTTTCATTTTTCGATTATCTCAGTCTTGTCCATTTCGTACAGCGCAACAATCAACAATAGAAAATTCATCGATAGAACAAAATCAGTTCATAGCAGAAACTTGAACGCACTAAGAGCATCTCCGAACCTAACCTCTTGCAACCCAGACAACGTAATTTTCAACTACTCAAATGTTACCCTTCAACCACGCCTCAAATTTTTGTTAGCTATCCTTTGGTCTAAAATTTTGTCTACCCGCATTCAAACCGGATTACTATAAACATTTCATTGGTTTTGAGGGCTTAGCCAACATGCAGACTGAAATCTCAACCACTACACCTTAATTTTCCGTTTGCCGAAGTAAGGAACAAAGTAAAAGAAACTTAATAGCATTTACACCGCATACAGCGAATTTAAAGAGTTTCCTTCGATTTTTTCTAAGTCAGACTTTTCTTTATTGTCCAATGTCCACAAACACAATTCCGTTGTCGTGTGCAGACCCGACAAAGGAAGAGGTGTTGCCATTTTAGATAAAAATTAGTACCACCAAATAATGAATACAATTCAGGTTGATACGACAAACTTCACTATTTACGACCCTCATACCGATTTTTTCAAAGTTACGCTTAAATTCATTGACAAAATCCATAGATTTTTGAAAAAGATGTTGGACAAAGGAATCATCACAGATTCGATCTACCGCTCTCATTGCAATTCAGGTGCTTCCCCTGGAGTCATGTACGGACTTCCGAAGGTACACAAAACCGGTGCCCCACTACCACAATTCTAGCCGCATATAAAACACCGTCCTACCCCATTGCAAAATTCCTCGTTTCAATGCGTGAACCTTTAACAACCATCAGTACACTTTGCGTAATTCATATGACTTTCGAGACCGTATCAAAAGCCTCGAACTGCCTTCCAATGCCTACTTAGCTAGTTTTGACATCACCTCCCTTTTCACCAACATCCCCGTAGAAGAAACTATAGATATTATTTGTAACAAAGCCTTCAATGACGCGGATTTATTCCACAATATGGATAAACCCACCTTCCGAACTTTCCTTAGCCTTGCCATCAATAAATCCTCCTTCATGTTTAACAATAGACTGTACAAGCAAATAGATGGAGTTTCCATGGGCTCCCCACTTAGCCCCTCACTGGCAAGTATCTTTTTATGCTCGCAATATACCACCAGCGATGGGCATGAAATTGAGAGAGTTTTAAGAGACCTCGGAGTGAGAATGCAAAACGATGCTACGTTCGAAGAATATATTGCTAGAGTTATCGCAGTGGAAAAAAGATTGAGAGGATGGGTTTTACGAACTTTCTCGTGACGCGAAATAGATGTAAGCTCACACTATGGAAGCAATTAATCTTTCCGAGAATAGAATACTGTTCCCCACTTTGGATGCCGAGTACAAGAAAAAAGCTTGAACAACTTGAAGGTATCCAACGATAGTTCACGGCCAAAATTCGAGGCATGCAGGAGTACGATTACCACAAACGACTCAGCTGTCTCCACTTGTATTAAACACAGCGCAGATTCGAACGATTTACAATCATATATGGTTGGAAAATTCTGGAACGTATCACTGTGAATGTGAATGAGCGGATTGTCGCCAGACACTCGGAAAGACCAGAAAGGACCTGTGATATCCGTATCCCAAGCAGAGATGGTGAAAAACCTATGGCCACAAAATATTCTAATAGTTTCGCTGTACGGGGAGCAAGATTGTTTAACAAAATGCCTCGGCATATTCGAAACGCCACTGATATCAAAACTGTAGAGTTCATACATTTGCTGGATTCACATTTAAGAAGAATTCCAGATAGACCAGCGGTCAGCGATTACGTGCACTGTGGAGATAATTCGCTGCTGGCTCTCTCTTTGGTCGCAAACTGAGACACCACAGAAGACACCCGGCAGAGTGACTGAACACACACGTGGGGTGACGTGAGCAACGTCACCTGGACTTCTTCCGTAGACTCTCTCAAGGTAACTCAAGGTAAGATATGCCATCACGAAACCCTCTGGCTCAACGACTGCCCGCGTCACCGCGTGACTTCAAAGCCATCCACTATAATCGTATAATCCACCTTCCTCAAATTCAACAATCAAGCAGATTCTGATCAATTTTTGCAACATTTGAATAGTAAACGTCCAAATATCAAATTTACCGCCGAACATCATTCAAATAATTCTCTAGCTTTTCTCAATGTTTTAATAACCAACCAAGACTCAACACTGACCACTGGAATTTACAGAAGACCCACTTTCTCAGGCCTCGGGAGAAGTTTTTGTAGACACTACTACGATCAATTCGAAATCAATGCAATGAAAATTTTACTATTTCGAGCATACCATTTGTCTTCCTCATACCTTGCATTTTCAAACGAAATTGACTTTCTCCGAACATTCTTCAGAGATAACTCATATTCACATTCTTCAAAATAACTTATCCGCACTATTTTCCGGACCACCACTGCAAATAGTTCCTAGACAAGCTGTTCGACCCCGACATTAGCAAACCCTGGGTCAGTAAATTGGACTTCTTGCACTCGCTTCCTTGCTACAACTAAGCATCTGTCAATGCAGTAAACATTTTGAAAACTTTTCTCTGTGATGCCTACCCACATATAAACTCAAATTTTTATAGGGTCCAATTTCAAATTTAAAGACAAACCCCCACACTACTTGTGTCCAGTGATATTTATAGTTACCGATGCCAGGCCTGCTGAGCCTCATATATAGGGAGCACTGGACAACACTTCAAAGCCTGTGTTGACCAACATTTAGGTGTAACCAGCCGTACCGGTTTACCACTTGTGAAACCCTCACATTCAGCCCTTAGCCTGCATGCTGAGAAAAACAACCATCCTATCAGCAGGAATGACTTCTCCATCATAGACTTTTCCAATCCCATCGAGGTCACAACATTAGAGTCCCTCATATTCATAAAAGCAGACCTAGCCTCAACATTATTACCTCGGCTGTACCACTGCATACTGTCAACACCTAGCCTCACATTTGTCGACTGTACAGGAGCTGACATCAGACTTTTACTGCGTAGCTCTGTTCATTCACATTTTACCGATTTTAGACCTCTTCCCGACAACACCCATGCTCCCTTAATAGATTTGCTTATCAAAGATTTCTATTGATAGGTTGTTAGTTTGTAGGTTTTTCTAAAGATGGGATCTGTATCCCGAAACTGTAAATTTAAATTTTGTCGATTTCTATTTAATAACAGCTATTCTCATGTATCAACATATCAGTCTGTTCTCTTGACACAAGACCCAGTGATTTCCAGGCATTGCTATGGTTAGTAACGCGTGTAGCAGTAGGTGAGTTCAATTTCCTGCTGATGATCAAGCAGCACGAATCATATTCAAGTCATTCCTGTCTGTCGCATTCTGGCGGCAAGTGGCAGCAATCTGTATCAGCTGGTGGCTCTCAGTATGCGAATGATTTTTTCACAACATGCAAAACATGTTTTTAGTTAAGACTATATTTATTTTTATTCGAGCAAAACTAATGTATAGGCATAACCAAATTGCCGAACTATTTCCGAACAAACTGCAATTATTCAATGGGTTTATTCTTCACTCGTCAAATAATGTTGTATGTTCGGAAATAGTTCGGCATTTTGGTAATACCCATAGAGCAATAAAGTAAAATGGGCTTAGCGCAAATATATTTTATTCCAATTTCAGAACGCTTTATTTCATTTACAAATCGTTGAGGCATGTTCAATATTTCCAGTGGGGGGCATTTTGTTATGAATGCCTCCCCCAAAATTCCCGACGGGAGGGGTGGGGGGCAAATGCCGTGAATACCCACCCTCGTCCTTGGATCCGGCAGTGCGTCCGATTCGCGTCAACTTGGAAAAAAAAGTGACCTAACCGCTTTTTGTTGGACTAGTATGATGTATAGTGCGAACTTTCTCTAGATTATACAGTGCGAATGGTAATGAAAGTTAAATAATGGGCGCGAATGACAACCCTTGTTGTACCCCGTACGGAGGTAGACGGCGAGAAGTGGGCGAGCGACGACAGAAGTGGATGAAAAGGGGTGGCCGGTGGAGAAATCCCGCAGGATTGGAGTGTACGTCACGCGCCAGCATGAGAACGCTGCATACCCTGCGCAGTACGGCCGATCACAAAAAAAAAACTCATTTGGGGTAGAGCCTAACCAGTCTAGTTGAGCTGGCCCCTATAATATTGTCAGTGTTCTCTGAGGGCAGACGGTCCCGTATAGCTCTCGGGGGCCGTCCGGCTTGCGTGAATCTGCCTCATAACGGGCTGGGGCAATATGATGCCTGTGCGGACGGTCTAGGTAATGCGCACTACCGTCCGTCTCATGCTAAGCGGCCTGTAGCTGTAGGCAGTACCGACTAGCTGCTTCGGCTAGCGTGGGGATCCCTCCTTAGGCGGCAGACAATGGCATACTCTGGATAGACAGGGGCTGCAGCGTCGCCGTATGATCCTCCTAAGGCTTTAGCGGAGGGATCCTACGAAAACCTGTGAGTGCTCTCTGCGCCGTTTCCAGTCCGCTAAGGCTAACCAGTAATGTTCTTGGTCGTCTGTTGGGCTGCGACAGGTTACCCACTCAGGCGTAACCTATCCTTAGAGAAAAACTTAGCTAGAAGGTTGAGCTAAACCAAAGCATCTCTTTAGCTCGTTTTATCTCTATCTTGCTCTTGCAAAAAGCGGGTCTCCTATCGTATCCGGTTTGGGGCCACAGATGATCACATATAGGATATTACTTAATTCTATAAACAAAACTCTGTTCGCACTATACAAATGAAAACTTCAGAGAATGCTACAGTTATACAGATAAACAGTTGTACACAGCTGACAACACAGAACTAACACGAGCGTTAGATATGCATTCCAGCAGTGACTCAAACAAGTTATAGGCGGGAGCCGCATGTATGCTTACACCTACACGCTGGAAAGGAGATGGTAGCGCTTCGAACCCAGTAGTGCTAGTCCTACTGACTGTCATCAGGGGTGACTATGCTGTTCTCTGAACGGAGTGATGGTGAGTGCATGGGCACCTGGCGTGACAATTGTCTATGTCCACGTTACGAGTTATAAATTAATGGCAAAATTTAGCAAGATACTGGCCCCTTGGTTTATTATTGGAAGAGATTCTGAGGAAAATAATCAGTGTCTAGCAGTGTAGAAAGCAGGGAGAATTGCTAGAACTTAGGGAAAGAGACCAGTAAGTAATCCAAATACTCAGGGAATTTCGGCAGGGCAGTGGATGTTCATTTTGTGGGGTTATCTTCATGAATGTGGCGTTCTCCCAGAGCCTAAGCCATATGAGTATTATTTGTTAGGTTCGGCAGTGCCGGGGAAACATGGACGACTGTCTCGCTCTATTTTGCAGCAAATCTTAATATTGTGAAGGTGATTTTTAACCTTTTCAATCCCATTCAGCCCATAACCTATTGGTAATCACATTATTTGAGAGAAAAGTGGACAATATTAAACACAGAAAGATTTCCGCAAAATCAAGGAAAATTCAGGGAATTTTAAAAGTCCTTGTCGCTAGACACCATGGTATTTTTTCCTATGCAGAACTCGGGTGCTTATTTCACGGAAAGGTCATTGTTCAAACCTTTTTTACATTTGTAATATTACTCAATTTGTTGGTGGGAGCCTTACCCCTGAGGTCCCAATGTTTGAACCGCCACTGATTTTATGTGTGCTGTCAGAGCTTTACTAAGCCAATCAGCAGACTCCTCTCGAATCACGCCAGGTGATTGGACTCTACTGATTGGTTGAGCCGAGCTCTGTCACCACACATATAATTGTCGGATAAGTTCATATTACCTAGTTCGCCTATGATAACTGCAGCTCTTAATAGCACGTAGATGGCTGCAGAGGTACCAGTTTCATTTGCTAAAGTGACAACACATCCATGTTCACATAGATGATACTGTATATTGTTTTCTTTCACAAGAAACACGCAAGTGGCTGGCAGGATAACTGTGCAGTGAGGATTGAATAGTGTTCTGCATGGTACTGGTTAGACCACTAGCTGTAACCAAGCGTTGAGTGCTGACGAGCTGTTACTGTGTCCAGTAGCTGCCTCTTCATTTCTTTCTGTCTTCAGACAAATATTTCAGAGATGGACATTTAGGAAGATGCTCGCTTTCTTCGCCGGGTGTGTGATCTCAGGATCGAACCTTTCAATAGAAGTTCTCCTTTTTTCGGGCCCCATGTATATCCGATATTAGAAACAGAAGACGCGTACGTTTCTCTTCAGCACCTCTTCAGCTCAAGACCCGAAAGTAGACGTTCATGATATTTTGGGAGATGTTGTGCCTCACCCAGAGATTAATTATCACTACTATCTTTCTTGGGAAATAGTTAGCGAGTACGCATAATTTTCAATAGGCTAAACCCTCAACTATCTCAAACGCGGACTATTACAATGATCCCGCCTCTTTCGCTTTTCAAACTTCTCTCTAAGTAGAGTACCTACGCTTCAAAGTGACGAAAAATCCCCGTTTGCAATAAAGGCACATGAAGCTGAGAATAATTTCGAATACCAGCCTGCGGATCCAGCTGCTTGGTCCATCACCGATGTGAAGTACATTGCCCACCATGAAATTTGCTTAAGATTGCCCATCAGAGAATTATTAAGGGTCAAAAGAACTTGCAGGTATTGGAACGCAGCTATTACAAATCTACTAGGGAATTTCCGAAGGGTGAACTTTTGGGACGAGAAAAATACTTGAGGTTCTGTAGCCAGAAATGAGACTTTACATTCATACTGGACTCCCAATATTATTCTACTGACCTCCCATTTGGTCCACAACATGGACTCCCCCGAGGTGCTCGACTTACACATCACTGCATGTCCCACCGAACAGATACAAGTTGCTCCTCCTATATAAATTCAGGTTAATAACCATCACAGGTATGTTTATTTCATTTATGGGCCAGAACACGTTCATTTTCAACAACTGGGTTTTGATAAAAGTTTCAAATAAAATCGCATTGATCTTCTAAATAAACTTTCAATTTATTTAGCTTCAAGTTGTTAAAATAGGCTTCCTTCAAATAGCGCTAGTCTGTTTAAGTGTTTTCAAATTTCATAAATTACAGTGAGAACAAGTTTAACATTAAGTGATTGGCACTATAATAATTTCCACAGCACCGAAGCGCGTCAAAACTTTCCATTCAAACTTGCGAAATAGAACGGCGGCGTACAGTCAGGTCCACAAATTGCAGCCCTTGTACAGCGCAGACTTACCGCCTGGAGCTTTCAACGAAGATGCGCAGAGATGAATTGAGAACGTACAGTCATGTCACGAGCAGCGAGCTACTGCCTCCAGCTAACGAGTGCAGCGAAGAAGACAGACACAGTCAGAGCAGCGGGAAGCCTGGGCGAAAAAAAAACTCAGTACTGCAGACTGAAATAAATACCCCACAATAAGTTTAGCGTATGTGAATGATCAGTTACGAACGTAATAAATTCTATTCATAATAAAACAATTTACGATTGCAAAGTTGACAGAAATAGCGATACACCCTTCTTAATCAACAAGAACTAATTTGACGAAAATTTGATTTTATAATATATTTACGGATTTGAAGTCTTATATATTATAGGAATATAAATAATATCTAATTGATTGCTAGCTGGGCAAGTGCTTGTAGGAGAGCCGATAGCGCTAAAGCGTTGAAGGGACATCGCACGCTCATATCTCCAACACGGCACCCAGCAGCGAAGTTAATACCCTTTACCGGGCGGCTACGAAACTCTTTCGTAAGAAAAGCATTATGGAAGTGATCATAAATTATAGGGACATTTGCCCGACAAAAAGTTAACAAGAAGCGCAGTACGGTGAAAAAGTATGAATTGAAAAAACTCGAAGGTTTATANTGAACTGTCAAAATTGTCACTGCACTGCAGACACCGTGAGACACGCACACGCACCGCGCGTACACATCACCATCACTTACCATCACCGAGAATGTCCAGAGTTCAGACTCGTGCTACCGGGCGGCTACGAAACTCTTTCGTAAGAAAAGCATTATGGAAGTGATCATAAATTATAGGGACATTTGCCCGACAAAAAGTTAACAAGAAGCGCAGTACGGTGAAAAAGTATGAATTGAAAAAACGCAAAGGTTCATAACAATTGGAGAATAGAGAGTCAAGTAAAATGAATAAATTTATGTGTTAATTAAAGAAAATGAAGCCGATTATTTTGTAAGAGTTTGTAATTGAATCCAGTATTATTTAAAAAAAAAATAATCAAATTGTACGTAAATAGCAGCAATATCATTACTTATTGTCACACCTGGCATTAATATTTCCTCTCAGTGTGAATTTTCACTTCTTGACGAAAGAGTTGGTAGTAAAGTCAAGGTGGTGCTTTGAAGAAAATTTCAATTTTAGTTGAAGTTTTAGAAAAAGTTGCGAACTACTATCAATGCCTCTGACAAAACGGTCCGAGATTATTTTAGACGATAAAGCCGCGAAAAATATGTTAGTTAAATAGTTAAAGTAGTTTAAGTTGACCAATTCAAGTACTCAAGTTTAGAAGTTCACGTTTCAAAGCACCGTAGAAAATTCCATGCCATTCACTCGCATGCCAAGGATAGAAGCACGCAAGCGAAAAAGACTGCAGCGGGCAGAGCCAATGGCTTCGACCCGCCACTCGTGGTTAAGCGCTGCTGCAACGGCACCGTGACGACGTTAATAGTTGTATTTAAGGGTTTACATCCATCAAGAAGTTACCTTGGAAATTGATTATGAATAATTATAATATACTAAATTTTAGTCGAATAGATATAGCATTAAAGAGCAGAAGGAAGCTAAGCCAGCAAATGGCGCTTACCATCGTCCGGATTGTGAAAGTAAATGGTGCAACGTCATTAGAAGACCCGCTGGTACCAAAGCGGTGCCCGATGGGGGATTCGGAAGAATTTCTCATACACTCCCCTGGCCAGGAACGCTAAATTGAGTTTGATATTGCAAGCGCTCACGGCAATGTAGAGCTGCAGCTCTCTTTGGCCTGGTCGCACTATAGTCTTTCACGACGATTTTGCGTTTACGGAAGTTCTTCTGCGGGCGCCACCACTAAAATAAACGCAACCTAGGCAAACCTATCCAACCTTTACCGAGCCTAACCTCCTTACCTAACCCTATCTAACCTTACCTTTCCTAACCCAACTTAATCAGCGATAGAGCGAGCAGCGCGGCGCACCAACTTGAACACCGCTTACGCGCACACGATCTGCGTACACAAACACACATCTCCGTCGTGAAAGACGATAGCGCAGCATGGTCCCCATATCTGGAACGCAATTTTCGTTAACAACAGTTACATGGTACGGTCTGACTTCATCCATGCCTAATTTAAGCTGATAAAGTAATGAATTTGCATAGGTACTTTGAGATCAATCAGGACGGATAACTTCGGCACTTCTGATTTTTCCATCATTTCCAGGAAATACTTCCGTTACTCTACCCATAGTCCACATGGGTCTGATTTCACAGGGGAAGAAATTAATACTATATAATTTATTTTACTTTGATTTACCCTTTCTAGTTGATACAGATTCCTATTTTCTCGCAACGACAGTAAATAACTTCCATACCATAAATCTTTGAATCTATAGTTTCTTCCCGCAAAGTCAAAGTTTGTACTACTTGTTGTCTTGACGGTTGCAATAATTCTGAATTCTCAATGCTCCCAAAGGAGAGATTGCCCGAAGTACCAAGTTTCAGAAATGAATTTGGCGTTATCAATTGGAAGTGTCTCAGGGGTCTATAATTTATAGAGTTTTGCACATTTGATAGTAACTTAATAAAATTGAAATATTCTATTTTTCTTTTCCCGATGGCTTGTAGAGGCAGCTTTTTACAACCCTGATTAAGCGCTCCACGAGCTTCCGGTCTAAGGGCTATATATTAAATGGAATCCTAATATGCTTCATGCTATTACGTGCTAAGTACATATTCCGAAACTAGCGCATCAGAAAAATTTATTCAAATATTCTACAGCTTGAGAAAAGGAACCCGTGTTATCGCTATACAAGCTTTTCGGTAACCCAAACTTAATAGTGAATCCTATATAGGTATTTAGAAAATTAGCAGTCGACATGTCTGGTCCCAACTTAAAATGAATACCTATTATACTTAAACAAGTAAAACTGATCAAATGCATTTTAACTGTTTCTTCTAATTTTACAAATAAATGTCCAGTACAATCTATACCAACTTTTTCGAAACATTTTACGAGATGTACTTTATCGGAATTGAAATCTGTGGGCTTAGGATATCAAAAAGCCAGAGTATTATGTATTTAATGCATAGACAGCACTCTCACAGTACTTGTTTAATTAATAGTCTGGGCTTCGGCAACCAAAACCCTTTGTTTCTCAGCATATTAAGCGTGGAACTAAGTCCTATTTGCTTGCATTTCTCATGGTAATCTATTATTAGAAGCCGACTGAGAGGACTATTTCGAAAAAGTACAGTATAAGATTAACAACTTCATAATTTATAAAAGTTTACACCTTCCAAGGCGACCTTTGCAACGAATAACTCCATTGCTGTCAAGAAAAAGGTCAAAATTTCTAACTAATGCAGGCAATATCAAACCATCAGGATTTAAGAAATTTTAATTCTACGGAGGAATTTTTTTCTTGTTCAGATTTTAAGAGATGCCGCTTTGTTTATTTATGCATTCTCTATTAGTTGCTTTCTTTTTATTTCTAGCACTCATTGGAAGTAGACACGCTGTCACTCCCAACAATTTATGCAAAATTGAAAATTTATGAATCTGTATAACTTCATCGTTGCTGTTTGCATTAAAGGTAACACCAGTTATCAATTGTTTATTTTCAGGTGATAAACAGTTCAGATCGCTTCTAGGCCAGTCGATAATTTTTAAACAAGGAAGTCTGAACCATGCTGCCAAAACTAAGCCTTTTCATAAACTGCGAAGATGAAATTCCTCGAATTACAAGGTCAGCAGTATTATCACTAGACCTTACATACTTAAACTCTCATTGTAACCCAAATTTCTCGAGCAGTTCACGTCGTAACATAATTTCCTTAATTCTATTCCTAGCGAAAATGTTCTTAGATTTTATTTCATTATTCAACACCCAGGAAAGGACTATTTGTGAGTCTAGAGCACATATTACTTTTGTAACCTGATATCTATGCGACTATCTAAACAAATTAAGCAAACACTTGAACCCCCAAAAACACAAGCAATTCTAACGTGGGTAAACTTTTTGATTTTGGAGGCGCAGCTTTCGATTTGCTAAAAAGTCTAAAGTACATTGACCATCCAAGCTACTGACAGCAAAAACAGTAAAACCGTAATTACTTTTCGAAGAATTCGTGAAGAGATCCAGTTTAACTTGGCAATTACTATCAAGAACTGTTCTTTTACATTTTAATTCCGTCAATTTATTCAAATCCACCGCTAGTGCAGCTCATTGACACCTCAACCCATCAGGCAAGGGATCATCCCAGCTTAGGCCTGGCCTACCAAATTTACCGCATAATAGATTTACCTTGAACTGTCGCTGGTGTGGCGCATCCTAATGGATCGAAGCAACGAACAAATGAAGACTGAACACTTCTCTTCGTTGCATTTTCTGTCACAACCTTCAAACACAACCATTACTGAATCTGAAGCCTTCTCATGCTTGTAGCATAGCATTTTATCTGAGGACTCTCCATGACTTACGGAAACTCCATCGGATTGAAAACTTTCCTGCAAAGGAACGCAGTTGGACCACCAAGACCGCAGTTGGAATCCCCCTTCCTCTCATGCGCCCCAGATCTGTACGGTATAGCAGCGACAATTTCGCAGGGTCATTACTAGTAAAAAAAGATTCTCCACATACAAAGAATTAGGTAGAAAATAGTTACAGAGATCGTCTTCATAATTTTTAAATGATACTCAATTACATAATTGAGAATAAATGGACTGGCTACAAATCCATATACAATGTAACCTTTCTCCCATAAAATTTAGAGCCTATTTTTATTTTATTCTAACGCTAATTTTATTTGAAACTCTCTCCGGATGTCTGCTAATGCTAGGTATTTATCTTTCCTTGCATTAATTAGCAAATCAAACAAATTCTCCATTAAATTTATTCCTTGAAAGGATACTTGATTCAGAGATGCAGTCTGCCCCACTTTCACACTGCAATTCGAAACTGGTTTAACTTTCGTAGTACTAGTGGGATCTGCCCTCACGACCTCTCTGTGGTATAAAAAATTTTTCAGAATCACAGCAACTGGAAACTGGTATTTTTCCAATACATCCTCCTTCAATCGTTCTTCAAATACTGCATTATATTGTTGAAAAAGTTCCTTTTCAGTTAATCTATGAACAACCATTCCCAATACAGCTCTTGCTACATTAAGTTACTGGGTACGCTATTAATTTTCTCATTCCAAATCAGTTTCACATTGTAATGCACATTGTTGCACGGAATTCCCGCAGCAAACTCTCCAACATTAAAATTTTCTTCAGCAGACAGAGATTCATTAACTAATCTTATAGAGTCCAAAGAAAACTTCTTTTCCACATTTCCGTCTACCTCACTTTCAGTAATCAAGCTGCTTTATGGATCCACATAGCAGGGCTTAGGCTCCGAAACAAAATTCAATTTAGACTGAAATTCTGTTAGTTTTCTGCAGTTAGACATACATATTTATACCTGTTTACGAGCAAGAAAATTTCTACGTGGCCCAACGGTATCGCAGCATTGCCGTACAAAAACACTGCCATTCATACGCCTACCAATTTTAAATTCAGGAAAACGCTGGATAACCTCTATTCCAATGATTCCTTCTACTCTTAGTGTCGGAAGGACTTTGGAAAGCATAGCCGGCCAGCACGCCGGAGTCTTTTAAATTACCCACCGCCTCCGCCAAACAAAAGATCTGCATGGACATCGAGAAATTCCTAACAAGACCAGGTACCTGAAGTTTATTTAAACCGTCCATAAGATAAATTCCAATGCTCATTTCAGAAAAACTCTTCACACCCTTCTCGAAGATTGTGCCAACAGTATAAGATTTCTCAGGTTTATCTGAAAACTTTCCAATTCAAGAACTTTACCCGAAATATACCAGCGCTGGCTGTCGGTAACAATTAGAAACCTTACATTCGTTCTTTCATTTCCCGTACTCACAGGGAAAGAGATAGCTGGGAGAATATTTTCCGATTGACTGTAAGAGGCAGAATTGAAACATAGGTGCGGTAGCGTCGACAATTTTGCCTCCGGGCATAAGGCAGACACGTGACTTTTGGCTTTACAAAACTTACATTCAAATTCTAATGATGCCTTACAGCTCTGTTGAGCATGCTTTGAGCTGGTACACTTGACACACAAACCAAGCTCCTTGCATCTATCGACTCTGCTTTCATGCTTTGGATACGCACTGCAATTTAACATACTATGCGTTACAGCAAAAAAAAAGAACTTGAACGGTTTACGATTACGCACTGCAGTAGCAGAATTTGCAAACACTGCACTACTGCTTTCTTGGTTCACAGGAGGCTTCGAATCTACTTTAGGCTGTTCAGAACTTTTGTTTAGATTAGTGTGATGTACTTTCACATAATTGTCGAAAATTTCCTGAACACTAGGATTATCATTTTCCAATTTACGGATAAGCTATTGCTTAAATAAAGGCAAAGGTAATTTAGAGAAAATTAAGCTGCTGATTAAAGTGCAATTATTCTTTGACTGGACTAAATTTCGTTTTACTCGGTGGTAATAAATAACTTTCGCCGAAGGACTTATCAAAATTACAACTCGGAGTGAAAAGCTTACGACAAAGTTCACTAACGAACGTCTTGCGATTCATGAACTCTTTATCCAATAAATCCAAAGCTACTTCATAGTTCGCGAACCATTAATTGTTCACGAGTTAGTTAAATCGCCGTATGGTTAAGTCCATCGGGAAGTTCATGTAATTAAAACGCCTTGAACTGTACAAACGAGAGGATGGTTGTCAATAATTTGGTTCATTACTTTCATACTTTGAAATTTATTAGTCAGCCATCTCTGTTAAGAGTCTACTTTAAGCTTCGGCAATTTGTCATGGCTGCTTGTCAATTGCAGCACATGACCTCCTACGCGTCGAAAATGAAGGATCGTAGTGTAAACACAAGCTTGATGATCTTCAATATACTTTGAAACACAGCACAATGATGTAGGTTTCTTACAATTTATCAGGCCACCCA
>LQNS02000504.1:0-20747 GCA_001587735.2 Parhyale hawaiensis
AGGGGGGACTATTAGAGAACCAGCTTAATGGTGTGGCACAGTCATGCTTTTGTTCGCAGTCGGCTACTGCTCTCGCCGCCTTAATTAAGAGCTTTGCCATTGAAAAGCGAAACATCGCAAAGATATCGTGGAGCGAAAGGAAGGTCCCCTCCCTGCTCTGTGTGTATGTGAAGTTAGGCGGGGTTGAGGTCTTAAGCCGTATAGAGTGCAGAGTAAATTATGGAAATTTAAACCTTGGGCGGTCGTGTTTTCCAGTTCGCATTTTTCTGAAAGAATTCAACAAATCTTGCACTAACAATGCATTCAAAAATAAGTGGCTATAAACGCAGGTAATTTCCGCAAGTAGTTTCAAGGAACTTAGTAAAATCTTGCACTAACAACGCAGATATATTCAAAAAATCTACAATTATAAAGTTATGTGTGATCTGGGAACAGATTTAAATAACTTTGCAAAGCCTCTCGCTAACAGGACATGAAAATTTCCAATCGGACAGCGATGAACACAGGTGCTTTCTTAATGGGATATCTAATAGCTTGTTCAGTAACCTGTACGACATACATGATAGTATGGGAGGACTTCGCGTACCACAACTTTCGTGGCAAAACTAAGAACTACATACAATGGGACCATCTTAACGACTATACTTTTAACGTGAAATGCTACTAACGTACTTCCAAACCGCAGAAAATACTGAACAGTGTGCAATTTTGTGTATCCTGTTGAAACTGGAACAAAAAACTGAAGAAGTTGAAATCTAGTACGACGGTGGATCATAGAGATACTCTGAATCGCGCAAAGCAGCGAAATATAATTTATTAATGTTATTGGCAACTCATTTATACGGTTTTTGTGATCCTAAGGCGATTCAGTTTGGTAACTGATTTGCTCTTCCGCCTACCTGATCTTATCAACCTCGCCTTTTCATTTGCTCAAACCTGAGTTGCATTCTCCAAAGGATTTCGCAACACTTTTCGTAAAATGTGGCTATGTTGTCGACTCGTTCTGTGCATTGAGGAGTGCACAATCCCACCCAGTCTGCACAACGTGTAGACTGGCGGTGCGCCGCGAGGCATGGGCTGAGTTACGGCCCTTACCTGAAATTGCAAACCAAAACTTACTTTGTAGATAAAACTGAATAAATTATAGGCTCCGAAGTAAATTTACCACGCTATTCTATCTTAATCGGAAAAATTGCGTAAACAGCTGATGTTTGCCACATAGAGCATCAGTAGTATATAGCGGCTGCTAACCAGTAAATGATTGACTTGGCTTGAGTGTAAACCACTAATGGCAGTATTTACTGACATCACTATGAACATTTAGCACTTGATATTAATGTCGTATTGTCCCTCTAAAATATTTGTATCATAACACTTTTCAGAGGCGGAAGTAAGTCTCTATCCATTTACGCAGCATAATTGAATGCAATAATGGTCTGGGCAGCACGTACCGAAGGCCCTTATTTCTTTGTAGCAGTGATCACATGAAGTACGAATGTCATCTATGACCGAAAATATTAAAACTGAAAGTCTCTATTTTGCTGTCCCGATTGTACACAAATGGTGCCTGTGACGCTATATATTTGAACATATTTGTGATCCTGATTACTGGCGGATACCATCTGTGATCTCAGATATTATAAATGAAGGCCTCCATTTTTACGGTTTTGATCATAAACCAGTGGCTTCTATCACCCAAGTACGCACACTTTAACTTTGAAGGTTTCCCTGTTTTTAAAGCCCTGATCAACATGCAAATATTACCCTTGACGCCTAATTTTATTCCTTGGAGTTTTTTGCAATCTTGATGACAAACAAATATTAACCATCGTCTGAAATATTAAAGGCGAAGGTCTCTATTTCTTTGCAGTCATGATCATTTGCAAATATTACCGATGACCCCAAATATTACAGGTGGATGCCTCTATTTCTTTGCAGTCCTGATCACATACAAATGTTATCCGTGACCCCAAATATTATTACTCCTGAAAGCCTCTGTTTATTTTTCTGCTGCACTTCTGATCAGCGGTAATGGACGTCCTCCTAAGGTCAGGTATTCAGAGGCTTCCAAAGATCCAAGGGCTTCTTTACGTCCCAAAGAAGCTCCGTCTATAATTATCGGTATCTTTAGAGCATGAAGAATTATATGAACTCAGATGGCAGCTGGACACCATTCTTATGTCGTGCATGGTCCAGCATTAAATGATTAAACATACAAAATGAATACCATAACTGTAAATTCACCTGACTTCAGTTCGAAATGACGAAAATATATGTCCGAATCAACAAAATTTAATTTGAAACAAGGAAATTTGCTCTTAGGTGATTGAAATATAGTCTCATATATAGCTCGTTAAATCAAAATATTTCTCTTATGTAACCCATTCTAGTTATATAAAGCTAAATCCCAGTTATTTCAATTTGAGGGCTGACAAATATGAAGAAATCATAAGCTAATCTCATTTTCTATCAGGGGATATATTCAGACCGGCTTTTCCTTGAAAAATTTTCAGTAATTAATGTACGCGTACTTTTGCATACATTTGTCTCTCACAATTACTTTCTTTGTGAAATTTATAGTAATTGTTAGCAATTAAAAGACATAAATGACTAAATATTGGTAATGATCGGTAGGTCCTTTTGTGTGTTTGACTTATGTTTGTCAAAATGTTTGTTAGCCGCATAACTCAAAAAGTTATGAACGGATCTTCAAGAAAATTAATGAAACTTTAATACTATCAGAGGCACAAATGATTAGATTTTGGTGTTGACACTTAGAAAATCATGGTTTCAAAATCAATTTGTAATTTTCGTTACTTTTCCTTGCTTGGGGGAGGTACCTTTGAGATCTCAGAGGGCTCTAGTTATCAAATTCGAGCAGTTCTGATTATCGCACTGGCAACCCTTCGCAGTTATTTTTCCTGATCCTATCAAAATGTTACCTATCCTATATTATTGGGACCGAGTTTCTTCTTCAGAGGAACCCCATCGGTCACTTAAGCTTCAGTTAGGCCTTCGGGACATTTTTCTTGCGTCTTAACTGCGCTTCCTTCCTCTTCGTATTTTCACTAACCATCTCATCTGGTTTTGCTATTCCCTCCTGACCTTATCTACCCATGCGCAATGTTCCTGTGCGGAAAAACCATAGCGCTGACGTTGTACGCTTCTTCCTCATTGCTTCCTCTCCTTGTCGTCATTGTAGTGAGAAAAAGAGACCTGCACTTGCTGATAAAATAATAAATATCAGAACTTAGCATAAGATTCTTTGATGTGAACAACGTCTGCTGTAGCTGGGAACGCTTGAGCCATACCGGCATCATTACTTATGCTGACCGGGACTTTTTTTTTACATAATTTCCTGTATTTTCTTCTGTTCATTCATATAAAAACACCGATATTACCAAGCATCTTTCACCATCCAGCTTTGTTAACACTTTCAGCTTCTGCCAAAAAAAAAAAAAAAAACTTACGCACTCCACACGTTCTTCTCGTTCATGCCGATCAAAATAGCTCTACCGAGCTTAGTAAATTTCCTCTAAAGCATCCAGCTTTGAGGGTATCTTCAGCAGTTGAGCAAAGCACGTTTAAAGTATACTCACAATTTGTTTTACTCCTCCCGATAACAAAATTGTTTCAGTAATACCACTAGACCTTCGCAAACAACCTTTTCTGCTGCATCAACCCTGTCTTACCCAGACTGTGTAATGTTCCCGCAAGGTTCCTTTTTCTATTGAATTCCCCGGGATAAAGGATTTGCGGGGAACTAGCACTGCCTTGTAAATGGCTGAACCGAAGCCCCCTAGACACAATGTGCTTAGGAACCCTCTAGACACAGTGTGCTTAAGAGTCCCTAGACATTGTGTGCTTAGGGGCCCCCTAGACACAGTGTGCTTACGGGTCCTTAGACACAGTGTGCTTAGGGCTCCCCCTAGACACAGTGTGCTTAGGGTCCCCTAGACACAGTTTGCATAGGGGCCCTCTAGAAACAGTGTGCTTAGGGCCCCCTAGACACAGTGTGTTTGGAGCCTTCTAGACACAGTGTGCTTAGTGTCCCCCTAGACACAGTGTGCTTAGGGGCCCCCTAGAGACAGTGTGCTTAGGGGGCCCCTAGACATGGTGTACTTATGGGCCCCTAGACACAGTGTGCTTAGGGTCCCCTTAGACACAGTGTGCTTAGGGTCCCCCTAGACTCAGTATGCTTAGAGGCCCCTACACACAGTGTGCTTATGGGTCCCCAGACACAGTGTGTTTAGGGCCCCTTAGACGCAGTGTGCGTAGGGGCCCCCAAGACACAGTGTGCTTAGGACCTCCCTAGACACAGTGTGCTTAGGGGCCCCCTAGACACAGTGTCCTTAGGGGCCCCCTAGACACAGTGTACTTAGGGGCCCCCTAGACACAGTGTGCTTAGGGTCCCCCTAGACACAGTGTGCTTAGGGGCCCCCTAGAGACAGTGTGCTTAGGGGCCCCCTAGACACAGTGTGTTTAGGGGCCCCTAGATACCGTGTACTTATGGGCCCCTACACACAGTGTGCTTAGGGTCCCCCTAGACACAGCGTGCTTAGGGTACCCCTAGACACAGTGTGCTTAGGGGCCTCTAGATACCGTGTACTTAGGGGCCCCCTAGACACAGTGTTCTTAGGGTCCCCCTAGACACAGTGTCCTTAGGGGCCCCCCAGACACAGTGTGCTTAGGGGCCCCCTAGAGACAATGTGCTTAGGGGCCCCCTAGACACAGTGTGCTTAGGGGCCCCTAGACACCGTGTACTTATGGGCACCTAGACACAGTGTGCTTAGGGTCCCCCTAGACACAGTGTGCTTAGGGTCCCTATACGCAGTGTGCTTAGGGCCCCTTAGACGCAGTGTGCGTAGGGCCCCTAGACAGAGTGTGCTTAGGGCCTCTCAGACACAGTGTGCTTAAGGGCCCCCTAGACACAGTGTGCTTAGGGGCCCCCTAAACACAGTGTGCTTAGGGGCCCCTTAGACACTGTGTGCTTCAGAGCCCCCTAGAGACAGTGTGCTTATGGGCCCCCTAGACACAGTGTGCTTAGGGGCTCCGTAGATACTGTGTGCTTATGGGCCTTGCTGAATGCTACATCTGGCATTCAGTGGCGCCTTTTAAATGGAGAGGGTTGGCCTTATGAAATAATCTCCTGATCACAAAACATAAATCCTTTAATGCTTGAAACCTGACTTTAAAAGAATTCTTGGCTGCCCCCAGAACTGTAGCGTTTTACCAACTGCTTGGGCCACCAATAATTTACTAGGGTATGGAAATTTTTTACATCTGTGTATCAGCCATCTGCTGTGGACGGCGTAATATTTTTTCATCCATCCCTTTGATATAATTTCCCAAGAACCTAAGCATTATTCTGCTCCACGAACATTTTCTGACACTACATGGAGATCTTTCCTGGCGTCATTATTTATGCAGGCGACGTGTTTCGCAAAAGCTGCTTCGTTCATCCATATGAAATAATCTCCCCTGAACTTAGGCAGTTCCTATAAAAGTTTTGTGACATTCATCTCAGTCATCAGTCGAGACCGATAACTTTCCTAACGAGATCTCGAGTCGCAGTCAACTTCTCATCTCGAGCCTCATTGCTTCGATGATAAGGCGGAAAATTTCTCGTTATCAATAATGGAAACATTTCTATTGTGAGTGACTCTGCCAGCGGCGTCGCTGTTGCAACTGTTTCGAAAGTGGTGCATTAGCGTATTAACTTTCGTAATTAACTACTCAAACATCACTGGCTATAAATCTTTTGGTTGTTGCGGAGAATTTACCCATGTATTAAGTCTCTGCGTTAAAATACTTGAATAACACTGGGAGAATAAAAAATTTTATTCAGTTAGAGATCCACGAAATGGGTTCCATAGTAATAAGTAGAATGTTACTGGCTAAGGTTTTTCATTTTATTTATTTTAATTTTGCCAAGGAAAGTATCCACACCCGGCTTCATTAAATACTTATTTTCGGTAGCTGCTCAATCGCCAAAGCTGTATAATTGGTTTATTTTGTTTAATGAATTAACAGACATCATCAAGACCTTAGTTTTATTGACCCAAGCTTTCGTTTTGCTCAACGCAAAACGTTTTCAAGGGTGAAGAGCAAGAATGCGAGAGGATATATACACCTAGCAGCCGTATCCTATATACACACGTAACAAAAATTCAATTTACATATGATGTAATAAACAATAGTCTAGTCGCTGAGATTCGCGTGCCTCACAACATAAAAAATGAAAAGCTCTACTCTGAGGAACGCAGTACATCATGAACGAGAGAATTGTCCAATAACAGAGAAATACACATCTGAGAGCTCATCGTATCTATTGATGCAATTATTTGATATGGCCGAATAACTTGATCTATTATCCGTCGAGACTTATCATTGTTATTTTGACCGAGTTCTTTAACGTCTTGAAAGTTAAAGCTGTGTCCGAGTTGCGTGTGCTGGAAAATTTGAGAATTATTATCTCTGACTCTCAATGCTCGTTGGTGTTCTTGAAGTCGTTGTTTCAATTGTCTGCCGGTTTGACCAATGTATTTTGCGTCGCAGTCATTACATGGTATTTCATATATTACATTAGTTCTAACAGTTACTGGTCTTATATCTTTTAGGGAGCACAAATTCGATTTTAAGGTATTGGTTGGTTTGTTGCTAACGTGGATATTATAAGTCTTTAGTATGCGACTAATACTTTCTGATGTGCCTTTTATGTACGGAGTAGACACATAGCGTAGCCGGATAGCTGGGTTGTTTTGAGATGGAACATTTTGGGAGCTCTCAGATGTCTCTCGTTGTGTCACTTTAGTTTTAACACTGTCAATGAAGGGCTTAACTAAGGTCATGATGATGTCTGTTAATTCATTAAACAACGATGGTCCAAAACGTCCAATCTTCCAGGAAATAATTGGTTTATTTTATCGAATCAATATAATAACAATTGATCAAAGAGTTCTTAGTAAACTAATGAAATATCACTGATGACTGGTAGTTAAAATTTTCCTTCATATATAGCATTATTATTATATAGTATTATTATATTATGGTGCATTCAGATATAGTATTAAAACTAGTGGCCCATGCCGTCATTATAAATGACGGCAAAAAATTAACACTTCACCAAAACCCCCGCCGTCTTTTGGGCTTCCTCATGTTTCCCCTATCTAATACTGAAGAAAAAGATTCCAAGGTACTCAACTTTTTTTTTTCGCCGAAAAAAATTGCAAGGTACCCCACTATTTTTTTTAAATTTTGAAATCTGAATTTTCTTCTATCTTATTCCCATAGAGCGTGACAGGAAAGATATAAATAGATAAATAAATAAATAAAAACACGACGTGAATTATTATATAGTAGATAGTTGCCGTCATTTGCATCCTCGTCTATTTCATACCTACCTACAACTTTTCAAAGAAGCGGTGCCGGGATGGCCACAGTCTCCAATCTGGCTTAATTTTCGCTATCTGCTTTCTTAAAGCGTGACAAAATATCTAACAGTGAGAATGACGTCGTGTGTTTATATATTTATTTATCAATATATTAAACTGTTTCGTGTCACGCTCTTAGCGAAATAGATGGGAAGAATTTAGCTCTGATATTCTTCGTTATTGCGTATTCATCTACTTTTTATCATCGTTTTCTGTCACGCTTTAATAAAACAGATTTATGAAATTTAGGCAAGGTTGGGACGGGTCATCCTGTCAGGCTTCGTTGAAATCCAGTTTGTACAAAATAGAAAAGATTGCAGTTGATGGCAAACGTATCTTCATCAGCGATAGTTGAAATTTAAACAATGAAGAAACCGAAAACGTCTCTTAGCGTAGGAGTATTACCTTCTCCACGCATCGATTTACGGCAGAGTATTGGGCAAACTTATATTTAAATGCACTTCTTGCATTGCTGAAGTTGAAATTGAAGCGTCGAAGATATCTGAAGCTCCCATTAGCACTCTCATGCATCTTGCTTCTTAGTTTCTTCCCGCAGATTACTTCACTTCATCAGTTATTCTTCCAGATTTAATGCAATCATCGACGAAATAGCTTTCGCTAAGTAAAAAGCATTGAGCGTATCATATGGTGTCCTATGGTATCCATGCTACCGAAGTGAACTATTATTTTGAGTGTTGCTGAACGGCCCGCAGAAAACATTATTTTCTCTTCTCGGAGGAAGTATAGAGGGAGACGACAAAAGCCTCCGGAACTGGGACCCAATCATTTACAGTAGCATTTTTATGGCGGCTTTCTGCAGTGGCATCCTACATGATGAGCTAAGTTCACTTAGTCACTTTAGATAAAAGACTCAATTGCGATGGGCATACAGCACATCAGCCGCTGTTTATACAGTCACTAGCGGGTTGGCGGCACCTGCTTGAAACCAATAATCGTACAGGAATCAGAATGGCATGATCTTTTAAGGAGCGTTGTAATATGGATGCAGTCGGCTATTTAAGACCAGTGCACAGAAAATCTCAAAATAAAACATTTCTTGCACAGACAGTATTTTCAGCTAATGTATATGAAAAAGAGCACGAGTCTACTGTTTTACTACTGAATGAAATTTCAACATGCATCCACGCCGCCCATTCCAGCCAGCCACAAGCCAGCCAGCCAGAAGCCAGCCAGCCAGCCAGCCAGAAGCCAGCCAGCCAGAAGCCAGGTGCAATATTTTGGTTATATCGTCTCCCTGTACACTTTCTCCGAGTTCCGCTATCAATCTCATACAGAGAGACAAAAAAAAAATCGCTGCACAGTAGTTGCGAAGCCATAAACGCTCATCTCTATGAGGTTTTAGGTTAGCAATTGTATTAACAAAAGCATGATCAATGAACAAGGTTCATCAAAAATTCTTCGCTGTCATTCTTGACAGCGCGGGCACTCTAGTAATGTCATAATAAACAAATAAATAAAAATAAATGAGATCAATACACGTCTGTTTTTATTACAATGACGGTTCATAATAGTATGTTCCTGTTTGGCTTGGTAAAGAGTGCTTGGAGACTAACGTCGACTGCATCTCAATATTTTCTACAGCAATAGAGTCGACGCGGTTACCCAAAGCATTCCATAACCTCAAGTGATAACAGCGTAATTATTGTATGATAACAGTAACAAGGGTGCATACCAACAGTAACAGTGTTGTTACTGTTATTATACCCTGTTGCTCCTGTTATTATGCCTTGAGCGTAGCAGGCACTGAGCCAGAACAGACATAATAATCGGAGCGCTAACTAATGCCCTCAGCAGCGAAAGGAGATACAAAGGTAGAGAGTGACACTGTCAGCCGGACATTTTCGCTTGCTCATCATCGCGGGGGCCTGTGCAGTGTACACACTTCCAGTGGGTTCCACTCAGAGGAAGTATAGAGGGAAAAGACATAAGGGATGAAAGCTTTGTTAACCAGCGGCCCACGCTCATGGCGCGAGCTGGCTGCCAAGCTGGCTGTTTGACACGCTGACTGGTTGGAATGGATGACCTAGATGAACGTTGATTTTCCTTTTTTTGCTTTAGAAATGGGGAGACTCATTCTGTTCTTCAACTTCCTTAACTGAAGATACTATCTACGTGATTAAAATTTTGGATTTCTTTTTCTATTCCTCATTGCACTCGACGTTTATAGTTCTAAGTGTTCAAATTCCGATGCTCCATAAGTGCCCGTCAGGACCTACCTCATGAACGATAATTTTTGGCTAGCAGGTTCCGCTAACTCGCTCATGCATCTATAAGCGGTTGATGTGGTACAGGCCACTTTATTGTGTCTCTCAATGTATATCTCAGGTGACTACGATAACTGAGCTGATCAGAAAGCCGCTAAAAAATGAAAGAATGACACCGTGAAAAAGTCACTGGAAATTTTCTTGACCCACTGCCGAGGACTTATGCCGTCTCTCCATTCGTCAGCCATGGGTCTGTATCGAAATGAGTAATAGATATTCTATCAGACTGCGTATCACGGCTGAAAATATCAACAGTGATTCGGGTACAGTCACCTAGGTTATTTATAATGACTTTTCCATCTACGTAATGCGACCTATTTTCAGTTGTGTGCTAATTATTGAATTTTACATAGTTTTTTAATATTCAACTTGACAGAAACTTGTTTATGACTACGCAAGTTTAGCGATAGATTGCTAAAATTAATGAAAACAAAAAATTTTCATCTGATTAAATTTACGGAATTAACTTTGCATTTTTTCTCTTTTGAGTTCTACTTTAAAATAATACGTTCCTGCCTTATATGGTATTAATAATAATTTCTATGAAATACACAATAGGTTCACACGTATGCCTACAAGTACATAGTGAGCAACATTATTATCTTAGCCAAAGAGGTTATGTTTCTGTCATGTTTGTTTGTCTGTCTTTCTCATTGTCCGTCTGTTTGTCTCTTTGTCTGTCACCAAGATTACTCAAAAAGTTTTGAACGGCTTTATGAAACTTACAGGGATTGTTAGGTATGTTAGCAGTAACAGATGATTAACTTTTAGTGAAAATTATTTCATCTTACTGTTTGTTTGTCTGTCTGTCTATTTTTTCCTACGGCCATAACTCGAAAAGTAATTGACGGTTTTTCATGAAATTTATATTAGTTGTTAAGCATAATACGAATAGTAAATGACCAAATTTTTGGAATGACCTGTTCGTTCGTTTGTCACTGTTTTAATTTTATGCTTGTTAGCACAATAACTCAGTTAATTATAAATGAATCTCTATAAAATTAATAGAAGTTGTTATTAACGTTGAAAGACAGAAATGATAAAATATTTGTGATGATCGGATGGTCTGTTTGACTTATGTTTGTGTGTCATAATGTTTGTAAGCAGCGTAACTCAAAAAGTTATGAACGGATCTTCATGAAAATTGCAGAAATTGTTAATACAATCAAAAGGCATAAATTCTTAGATTTCGGTGTTGATACGAAGAAAATCATGGTTTCAGAACCAATTTCAGACATTTTACATCATACAAAGCAAAAACACCACTGACTCTTGTGTATCTGGGAACACCCACGAACTGCCGAAATATTTCATTATACGCAACATGCAACTGGGTGTTGGCCTCTCTCGTGAATTTTGCCCAAAGAGACTTGCGATGTATCGGACAACAATATGTTTTGAATAGTTTATTAGCAATCAGAGTTGTAGGATTTAAGCGCCTAACCTGCCGCACAATATACTACCAGAAAGTTTGTCATTAATAAGATATCAAAAAAAGACAAAGCTGTGAATGTAAGCTAACTTCTTATCAGTTAGCATTTTATGCCGAATCCTGTATTGTTTGATGCTGCGGGGGTCAAGCAACATAATATTATGTACACACAATCACACCCGTCCTGTACACTATATCACCCTTCTCAGCTTCATCATCACAGACGGACAGAAGGTTTTGGAGAGGGCTGTGAAGTGGCGAAAGAAGTACTATATAATCAGCGTAACTGGCGGCATTAATGCAACGCTCACCCATGAAACTGCCAACTCCACTACCATTGCGCTTGTTGAGAGTATCACCTATAAAAACATTGAATAGCAATGGGCCCTGTTGGATTCCATCAGTAGTACGGAAGACCTCAGAGAATAATATCACCTACGTAATAAAGCACTCTTGATTCTTGTTACAGAATTTCATTAAACGATCAACGAGTTGCGGTGCCCCTTTTTCTAATAGCCTTTTAAAAGCGTCCGATGATGCTTCCTATGTAATGCCTTCCTCGCATCCAAGCAACACGAATGCAAGCATGAACCATTTCAGAGATAATGCCCTAATGTATGAACCATTTGAAAGATAATGCCCTTATGTCTGACTCAAAGCAAAAATTGACTTTCTGTTCTGAAGTGATAGCCTAATGGATTACCTGAAAAAATATGCAAGTACCTTCCTGCCTCAAAGTGTAGACGTTCCTAAGATTTGTATGTTGCTGCCTGAAGCTGTAAAATTTAATGTACGTTTGCCGTCGGCTCCGGAAAAGAAACGTTCCTAACTTATCCAAAAGAGACGGACAAGTTGAACCGCATCTGGAAGTGCATGGTGATTGGCTATATGGGCTACACAGAATATTCTTTCAATAACAAATCCTAAAATTCTAAAATCCTGTGGATTTATATCAGACGAGTCAAAAGGCCCAACAGCTTCGGAAACAATCAAAGAGAGTTTGCATTCCGCAAACAACTGCAATTTGTTCGATTGAGGCTACTCTGGCATCGTTTGATTTGCCACTCAATGCTGAATGTTGACTGGGTCAAGCTGTAATTTTTCGTTACATTTGAAGCAGGACATATATTATTTCGCTGCCGTGATGTTCTGCATAGTCTCAAATCAAACTATTTTTAAATATTCATCCTCTTCTGCGGTCATGGTGCACAGTTTTATGCTAATTGATATGTTTGTAGCTCAAATTCAGAGGTGATCCCGTATAATGTACCTCTTGAGTAATGTTGCATGGCTCAAAAATCAATTTCTAATACAGTCGATTCCGCTTAATAAGACCACCGGTTTAAACGATCAGTTGCATACTGCAACAACGCTGTGCAGTATGTACAAAATAGCTTCGCTTATTGTGGACAACGTTCTGCTGATACGGGACAACTCATTATTATTAATTTGCGTAAATATAAAATATTCTAAATGAGCTGACTTTTGATTGTATCAAATTAGTTCATATTGGGAAGTTAGCAAATTTCCATATTATAAATTTTTTTCAGAATGCCACCAACAGGTGGCGTATGCATCGCCTCTATTGCACCACGGCATTAGACTTTGAATTATGAACTATACATTTCATACACGTAATTACCTTTGCAGTTACAAAAATAAAAATATATATTTGCAAAGAAATAGCTGCCTTTATTGGAAATATTTTAGCACAGACTTACCTGAAGTTGTTACATTCGCTCCTGATGACAAGCCTGCAATCGGGGCCAAATAAGTTAGTCCCGATGTGGTCGGATTAAGCGGCTAAATAAGTTAGTCTTGATGTGGTCGGATTAAGCGAAATGAATTGTATAGTCTATTAGAGGACTGTTTTTAACCTGACAAATTTATGCAGTTTATTGATTAGATAGGCGGCAGTAGACGAACCAACAGGCCCATTGGTTAAAAAATAAAAATAAACTATTTGTCCGTTTCTAGTTGTACATGCCACAAAGAAATGACTACTATTGATGCGCTTTTTACGCAATATTGTATAACAAAGCACTTTTCGGAGTGTGTCTGTTATTCTTAGTATAGGAAAATATTCTTAGTTTCTTTGGCGTTCTTCCCTACACTGGTAAAAAAAAGTGAGAACTCGATTCAAGCAAGCGTAAAAAATGACGAAAAGCCGATAAAAATATTGCATGCTCTCATCAACTAAATTCCAGTATAAAAGGGCATATATAGAATCAGGACAGCTCTAAAAACTAACGTGATAAATTACGTTGGACTTCCCTTCCCTTCGGTAGTGTGATCCGGAGCAGGTCAATCAAAGAAGACGAGACGTAGCTTCTTGCTCGATTCCTTCTTCCAGTCAGACACGTTTAATCAATAAATCGCTCGCCACAGACTGGATACTGGTAAATGTTTTCGTCTGGTGGGACTCTATTGCCCAATTCATGGACATTAAACAGGGGAAACGCACGCTAATTTAATCGCGTGTTTTGCCTTCCTGAAGGTTGGAACGTTCCCGTTACGTGCACGACTGCGTGACAGGAATGTCAATGCGAAAAACCTCAAAGTATTTCATTTTTCTGCCATAACTGGGAGATACCGACGATTGATTGGTGCTCAGTTAATGTACGTAGAATATTATTCCCGCCTAAAACGAAATAATAATGAAATCATGTTTCTTCCCAATGAATGAAGGGTTTGTGTTCTTACTACAATAACTGAAGTGTGTTGAATAATTAGACAAGCTCTCTTCAGCAGCGGAAAAAGTTTCCAGCTCTAATTAATGAGGAATATTTGTCTCACGGTTATAGACGAGCGTAAAAAGTGAAAGGACGAGGTGGATATTTATGTATCGAATATAATTTGACATAATACCAGTCAATCCATCAAAAGTCAGTGGGCAGTTAGATCAGAAAATGCGGTAGTAATATAGTGATGATGTTTCCACGTAATAGTATATAGCATATTACATTAAAGTTTGTACAATGTTAATGGATGGGTGCAGGTTACAAGATCAATGGTGTACTGAAAGTTATTACTGGTGATCACAAACCCTGGACGGAGTAATATTAGACCCTTCACAATCGGTACTGGACCAATGTTCAACTAATCTGTCTTAAGACATGGGTAGATCTCCTACAGAAAATGTGATTAAAATACGAAGCAGTTAATGTTGTCAGAGCAATTTTAGTACTATTCTGCTACAAAGATACGAAAGTCATTAAGAATTTTAATGTAAAGGAAAACATGCCTTAAAAAACAACATATACAGGACAACACAAGGGAAATAAAAATAATTTCCAAAATACAACCAGCGTTAAGAGATTCCCCATTTAGAAATGAGGACGCTTTGAATTATTCATTATGAACAAGCACTCATTCATCAAGATGTAATACAGTACCACACGACAAAAATATATATGGTTCATGTAAATGACACTTTTGTATAAAGTCCAACGAAGATTGTAGCAAATCTTGATAAATCTCATTAACCTCGTATAATTATATCTGACTAGACCACCAAACGAAACCTTTTCTATTGGAAAGGTTGAAACTAAATATTTGAAAAACACCTTACCATCCCATCGAAAAAGTTCGCAATTCTACAAAACTCAACAACTCCACTAGGTCCACAAAGTGCGCCAACTCCATCAAGTCCACTAAGTTCATAAAGTTCGTAAACTCCACCAAGTCCACCAAGTGTGCAAAGGCCACCAAGTTCGCAGAAGCCCGTGACCAGGCCTATACTACTTAATAACCCGTTCCCGGGTCCGTATCCTGGATGCAGTTTTAGGAAGGCTTCGGACAGACAGACGGACTGACGGACAGACAGCTGTCTTATTATAGTTTAAATTGAGTTACCTCTGGCAATTATGTAAAAAAAAGTTTGATGCTGGAACAGTATCAGCATTTGTGCGCTAACGTTTCATTGCTATGAAGGTAGCACTTCGGTTGATGCGCTTGCTGAACTTTCGCTGAAAATGCGGGTAGAAAACCAGGAAAGAAGATTGAACCGAGTTTCCGAAAATAAATATTGGGCTTGTATTGAGGTGTAAGGTTTGTCCAGCCTAGAACTAAGCATCAACTTGAGTTGCATTCGGCACCATGGTGCCACTGATTAAATGTAGCAGCGTGCGAGCAAACTTTTACAGGCTCCCGAATGATTAATGACATCTGTACGTTAACTGGTTCGAAACTTGACAACCATGTTTATTGTTATTGTTTCAAAACAAGCCAATATTATCGTCCAGCACTATTGTATAGTTCGATGGAAAACTTTGCTGCTTAAGCATCACGTTAGAGCGTGTCATCTATCAATGACTAATGTTACGCACACTTTTTATAGAGCAGGAAGTAAAAGTTTATACTGCATGTCTATAATTATTGACAGAAGTTTCTTGAGCAAGTCTGACATTTAAAAATGCACTTTGTCCAGCATCACTGTGCCATTCATGTTTTTTAAGTAACACCTGAAAGTTTGTTCAACGATGCGGTTCAGGGTTTGCTATATTTGTACACACAACACTATATTTTCCAGGCCATTGTAGCGTAGTAAAAGAGTGGCTGTAGTGGGAACCAGGTGATACATCTTGGGTGTCTGCATCTGTCGGTCCCTGGTGAGTGGTTAGTTACATGTGAGAAGTGACTGAGGATGTTGTGTACCCTGGCAGGCTGTGCATATTCGACCAGACAATGGTTTGCATATCATAAAATACGCTTCTAGATTTAATTAGGAAAACTACAGAGGCAAACATTATGGGCTCTTTCGAATGTAAATAGGGCTCAACATCTGTTATATTAAATCAATTATATAAGTGACACAATTGATTCTCGTCATTTGCCTGGGTTACATTTGTAAAAAAAAAACGCACTCTGATGGATTCGCAGATATCGCAGTGTGTCTGTGTGTGTGTGTGTGGTACGTTCCATAGCTCATTTTTACCCTCTGCCCAAGCGTTAAATCTGGCACAGTTTCATGATACTACTCTGAACAGAACTAAGACACAACAGTAATGGTATATAACGACCATGTATGTGGAAAATAAGAACAAATAAAACACTGTATATATTGCGGTAAATATGCTAAGATCGCACGCGTGTCTGCAGACGTGAGACTGACATTGGACTAAGTATGGAGGGCGAGAAACCTCACAGAACACGAGGCTGCGAGTCGTTCGCACTCGGTTCGAATCAGCTCACCCGACCCACAAACCGCATCGAAGCGACGTTTCCTCCCACGAAGACAATCAGTGGTCACAAAAATGTCCATTCATAAGCAATACAGTGTAAGCGAATTCGCCTATTGCGAACTTACATAAAACGAGGACTGCGTATATAATGTGAAAATGCGACAGTGCGTTGCTACTTTATTTTTACCACCCAGCATTAATCTATAATTAACTTAATGAGCATGCAAGTGAAGTCTCTCATCTATTTTGCAGCATGCCAAGGATCAATACCGTTCGGACATTTTGTTAATAAAAAATTAAAGTATATGTTAACATTCTAAAAGTAGCAAGTCAAGGTTGTAGTCCAGGCTTTATATTATAGGAACGCCGTAAGTCAAGTTTCGGCATTAGCATCCCTTTTGTCCCGCGTAATAGTTCTTCTTCCATGTTTGGTAAGCAAAAATGTAAGCACAACTTATCTTTCGTTAAGTATATATATATATATTAACAGGAAGACGTTATTAGGTGGACTTCTGTTCTTAATTAGCGACTATTCGAAAGAGGCCAAATGCTACAATAAAGACCGATGCAATTCCTATACATATCTATCTATAGTTCATTATTCCTGTTTCTCCGGTACAGTTATCACAAGTTGCATAGTATGCCCCATACTACTCTTCGTACTCGTATATGCACACTGCTAGATTCTTCACCGTTAGTTGGAGTCTTCTGTTCAATTAATATAACTGATAACTAGCGTCTTACCATCAATTATGACTTCCAGGAGAATAAAAAGCAGCAGTTAGAATTACAATCATCTTACTGGGAGTTACGATCCCCAGGAGAATAAAAAGCTACAGCTAGAGCCACTATTGTCTTACCGTCAGTTACGATCTCCAGGATAATAAAAAGCTACAGCTAGAGCCACTATTGTCTTACTGTCAGTTACGATTTCCAAGAGAATAAAAAGCTGCAGCTAGAGCCACTATTGTCTTACCGTCAGTTACGATCTCCAGGATAATAAAAAGCTACAGCTAGAACTACTATCGTCTTACCGTCAGTTACGATGTCCAGGAGAATAAAAAGCTGCAGCTAGAACCACTATTGTCTTACCGTCAGTTACGATCTCCAGGATAATAAAAAGCTACAGCTAGAGCCACTATTGTCTTACCGTCAGTTACGATTTCCAAGAGAATAAAAAGCTGCAGCTAGAGCCACTATTGTCTTACCGTCAGTTACGATCTCCAGGATAATAAAAAGCTACAGCTAGAGCCACTATTGTCTTACCGTCAGTTACGATTTCCAAGAGAATAAAAAGCTGCAGCTTCCCTCAGTAGCGCATCGCTGCCATTTTGAGTAACCATGAAATCTGTAACTGCTACTCGAAACAGCACCGGCTCGCTGGTTCTGTACAACTAAGTGACTCCATAACTGATGCTTGGCTCGCTTGGGGTTTGCCTTCAGTTAGAATCAATAGCGTCTACTTCAGGCTTCAAAGTTGTACCGTTAGTTCGATTACTGTCAGCGGCTTGCTTCGATAGAGTTTTGACATCAATTATAGCCGTAGTAGTGTTTCGAATGACTGGAGATTATCCATCAGTGGCGTTCAGTGTAACCAGTTTGCGTCTTTAATTTTCTTCCGCCAGGTACAATGATTCTGCCGTACCCAGCTTATGTGATCGATGTATCGCCAGTAGAATCGATATGACCAGCTCGAGTCTTCGTTTCGCGGCCAATTTAACATGAATAACTATAGCTCGAGTTTTCGTGTTGCGGCCAGTTTAAAGGAGAATACCCAGAGTGTGTCATCTTTTTGCGGCCAATTGAAACAAAAGTACCCAGCTCAAGGCTTCATTTTACCACCAGTTTAATAAATGTTCCTAAATTGAGTTTTCGTTTTATCGCCAGTTAGAATCAATATAGCCAGCTTGAATCTTCGTTTTACCATCAGTTAGCATCAGCGTATCTAGTCTGAGTTTCCGTTTTAGTACCATGTAGAATCTATCTAGCTAGCTCGAGTCTATAAAGTTTTGCCGCCAGTTAGAATCCATATAAACAGTTCAAGTTTCTAGCGTTTTAGCGTCAGTTCAACTCAGTATATCAAGCCTGGATGTTCGTTTTACCGACAGTTAGAATCAGTACAGCTAGGTCCAGTCTACAACGTCTTACCGCCACTTAGAATCAATAGGGTCGGTTTGAGACGGTAGCGCCTTAAAACCTTCAGTTAGAATCAATGAAGCTTGCTAGAATCATGAATAACTGGCAGCATGTAATCTGCGGGCGCTCTGGTCGGGAACGCTTCTATTTTAAAGCTATGCACTGTAATGCACGGCACTCGCGGTATCGATTCTCTATTTGATTGCTAAGAAAAACTCGGCAAAAAGTTGAAGTGAATGCTACAGGCAGCCGTCAAATGCTTTAGATTTTACTTGGATATTTCTATACGTCAGGTCATTTAAACTAATGCGTTTTAGATTTAGAACATGAATAATATTTTTGTCGTGCAATTGATACGCCGCCATTATTATTTAAACATTATGCATGTACATCTTTCACAACTAGGTATGGCCTTTTCTACTAGAGTTACATTGCTAAGTGCTTTATTAGTAAAGGCAAGAGTGTGTTCACTTTACGCGAAAAGGCTTTCTTAGCCAGGGTTTTATAATTTATCCACGTGATTTAACTTTATTATCAATGCTTCGAATGTAAGCTCCTTAATATCTATTGATTGCTTCGGCAATTGAAGCTAAATTATGAAAATCCTTCTGTGTGAAGTCTATGTTACCGCAACTGCATAGGTACATTACAGCTCCATACTCTAATGGGTGTGGTGCAGCGACATGGCAGCCGTCAGTCGCCCCACTCTTGACTTCATTTTTATGCTGAAGGGTCGTGGGGTCGATCTGGGAATTGGAATTGAAGATTGTTTATTGGCTTTGACTGTGCCCCTAACTGGGAAACCTGCATGCGCTGGTTTGTGCTGCGGACATCAGGCCCCAAAGGAGCACACGGTTTCAGTATACTACAGACTGTCTAGAGCTATGGCACCAATGGCGGAAGACTCCATGCGAAAAACTGCGACCCCCAACCCTCCCCGTTGTTGTCAAAGGTCAGTAAACCCACGGCAGTATGCAGACCGGATGCTAACTGATCACATCAAGCGCCGCTAAGATCTTGCCTAGCTGGCAGCGAGATTCGGGCCTGCGGCTTTGAGAGTCAAAGTTAGACGCTTTTGTCTGCTGCTACTGTGAGAAATTTTTTCACTTTCTTAAAATAGTTTTTGAACTCGATTAGGGCAGTTTGCTCGGGCTGTGCCGTTCCGCTACTGTGGTTTCCGCTCCTATTGTACTTCTTATGAAAAGGAGCTCCAGTGGCGGGGTAGCGCCGTCTAGGTACGGCGGGTCAAACTTTTTTTTACTGCAAACATTTTAGATAACGAAAATCTGGATAGTAGGCAGCATTGTAGTTTCATGTATTCTCGCCGATTATAAATAGAACTGCTTTATTTATGGCGGACATTTACTTACAACATTCAAAACTTGTGTCAGCTTGGTACAACGACTCTTGCAACGCTTTGTGCCGTTATATACCGAATATGGCAATTTCAAGTGACTGTAAGCTGACCTGATGTTATTCTTTGCTTCCTTCCAATCGTTTGTGCTGAGCCAGCTGTAAACAAGAAAAAAAACCCTGCAGTTTACATATCGTACTTTACCTCCTACACAATCATCTTCATATGCAAAACTTGTAAATAGTTTGCAGTGCCAAATCTAAGAATACAGCATCCGCTGCTGAACTTAAGGATATATTCCTCTGTCAACTCTATCCTACCAAAAAAGTTCAGCAAAGATCGAAAAAAGGTTAATGTTTTAACGCTCCATAACCGTACATCAAATTTGCGAGCCCACCTGGACTGAAGTTTGAAGGTTGGCCCGAAAATTTTCTGACACTTTTAACTTGCATTATTCATGGGGGCGGCGGGCAGAATGTGTCAGCTACATAATTCTGCTCTTCGAGTTTTTAGCCTCGATTTTGCTACTAGGAAAAGGGTGGGCAATGGTTTCTGACGACGAGTAACGTTATGCGAGTGCAAGGACAACTTGATCAGCGTATGCGCTGCTCGTAGGTGCCTCCCGATATATATATCGGGGGGCACTAACCTAGACACTGCTTCTAATCCAAATCTACGTTGATGCCATTTCAAGAAAATATATATATATATACATAAATTCGGTAGCATAGATACGGTGGTATGAACGACGTGCAAGCTGTACATCCTCGCATTGAGGGGATCAACCCAGTGATTTTGGTCAAAATTGTCTTTTTTTTTCACTTAACAACAGTTCTTATGTAGTGGGAGAGTGTGTCCCAAATTATTATGGAGTTAGGTACTGTCACTGTAACCCCCCCCCCCCCCCCCCAAAAAAGGGGCCAA
>LQNS02000506.1:0-11811 GCA_001587735.2 Parhyale hawaiensis
GCTCCTGCCGGATCTTGTGCACTAATGTTCGGGGATTATATGGTAATTTGGCTGAACTAGCTGTAGCCTCTTCCAGTTATGACCTTGTGCTATGTTCGGAGACGCTGGTCTCTAGCCATGGTCATGTTTCTGAGCTGTTGATCCTTGTGGACGTGGTGGATGTGGGGCACTTGGTGGACTTAGCAGAATTGCAAATTTTTTTATGGGATTACAAGATGTATTAAAATAAATATTTTCATAACTAAGTAAACGAGAGGCTTTGCTGGTAGTCTAGTATACGATAATAAATATTAGAGTGACACCACGAAACCGTCCCCTGAATGCACCTCGATAACTATAAATTATGCATTTGCATATATAGGGCAATCGCGGCTAGTACTTTGTGTTAGGTGGGGCCCGTCGTAATTTTTTTTTTAAGCCATTAGGTGGAAAAGCTATTTTCTATGCTCAATTCAGGTCTTGGATGTGCGAAGATTGTTATTTGGGATCTATTTTTACCACTGCCAAGGAGGTTATGTTTGCGTCGGGTTTGTCTGTCTGTAATTCTGCTTGTGTGTCTGTCACCAAAATTACTCAAAAAGTTATGGACAGATTTTGACGAAATTTGCAAGCATTGTTAGGTATGTTAAGAGGAACAGATTGTTAACTTTTGGTGAAGATCCGTCCATCCATTTGTTTGTCTGCCTCATTTTTCCCAATGCCATAATTCAAAAGATTATAGCCGATTCTTTGTGAAATATACAGGAGTTGTTAGGTATATCACGAAGAGTAAATTATCAAATATTTGTAGTGATCTGTTTGATCGTTCGTTAGTCACTGTTTTTAATTTTGTGCTTGTTAGCACAGTAACTTTAAAAATTATTAATGGATCTTTATGAAATTTATAAGAGTTGTTAGTAATGTTAAAAGACATAAATGATTAAATGTATGTGATGATAGGTTGGTCCGTTTGTGAGTCTGACTAATGTTTGTCAGAATGCTTTTTTTTTCTATGAACGGATCTTCAAAACAATTCCTGAAGCTGTTGGCACTGTTGAATGGCACAAATAATTAGATTTTGTTCTTCAAACAAAGAAAATCATAGTCTCAGAACCAATTTCAAAATTTCGTCACCGTTGCCTTGCTTGGCGGAGGTATGCACTCTTAGAGTGTTCTATCTTCCATTTCATATGCAAAGTGGGGCTGGCCCCATTGGCCCCAATGCACCAGCCGCCACGGTGTAGGGGTATCTAGAGCAAGATATAAGAAGTTAAATCAGGCTCCAAATCTTCACAGTGATACTGACATTCCTACAAATGCGAGGAGGTCATTTGTTCTGATCATATCTATTAACACCAAGACACTATCTGCACTTGAAGATATTGCCTTTGTGCAGTCTTACCGTGACCGCGGTAGAGAACGGGCATAAGCGCCAGAAAATGGAGAATTGTTTTCCATCCTAAATTGTACATGATAGCATATCTAACTGCTTGTGGCACACTAAGGAGGGTTGTACATAATGTGGCCTGTACGTTAGCTCCTGCCAGCATGCTCAACCAGACGCACAAAGTGCGCAATGATGTTTATCATTGATTAACTAAACTAAACATTATTAACGTAAATAAGTTTGAACTGACATTGCGTAAAGTCCTTGGATTGTGAAGATGAAAATTCTGCCAGAAGTTTCTCCGATTGTCCACGAAAATATAGTAAGGATAATTAGACAGCATTTTTTCCGCGTATATGTACTTGGTATCGAAAATTCCTTTACAAAATTTTCAAATAGCCAAACCGGGTAACCATTAGAAATAAAATTGTTCTTCCGAAATAAAGTCTCGCTATGGACGTCTACATCATAGGAACAAATAGGTAAGCTCTGAATAAGAGCGTTTGGATACTATTACACTAAAATCGTAAACTATAAGAAATAGTAAAAAATGCCCATACCTGGGAATGTAAATTTTCTATGTCCGAACAAAGAAATACAGAGTGAAAATCACGTCTATTTTTATATGTATGCCTTCGAACGCGTTTATACATTATATTAGATGAATTTAAAAAGGACCTCAATGCAGCACATATTTACATGTAGCATTTATTTTTAATCATAGTTTTGTTATTAATTTTTTGCCAAACCTAAAAATGTTACTGCTTAGGCCTGTTGGTACAATTTCAGCATCGTCATGAGTACAGAACAGAAGCTAAGAAAATTTAGTATTTGTCTTTATAGTGATGTTAAGAAATTATTAATAATACATTCCACTGTTTGTTTCACACTTCATTCACAAATCTGAACGTCTTCCAAAAACAAAGTAACTGCCTCAAAAATTGCCTTAAAGTTGAAAGCTCTTATTGCCACAAATTGCTCCTACGCCTGTTTTCTGTCGACCGTGTCATATAGCTGTTGGTACGAGAAAAAAAAACAGTTCTAGACTATTTTAGGTTCCCCCTATTTATACAAGGCTGCCTAACTTTACTGTTAAGGTTCTTTATGATTACCCTAGCGATTGTGAACCACAATAAGAGCCCTTGTACTAAGGAAATACTGTAAATGTGAACCACTCATTGGAGGTGAGCTGCATCTGTCTCGTTATCTGATCGCCACAGAACAAAGTCACTTACTTCCCACAATCAGTCACTCATTGGATGTAGGCTGCATCTGTCTCAATATCTGAACGCTTCAGAACAAAGTCAATTATTTCCCACAGTCAGCCACTCATTGGATGTCGGCTGCATCTGTCTCAATATCTGAACGCTTCAGAACAAAGTCAATTATTTTGCACAGTCAGCCACTCATTGGATGTCGGATGCATCTGTCTCAATATCTGAACGCTTCAGAACAAAGTCAATTATTTTGCACAGTCAGCCACTCATTGGATGTCGGATGCATCTGTCTCGGTCTCCGAACGCTGCAGAGCCCAGGTCCGTTATGGCGTTTGAAGGCCGTCAAAACTTGGCAAACTGGGCCATTCTGGTGAATTTTCCGGTCTTGTTTTCACCAGCGGACGCCCCGCAAGCGTCAGCTGGGAGACTCAAGAATAACCGGCAGCTTTCAAAAGTTCCCTTCAAAAATGGCCAACTTCTCCCGGGAGAGTCCCGCTAACTTCAGATTAAGCCTCGACAAAACTGCTTTAAATATGGCGGCTTCGTTACACGTTCGTGTGGAGACAGCGCCCTGCAGAGCGGCCTTTGTTGGATTACTAGGTGACTGAAAAATTCATGGGCATGGGAAGCATTATTTTTATTATTTATATTGTTGTTTATGTTTTTTTACTATTGAATATAATTGATCACCATAGTAACAGTTATTTTTATTAGTGTTACCATTATATACTGTATTGTTCCTATTAACATTACTAGAGTACCGGGCATCAAAAAACTATGGGCAAAAAGTTTCGATTACGGTATATATATTTTTTTACACCAATTACATGGCATCCTTCCTAATCATATGAACGATAGCATATCAATAATATTTATTATTAATATTATTATCATCATTTTTAGGCCGTACCAAGTCTCCGTTCGCCATCCTAGCTTAGTTACCCTATAATAGGAGTGGACTCTGCCTTAAGGCAGTCTAAGTAAGCTGCCACTTCAATAAATATATTCCATTTTGCATTCTTGTATTATTACGTCGCTTCATTGCATGCGAGTTAGATAACTGTAAATGTGTACTATCTAGATAAATGATTAATAATACATATCTGTATCTGTGCGAACAAACGAGTGTGTTTAGAAATTAAGAATACATTATACTTGTCCACTTGTAATGGTGCTCGATAGAGGCACAATCATTCGATTTACCCCATAAAGTCTCCGGGAAAGCTAGCTTTATTTTTCTATCCTTCTTATCTATATAATTCCCGAAGAATAAGTTACGTCTGAGCGGTAACTCTTCAGGGAGATCGTTGTCTCAGTTTAGCACACGACCAGAAACACGCACTGGTACGCGTTAACCTTGACGGACTGAGTACGGCGAAGACAATACTCCAGGTCATTCCAGGACCCCTCCATAAAAGCCTTAAAGGAACTACTACGGCGCTGGCAGTACCCTCGATTTTTTCAAGGCTTGCCATAACGTGGCGCGCAAGGCGGTATCATTACAATATCCCAAACAGCTAGCTACTACAGGTCACTCAGCACAAGTCGGACGGCCCGCGAGTGATACCAGACCGTCCGCGGAGGCATCGCATTGCCCCGGCTAGTCAGCACAAACCTCGAGAGCCATTAGGGACCGTCCGCTCAAGCAAATCCTGACACTCATTAATGTCATTTTATTAGAAATGAGCAAAGAACTACATAGTAAAAATGCAGAGTCCTAAATAAATTATTTTTTTCATATGCACACAGAAACAATTGGCATAACTATCAGCCTGTAAAAAATAGAAAACTATACTTGATGCCTTAAGCTTCAGAAACAAAAGATACCCCGGTGATAAAATATTGTTCTCCTGTTACCGTTAACTGCAAGGAAGGTCAAGCTGGTTCATCAAGCGTTTGTAAAAGCTGAGAGATAAAGTTTAATAAATTACTAAATAATTTGTAGTATTTGCAGGGCAATATTGTTCCATTCATCTTTCATAAATATGAAATTACGTAAATATATTTCAAACATCCATGCAAGAATACTTGTTCTGGGCGTCGTCTTGCTAGTTACCTCCGCCAAGGAGGTTATGTTTGGTCGTGTTTGTCTGTCTGTCTCTTTGCCTCTTTGTCTGTCTGTCACCAAGATAACTCAAAAAGTTATGAACCGATTTGCATCAAATTTACAGGGATCGTTAGGTATGTTAGGAGGAGCAGATGATTAACTTTTGGTGAAGATATGTCCATCCGTTTGTTTGTTTGTTTGTCTGCGTCATTTTCTTGATGCCATAACTCAAAAAGTTATGGATGGATTTTGATGAAATTAACATGAATTGTTAGGTATATAACAAAGAGTAGGTGACCAAATTTTGGCAATGGTCCGTTTGTTCGTTCGTTTGTCACTGTTTTTAATTTTATGCTTGTTAGCACAATAACTCAAAAAATATTGAATGGATCTTTATGAAATTTATAGGAATTGTTATTAATTGTAAAAGACATAAATGATCAAATTTCGGTGCAGATCGGTTGGTTCGTTTGTATGTTTCACTCATATTTGTCATAACGTTTGTTAACTGTATAACTCAAAAAGTTATGAACGGATCTTCAAAAAAATTGAACAACCGGTTATTAATATAAAGAGGCACAAATGATTAAATTTTGGAGTTTATGCAAAGAAAATTATGGTTTCAGAGCCAATTTGAATTTTTGCTACCGTGGGCTCACTTGGCGGAGGTATGCGCTCCCAGAGTGCTCTAGTTGGTAATGTGGTATGTCGATCTGCTCTCTTCAGTTCGATTGCCAATAATTCTAGAATTTACATATCGACTCTGAGGATACGAACAAACTGCAGGTCGATGACAAAATAACGGCAGAATTTACAGATTGGCGATATAATAACGGCAGAATTTACATGTCGATCGTGAAATAACGTTAGAATGTTCGCCGCTTTAGGAAGTAATTTAGCAGACGTGACAGCTCGATCAAAAAAAAATAACGGTAAAATTTATTATCCTTAATAAGAAATACGACAGAATTTAGAGTTCAGTGATATAAAAGAATATGCAATTTATAGCTCAGTTGCATCTCATACAACAAATTTATAAGTCAATAGTTACCAATAGCAAAATCAACAGAGGCAAGAGCAAGTGCCCACATTTCAGAACATAATGCAACTCTGTTCTTAAATTCATGCTCCGTAATGCATTGCCTGCATGCCCAGAAAGCGTTCCTCCCTCCTACAATTTCCATGTAAAGTTTCCCTTGAAGACCTCCATGAGCACAGCCACCAAACCCTCTTTGTATGTTTAAGAGCTTTACGTGATAAAGAGGCGGTGTCCATATAATAAAATAGTGGGTAAATGTGCCCTTTTTACATATTGTTCTACGTATTGTGTAGAAGCGGTCTTCCCATATAATCATTAACACCACGATATGATAACTGCATTATATATACACATTTAATGAGCAATTGTGGCGTTTATGTGCTATCATTAGCATTATAAGACATTATATGTACTTTCGCATACTTGTATAGCCTATATATATATTCAGTATTCTTACCATAACGTAACTGCTGGATGTTGTAATTTATTATGGCCAAGATTTCAACCAATGTTTTAAAAAAACAGAAAATGTGGAACCTGCATATCTCTTACACTTACGCACATGTATATTTATAACCTGCGAACGAAGTGGGACAGGTGATGATGTTTCCGTTGAAGATCTAAATCCACCCAATAAGTGGTCGAAGGTGTTGAGCAATGCTCATAATTTTTTGTAGAGAAGTTTAGTGAGTTGACCTAGATGTGACCCATGCCAAAAAACTAGACCTAGCTGGCCATAAAAAATGACGGCGCGTTACATCGTCTGGAGAACGGAGCGTTCTATTTTTTTTCCTATATTATTATTGAAGAGCTAATCTCTGGGAAAGAATGGGGCTGTGTCCTATTCTCGTTCATCAAAAATCACTTCGTTAGAATTGCCCCTACCGCGGATGATGGTCTTACGCCACCGGGATCTCTAGTTTTATATATATATATATATATTTGTGTATACCAAACAGTCTATTGCGAATTAGAGTAGGTTGCAGAATAACGGTAAAAGTTAATAAAACTGTCAATTGAATCCACCTTTTGCTCTGGCAAAATTCAATTGTGAGCAATTGTGAGCAATTGTGAGCAAGCATAAAGCTCGAAGAACAACCTTAAGTCAGCAGTTCTTTCCCTATTTCATAGTCAGCATTTGGAATAGACTCCCTTCCGACGTTGTTGGCGCGGAGTCGGTCAACTCGTTTAAAAATCGTCTTGACATACATTGGGAGAGACNGATCCTGCTTGCGGGCATTCATCACCATCGCTTTGGCGTAGATTCTTCTCCCCCTTCTTTTTTATTTCTCCCTTCTTTTTTCTCTTTCGTCTTCCATTTTTTCTCCTCTCGTTTCTCCATTCCTCTACATCCTACTAACATAATGGCTATAGCTCATAGAGCGCTGGGGTGTAAGTCCCGGTGTCTCTTCGGGAATGGGCCTTTTGGTTCGTCTACTTCCGCCTATCTAATCTAATAATCTAATCAATGAAGACATCTGAAATGCCTTTTTGAGCAGCCTCACGTATCCTGGTTAGCCCATCATTCAAGCATCATAGTTTCATGTACTGTGTGTTTACGGAGCGTAAATTGAGTAGACGATCAATGCAGTAAACTGTGAAATAATCATATATTTACACATTACCGGGAAAAAGAGCGAATAAAGCTAGGGTTTCACTAAAGTGTTAATTCTATATTAGTTACATTTTTCTTAATGATACAGCTACATGCTGAAGCGAAAAATATGGATTGGAGATATACTAGCGTGTATGAAGGATATGCAGATGTAAATTAGATCATGTTTTGTGCCATGCTTGACTGCCTGCTAACAAAGAGGTTTTAAAAAAAAGGGTGCCAGCAGCCTCGTCTGTGAAGCTCAAGTTTCCAGGGTTGCTTCCAGGTGTGGCTGCTGCCAGTCGCCGTATGCCCCAATCGCATGTTAGTACATCGGTTTGTCTGTTTTGATTGTTTGTTTGTTTGTTTGTTTGTTCATTTGTTGCTCCCCGCAAAACTATTTGCTCCCGCGTCACTTCCATCAATGTGATTCATGAACGCGTCACAGCCACACCGGAAATGTTGACTCGCTGGCGAACTACCCTCTCCCAGCTACGCTCTGGCTACTGCTCAATCTTAGCGGATTATAGTTTCCGAGTAGGACAGGTCGACGATCCCTCCTGTCAACTCTGCGGATTAGGCGAACAGTCTGTTCCTCACCTTATCTCGTGTTTTATTCACCACACTGATCTTTTGGTGAGCAGTCTCTGGCTGGACCTGTTTGGGGCTATGCGTTTCCTCGCTTCTCTACCTCTCTTCGATTTTCTCCGCCCCCCCTTCTTTCTAGGCCCTCTCCGGAGCCTCCTCCCCAAGTTAGTATTGGTGGACCATAACGATGACAACGAACAACAACAACACTTGCTGGCGAGCCTAAGTTAAAGCTGCAGGGTTCCCTCCTCCCTATTAAAGTTCTTTGTGTACTAATTAAAAGGAATTAATTCAGTGTATATTATCGAAGGGACAAAAGGTTTTGCTGCTCAGTAGAACTGACATCGGCGGGGCTCGCCACCTTTCATCAATATAATATTAATACAGTTGACAACTGCGAGGCAAGTATCAAGTATGACAATTACTAGAGCATTACATATGGTAAATTCTTAGCCGTCGCTGCTGACGGCCGGGTGCGCTAGCGTTGCTGATTTCATCGTTATACATATTGTCAGTTAGGTTGCATTTAAGACCCAACTCAGTGTTCGCCCAAAGTTATAGTGCAATATTATTAAAACTAACGTTATCAGATGGGGTGCGTTAAGGTCAGCTGAAACGAACGTCTACCATCAACTCAATGTCTGCCCAGAATCATTACATTATCTTCCTGCTGCATCTTTCTAGTCACTAGTTTGCCAAGGCTGCTGATAAGAAAAGTCATTAATACTGTAGTTGCTTTCTTATTGAATGTTTACAACCACAAGGTTTTTAGTATATATCTAAAATTCTTTCTTGCTGACCGCATCTAATGTGCTTCCAGGTCTACGTTTTGTTGTCGTCTGCATTTCATGATATTATTTGTATCTTTTCTGAGGTTGCATTTTCTCATCCTCTGCAAATCATAACACTGGATTGAGGAATAACTCGTATTTTTTATGAGAAAACTGTGATAACAAAAGAAACACATCTGCAAACATTTTATGGTCATTTAATGAAATATTACTGTCTCTAAGACATTGAGTATATGATTTTTCTATTTCATTATTTGGTTCTCTTTGACATTAATAATCTGGAGGAAGCCAAGTGGGCAAAACTGAGCCTTTTAGACACCATTTGCTTTTTGCATTTAACCAAAATGTTAACGTTTCCGAAGCTGCTGGTGAGATCTGTGAAGTGCATTATAGGAAGGAGCAATGCCTCTTAAGTACCGCCTGCCGCTTGTTTTTGCGTTTAAAAATGGGACTTTTGAGTTAAAGGGTGGGTTACGCTCCAGTCAACCTACTCAACTTGATGAGCAGTTAAACCAACAACATTAATTTCAATTACAAAAAAATTGTGGTGAATCACATTCACTAAATAAGGAAAGCTGAGAAACTTGAAAAATACTCACTACTTACGCCTCAACTAAGCGCTGGTTTGTACCTTTTTCTACTCCATATTTTCTTGCCGTCCACTGCTCGTTTGCACAGCAACTTTTTTCCACGTCCGATGTTCTAGTTTTTTACTTTCCGCAGTATATGTCTTCTCAATATATCTTTTGATTTAATTGTTACACATGAGCCGTTTTCTTCCTCTCACTAGTCTATCATTATTAAACTGTCATTGGTCATTGCACCATTATTTGACTGTTTATTAATCTATTTGCTTATCTATTAGTCTGTCCATGCTCAGTAACGCATCAAAGCATTGGCCTACACGTACCTATACCCAGTCTAACCGTATCTCGGGTACAGCTGATTGATGGAGTGTTTGTGGACGACACTCTTTTACCAGTTCAAAGGTCGACCGCCCTCTCCACTGTACATATAGAAACACATGCGATGCATATTTTAATTTTACTAACACTTATTGCCTGTACATTTTACTTGCCACACGCTGCCCAAAATGGTGCCGCCCTGAGCAATTTTTCCCGTCAAAGCCCAGCTTTCGAGGCCGAATTTTTTCCCTTTTCATAAACTCGGAGCTATCCTCGGACCATCACAAGCCTCTGATAGCTTTTGGGCCACAATAAAGTTGGCCAAAAAAAGACCTTTGGTTCCCAGTTCGCGGCGAGATAATATTGACTGAGCCGGACATAAAAATGTCGAAAACTGCACAATAATCTCGGGATCCTTTTCACTGAGATCTTTGTAACATTTAGTTTCGTGAAATGGAAACATTTTTTATCACCTGCGGCCATATCTCAAGGTTACTTTTTCAGTTTCAGATGAATAACATTGTAAAATAAGTCAGTAAGTGTTGTATAGCAAGTACTTCGGCTAATAAACAGACTAACTCAGTAATACCCACGACTTTAATGGCTACGATAACTTACAGCAAAGAAGCTAGGAATAGGTAAGAGAACCACATTGAAAAAAGCTATTTTCCGATATGTACAAGTTTGGAAGGTCCAAGATTAAGTCATCCGTGCTGGAATGCAAATAAAAGCGTGTTATAATCAAAACCCACTTGAGCTCAGCAACCAAAAATACGGAAACCGTAAACAAAAATACGGATCGATGAGCGGTGTAAGCTTCATAGTTATAATAACGAAATTCTACGTTAAACGCAATTTCATCGACGGAAGCTCGAACTAACATGACTGATTTACTTATACTGGGCTAAGGAGTTTACTCGTTTCATATTTGTGAAGATTTCGAATTTTATTGTACATAGATGTTAAAAAGCTGTTACCTTCGTGTCCATATCCCAGCCTCGTTACCGTTTTCGGTGTGCGGTTACAACACAGTCTGTGATCAGAGGGGTCACCGGTGTAGCACCGTTGACCCAACACTACAGTTACGTCCCTCTCGACTTGCCCAACTCTCAAGTTGTAGCAGTATACATTTTTGCCCTAGCTAATAAAATTCGTAATATATAATCACTACTAAATATAATTCTCTTTAAATCCATTGTGCTATTTCGAATTGCACTTTATCTCTGTCGCCAGGCCTGCCACCGGTGATTGTCAGTATACTTATGACGTCGACGTATACCTTGAGAACTACTTGCATAAACTGGAAACATATAGAGCAGACTTATCAATTATGTACTGCTGAATGGTTCCAATAGCAGGTAAAGGTCCGAGCTAGTTCTCTAGAGAAGCATTCATATCAGGTTAAGGTCAAAAATTTTCTGTATTCTTGTCTAGGTAACAAATGTGATCCATCCAGCCATGTTCGTTTGGTTGCCCCGTTACTGTAAATATTCCAGTTGAGAGTATGTAAGTTGGAAGGCCTTATTTAACGCCCCTTCAAGTCACAAAATAGAAAAAAAATTATCCATAACTACCAGAGTTTGAAGAAGGCTTCATACCATAGTCCTTTGTTCACCACGAGCATTACAAAATGTTTGAAAGTTTCGTTGCGATTTTAAAACACAGCTGCTTGTCTCTAAGTTAGCTGCTGGCAAGCGTCATAAATGGAGGTTTGGATCGCTCCTCAGGTATGGGGTGACATGAAAATCAAAATCTATACATTTTTTCTCTGTTTACCAGACGGCATAATAATAACATTCAGAAGCGTGGCAGACTCTGACAGTGTCAGAAAACCATAGTGTGGACCGGGCTGTACTATTATTATTATTAACTCACACCAGACTGGCAACGTGGGAACGGAGAAACTCCATAAACTTGACAAACCCCCACGCAACCAGCCCAGCGAGTGAAAAAATAAAAAGAAAGAGAAGAAGCGAAATCACAGAATAGCTCTGTATACAGATCGCTTGAAGCTGCCAATAGCCGCACCAGCAAAGACAGAGCCATCAAGACCATTCCAAGCTGTTACGGCGTAAAGGTAATATGTGTCTGTCAACGTATATATATATATATAATTAATGGATTGATTGACAAGTGACATATTTATCAAATGCATAATTGATTGGTAAGAGTGTATATACATTATGTATGAAATGAATTGACATGACAGGTTATACATGACGCCATAATATTTTGGGAGGCGAGCCACCCCCCACAAGGTTATA
>LQNS02000510.1:7034-20685 GCA_001587735.2 Parhyale hawaiensis
AGTTTGTTGAAGTGTTTTGCTCAAGATGTTACTTCTGCCTGTTTATATAGAAGACCTAAGGATGACAGCACGACAAAGGATCAATGAAGAAAAGAAGAAAATTAGGAAGCAAATAAGAGAAGAGGAGATTCCGCACCATCCTAGAGGCATTAGGCAAACGTATATGTTATTGCGTGAATTCTTTACGCACGGGTCCACTAGTTCAAGAGAAATGTTGAAAATATTAATATAATCACTGAAAAAAACTGCTTAAGTATGAGCTTTCAAGAAGTTTAAGCTATAGAAAACTTCGAGAAAAATATAGAAACCCAGTGAATAAAATAATAAACATGAAAACAAAAATAAAGAAGGTTTTAAGCGGTGTACTGTATTGCAAAATATTTTTGTTTAAATCCAAAACGTCCTCAAACAATTTTCCACACAGATTGGAAACTGGAGCAGCTAAACTGATTTTCCAAGACATTCGATTCCCAATGTATATCCAAGACTTTGATATACATGAAAAATTCAATAATATATCCCTTAATGTTTATGATTTTAATCTCGCTCTCGAAATGCGTCCACTCAAAAAAAAAATAAAAGAAAATCAATAAATGCTGCTACTATGAAATCTAAATGATGAAACACATTATTTATAATAAAAGATCTAAGTCCGTTTAATAAATCAAATTATAAACAGTTTGTATGTCCGTATTGTTTATATGTATAGAGCAGAAAAGATTTATCAGATCAACATGTGTTTGAATGCTCAATAGGCACTCCTACATATAAAGTATTGGTGAATGAAAAAATAAAATATACTCAGCATTATAAAAAAATGCTAAAACTTCCATTTGCGATCTACATGGATTTTGAATCCACTCTACGGGAAACTTAAAAGTGTTCAAACAATCCCAAAGAAAGCCATACAATGAATATACAAAAGGGGCTGCTAAACAGTTTCTGATGGAAGGAAAATGTGAGGTTTGTATCTATTCAAGATCAGTATAGTTTAATAGTGATCACGCATCTGAAAAATTAGCTACCTATGTTGAAAATGAAGCTGGAGTGATTTAAAAGTTGCTGAATGTAAAAAAAAACCCTGTGTCTGACCGGGGATATTTACAAAGAAAATTTAGCTGCAATAACATTCCATGTGTGTCAAGGAGATTTTACTCATGAAAATTACAAGGTAAGAAACCACAATCTTTTGACGGGTCAATATAGGAAAGACCTGCTCGCAGATATTGTAATGTGAAAATCAGAAATCCGAGACGCAGCCCAGTGTTCACGCAAAATTTATCAAGTTACGATGCCCATCTGTTTATAAAGGACTTTGCAAAATTAACAGGAAACTGGAATGCGATACCCATAACAGATGAAAAAAGTATAGTAACTTTTCACAAACTAGCAAGTTTAATTCGTATCACTGTAGAAAGACCGGTCAAATAAAAGATGTAATGAGAGCTTATAGATTTTTCGACAGTTTCAAATTTTTACCTTGGTCCATAGAACTATTATCGAGTGAAATAACAGAGTTTAATGAATTATCAAAATACTTTGGAAAAGATAAAATAACTTCAGCGAAACGGAAAGGAATATATCCGCATGAGCTTATGGATGACTACTCAAAAATGCTTAATGATTCTTAACCGGCTAAAAAGAATCTTACCGTAAATCGAAAGATACTCACGTATCAGACGATGATTACGAACACGCAAAATGAGTTTAGAACAAATTTGATTGCAAATATTTGAAGATTGTCACAAATGGTGTTATTTTACTCCAGCTCAAAAATGCTTTTTTGGGGGGTTTTTCTTGCTGTTAGCATGTAAATTGGGTAAATTTAAGACAATTTGCACGAATAACGTTTTCGTTGTAAATGCTTAGTTTTTTAGATATATGACTTTTAAGTTCCCACTGTTTTTCTATAGGCGAAAATACCGGGCGACCCCATACAAACGATATTAGGGTTAGGTAAGGTTAGGTTAGGTAAGGTTAGGTTACCCTAGGTTAGGTAAGGTTGAGTAAGGTTAGGTTTGGTTAGGTTCCTTTTAGGTGGCTAGCAAGCCTGTAATGACACCGGCTATTTTCTCCCATAGAAAAACAATGGGAACTTCAAAGTCATATATTATCTCAAAAAGTAAGCATTTGCGTCGGAAACGTTATACATGTAAATTGTCTTATATTGACCCAATTAACATGGCAATAGCAAAAAAAAAAAAAATCCATTTGTGAGTTGAAGTAAAAATTTACCGTCACAATCTGCATCTAAAGGTTCATACATTATTGCTGGCTTGTATATATAAGAGCTTTTGAACAAGCTGCTTAGAAATATATGAATTACATTCTGTCCAATATTTTACAAGTACCGAATTATCATTCGACGCTCTATAAAATACACAAAAGTTGAAATGGATCCAATTCATGGTCCAAACCATTTAACGACAAAGGAATAAGAGGTGGTGTTTCAATAATAACAAAACGTTATGCTAAAGCATAAAAGTATATCCCAGAAGCCAATGATGAAGATGAAAAGTAATTATATCACTCATTAAGACGTTCATATAATTTTAAACTCAAACAAAATGGAAAGAAGCAGAAGCATGCATAGATACAGACATGAAATTTCTTCAACAGACCCCATTTTTCAATGGCGATGATACTATGTTTGCTTATAAATTAAAGGAAAGTATCGTTAGTCATAATTTGGTAATATCCAGGTATCTGAGCTTCATGAATATTTAAAAAATGAAATAAAAGTTGCAACGGAATTTATATCAATGTCTTGAAATTCAGAATATGTAGAAAGTTAAGGTATGAAATAGTGAATTATTTGTAGTGCAGTTTTCGGTTTATTTTTAAAATTTCATGTATATTAATTTCCAGAGCTAGGCGATTATTCCACGATGGAGACTATATCGTGATTGAAAAATTGGTGTTTCTGTAGTATGGGAATGAATAGTGCGTTCAAGTAAGCATTCTCAGTCCTAGACTCGAAAAGAAAAGCAAAGAAATCAGCGATTTTAGTCGTAAGCCCGTAATTAATCCAAATTTATTATTAAATCGGTTGTCGGCGACTACTTTTCTGCAATCGCTGAATTTCAGTTAAAAAAAATGCAATACGCCCTTGTGAACACAATTTCGGATGTTTTTGCTCTTGTTTCAGATTACGAAACGGAAAATGTTCACTTGGAAGGCAATTTTTTTAGAAATGCCATATATTCGATTGCCAAATCATCTCGATTCCGGAATAAAATGCCATCTTTGTAAGTTTAACGAAATACGTAAATATAATGGCCTAAAATTCCTGTTATATGCATATGCAATTGTGTTTATTCTCAGAACAAGTCCATGCTGAACGTATTTAACCTATGTTTTATGTGTATTCCTTTCTATGTATTTGTACTGACGTATTGCTTAAAAAAATTTCAATTGCCTTCTTTCAATTTAAGCTCGTTTCCGATGGAAATATAACTAGAAAGCACTCTGAGAACGCATACCTCCGTTAAGCCAGGCAACGGCAACAAAAATTCAAATTGGTTCTGAAACCATGATTTTCTTCGTATCAGAACCAAAAGCTAATAACTTATACTTGTTGATAGTATTAATTATTTATGAAATTTTCATTACGATCGGTTCATAACTTATTGAGTTACGATGTTAACAAACATGATAACAAACATAAGTCATATACACAAAATGACCGACCAATTATCACTAAAATTGGATCATTTATGTCCATTAACATTACTGAAACTCATGTAACTTTCATAATGATCCATCCATAACTTTTTGAGTTATTGTGCTAACAAGCATGAAATCAAACACTACGACAAAGAGACAAAAGAACAAACATACCATCACAAAATTCGTGCATATGCTTTTCGTAATATAACTAACAAGTCATGTAAATTCATGAAAATCCGTCCATGTCTTTTTGAGTTATGGCCCTGAGCAAAAGTAGGCAAATAGACAAACAAGCAAACAAATAAATAGATAAACGGATTTTCACTAAAAGTTAATCATCTGTTACTGTCATCAAGGCTAACAATCCTTGTAAATCGTGGTGACAGACAGATAGGCAAACACGACAAAAATATAACCTCCTTGGCGGAGGTAATTACAAGAAAGACAGATAGAGTGATGTATACCGAACGTTTGCTCCTTTCCATAAGGTGGTAACTGAAGAAAAGGTGTCGCACAGGTGGTGAAACTAGGATAAATTCTCATTCTCAATTCATCCACATGTGATACTTCTCTTTAATTTACGACTGCCATTTTGTCTCTCATTGAGGAGTACTACTTTGTTACATGACCCCGTATTGTAAAGTAAACCAAATACGAGTTCCAAATACCGCAGACTTTAGTCACAAACGTATTTCCTAAGTAGAAACGTAAACTAAATACGAGTGGCACACTCCGTAGACTCACGGTTAACAAAAAAAGAATAGGTCTATCACAATAATTACCTCCTCCAAAGAGGTTCGGTAAGGTTTTGTCGAATTTGTCTCTTTGTCTGTCTGTAATTAAGTCAACTTAAAAACTTATGAGCGGACCTTTAAAAAATTTACAGATATTGTTAGACATGTTTAGAGGAGCAGATGATTAACTTTTGGAGAAGATTTGGTCAGCTGTTATTTTTTGTTGTCTGCTTCTTTTTTTCTTAGTACCCTAACTCAAAAAGTTATGAATGGATATTAAAGACATTTGCATGAGTTGTTAAGTAGATCACGAAGAGTAAATGATCAAATTTTTGCCATGATACGTTCCTCCGTTTATTTGTTTGTCTCTATCCTTGACTTTTATCAATAGTCCCACTCAGTGCTGGTCTTGTAGTTGCGCCTCGCTATGCATGAGGTCCCAGGTTCGTATCCCGCGGACCACCTACTCTATATATACATATATAAACATATAGATATTTAAACAAAATAAACACACGACGGTGTTTATTATAAAACTTATAAGGTTATGAAAGTATCTCTAAGAAAATTTAAAGAAAGTGCTAGGAATATTAAAAGACATAAACGATTACATTTTGGTGATGATCTGATTATATGTTTATTAATGTTTGTCAAAAAGTTACGGACGGATCTTCAAGAAAATTACAGAAGCTGCTATTACAGTTAAAAGACACAAATGACCAGATTTTGATACTCATGTAGAGGAAATAACAGTTTCAAAACCAAATTGAATTGGTCGTGAACGTTGCCTCGCTTGGCGGGGGTATGCGCTCTCAGAGTGTTTTAGTTATCAGTGATACGCACGCCAAGAGTATGAATGTCTCAAACCGCAGCATCCCGCTCAAAGTTTGTGAAAAATCTATTGCTCTCTTCCAGCACCGAATTGAAAATTAATTCTAGCCATGAGAATACAATTGCCTGCTAGGAATTAATTCATAGAAGCCAGGAGATACGCTCTGTTGACTATGATGCTGATAAGCATGGATATAATTTGCACATTAAACATTCTTCTATTGACCACGCGACGAGCGATGCACCGATGTTGCAGAGATGGTTTCCTACAAAGCCTCTCCAGCTATCGGATTTACTTCAAACTCTGTGAAGCAAAATTCCTGCCTCACCTCGCACTGAGAAGCTGACGCTACAGGACCAATCCAGGATTCACCAGGCTCATATTTATATTTATGTAATTCTATGAACGTACTCGCATACAAAAAAAAAAAAAAAATAAATCTGTGAAGTTATTACACGGTTAGTTTTGCAAAGTTACGTAGGTTCCCAATACTTACCCCACTGTTTCGGGAGGTATGCCGCTGATCGAGGTAGCCGACCTATACCGCCAGGTTTTTACCTTCACCCGTGGGAAGAACCATTGGACACCATCTTCTCGGGCGTATAGCTAGCAATCAAATTGGGTACTCGAAGATCGAATGAAAATTTTAGACAAAATCTGGCGACTGTTGTCGCTTTTTTCCGATTTCCTTTGTTAGGCTGGCGACGGAGACCTATCTCTCTGGTTGGAAGCGTTTCTCCTCTGTATTCTGGCTTGAGACTGCTGAAACCCTGTTTTCACGAAGTTGGATAAGTCCCCAGACGCCACCCGCATCCATGTCGCTCGCTCGCAGGCCAATGCTTCGAAGGTGTTGGTGTCGATATTCAGAGCCACCAAGTCTCTCTTCCAAATGTCCTTGCAGCGTAGCTGCGGTCTACCTCTGGGTTGCCTCCCTCGCACTAGCTCGAAGTACAGGAGGTCCCTGGGGATACGACCTTCATCCATGCGCCCACGTGCCCAAGCCAGCGCATACGTTTCTGTTTCAGCAAGCAGTACATGCTGAGGATTGCAGTCCTCTCCAGAACGGCGCTGTTAGGAACTTTATCCTGCCACTTTATATTCAGGATGCAACGCAAACAGCGCATGTGAAAGGTGTCGCGCTCGTATGGTCCAAGACTCGCTGCCGTACAGGAGAGTGCTGACAACACAGGCACCGTAGGCAACAACCTTGGTACGATCTGACAGGTTGTTATTATTCCACACTCTTGATTTCAGCTTGACCATAGTGATTGAGGCTTTGGCTATCCGCCTGTTGAGCTCGGTGTCAAGAGAGAAAGAGTCAGAGATAGTGGAGCCCAGGTACACAAAGTCATGGACCACCTACGAATCATGGTTCGAAATATAGCTGTGAGGCGAAGATCCTGCACCCTGCGCCGTTGACCTGCCCGCACGGACGCCACACTGAGATTCAGGGTAGACTCTCTCTGCTAGAATTCGAAGTCTGTTTAGTGCGACCTGTGCAAACAACTTTCCAACAATGCTGAGGAGAGAGATGCTTCGATAATTGGTGCAGTCGCTCCTGTCTCCATTGTTTTTCTAAAGGGTGACGATGTTTGCAGCCCTCATGTCTTGGGGCACTTCGTCCTCCCCCCAACAAAAGCACAACACCTAGTGCAGTTCTGTGACGATGGGCCCCCTACAGCAATTGAGTACATATATGAGCGGGAATTCCGTCTTTTGCAGGGGCCTTGTTAGAGGCGAGAGAATCAAATGCCTCGCTAAGCTCGTCTTCTATCGGTTCGCTGTCTAATTCTTCGAGGATCGGCAGGCACTCGATGGCATTCAGGGCATCCTCAGAGACCGTGTTTTCTGTGGTGTAAAGCTTGGAGTAGTGTTCCACCTAACGTTCCATCTGCCACGCACGTTCTTGAATAACCTGGTCCGAAGCGGACTTGAGAGGAGCGGTCTTCTTTTGAGCTGGGCCTAAATCTATCCGGATGCCCTCATACATTTCCCTGATGTTACCTGTTTCCATCTCGGTCTGAATCTTGGAGCAAAGCTGCAGCCAGTACCCATTAGCGCAAGGCCCGGGCGCTGCACTCCGTTGCGGGCCTCCTACTAGGGTCGGCTTTGTACGCGGCCAGGGCGATTCTCTTATTTTTGATTATCGGACCCAGCTCCTCAGAGTGTCTTTCAAACCACTCCGCCGACTTATGAGTCTTCTTGCCGAAAACGTCCAGTGCGGTGCTGAACGTGGCATTCCTGAAGTGTTTCTATTTTTCCTTGGCACCAGCTGCAGGTGAGCCGTGCAGTGATTTTTCCATAGTAGCAGCAAACTCCGCAACTTTTCCCGGGTTGCCAGTCTTGCTGACGTCAATACGAGGTCTGCCCTCTTTCCCGATACGGAACAGTCTCCTCACGCGAAGCTTAACCTTATTACAAACCAACGATTGGCCAAAATCACAGTCAGCGCTCTGATAGGTGCGGATGAGTCCGACGGACTGGAGGCTTTGACCCCTGGTAAGGACAAGATCAAGTTGGTGCCAGTGCTTGGAACGAGGGTTCCTCCATAACTCTATGATGGAGCTTAGTATTGAAGAATGTGTTCGTGACACAAAGGTTGTGCTGACAACACAACTCCAGCAAACGCTGCCGATTTTCGCTCGTTCCGAACCTCCCGAGGCAAACGGGCAAAGTATCGCCGTCAGCGCCTACTCTGGCGTTGACATCGCCGAAGACGAACAGTAATTCACCTTGAGAGACCCGACCTATAACTGCATTCAGTTCGTCGTAGAATTCATCCTTAGTTTCGGTAGAGAGGTCAATGTTGGGCGTAAGGCAGGTCCAACCGCAGTGTTGAGCTGAAGAGGCAGGATTCGCTCTGTTCCTTCCGTGGACGGAGTAATAGATTCCAGAAGACAATTTCGGACAGCAAATCCCACTCCATTCTCTCTGGGTTGATTCGTGCCCTTCCCCTCTCCAGAAGAACGTAAAATCCTTTCCTTTACTGACCCAGAGTCGGGCAATCTGGTCTCCTGGAAGGCGATAATGTCTATTTGTAATCTGCTCAACTCTCTATCAGTCACCCCAGTCTTATGTACATCTCTAACGCCCATGAGATCATCCGAGTAGCCTGACATCATGGTTCTCGCATTCTAGGGGTCCAGCTTGAGGGCAGAGTTTTTCGTTTTGTCAAAGTAATTGCATGGAGCACAGTTGACGAGTCGCTTGTTGGCTTTCGCCTTAGGTCCCACGCATTCAGTGAGACCAACGAGCTGCGGTGAGGTAGCACCTTATTGGCCGGGGAGCGCCCAGCATAAGACGGTGATCGCTGCCCAGTAGGGAGCAATGGCCCCTCCCACCGTCGGAAGCAGCCCCCGGCGTCCAGCTCTACTCCGAATCAAGCAGAGGACTTTTAACCGGTAACTGCCGCTTCCCGTGTTTTTGTCGACGCTGTGCAGCGACGCTGGAGTACCTCTCCAGCGTGGGAAAACCGGCGAAAACCGGCTGTTTCCCATGCAGCAGATTTCCGCTCTCCACATCGCCGGAAGAATCCAATGCAAAGGCAAGACCAATACACATGGTTCCGGCGGCGTCGCAGGAGTTGCCAGGACGAAGCTGTATACAACTACGAGCTGCCTCAGGGACTCCGGCTCCTGATTTTCTGTCAGGGTTTACTCCCATAGCCTTCCCTCTCCAGAGACATCAGCAAGTCAGCGGAAGTATTCACCCATAGCTGGGGTTTGAATTCCTGCCACGAGAGCATATCCTCACACCGGAATGCCTGTTTGCCATGGATATGGGAGTCAAACCACCTCCGAATCCTTCGTAGTTTAGCCTGAGTCCACAGTGAACTCAGTTTCCACATGTCACCGCGAAGAGGTACCGTACTACATAAGGCTTGCTGAAGGATAGGCTATGTACTGGCAAGGAAAGACACACTCGACTCTCCCTTACGCAGTACTGAAACAGTGACGCTAGCTAGCGGTAGCAGTTAAGATTGCCGCACACCTTGCGCATCCCAACAGCCATGGTTAAAATATGTGTATCGAATTTCACAATAACCTGTATATTTCTATATATATATTTGTTTGTCTACCAAAAAAATGTAGAAAGAGTCAAGCAATCTCCATAATTTTTTGCTGGGGGTTTGGTGGGTTGATCTAGATGTGACCCATGCCAGGAAACTAGGCCTAGCTGCCCATCAAAAATGACGGCATTGAATTTGCCTCCACGATGGAGGATTGTTTTATGCCACGAGCCGTTCTATTGTTCCCACGTTATTTATTAAGAGATCTAATAGTGTGGGCTTGTTGGACTCAGCATCCATATGAGAAACTAAGTTTAGCTTGCTATCAAATATGACTTCATTGAAGTTGCCCCGCCACGGGTGATGGTTTTACGTCACGAGGAGTTCTAGTTACCCTTGCTTACAGACAGAGTGTTGAATATTCCCTTGAGAATCAAGGAAGCTGGGGATGGTGACCTGTACGGAAAGAGTGAACTGTCAAATAGCGTGTGATACACAACCGGCTGATCAATACCTTTTTTCGACAGCAAAGAAGATGGTGATGTTGACCCAACGGGTCACGGGCCGTCTAGTATTATACAAAAATTCTGTGAACTTCACTTACTTGCTCATTACTTCCGCCACGGAGGTTAAGCTTTCGTCGGGTTTGTATGTCTGTCTCTTTGTCTGTAACCAACATAACTGAAAAAGTTATGGACTGATTTTGTTTAATTTACATGAGTTGCTTGGTATATTACGAAGACTAAATGACCAAATTTTTGTGACGCTTTGTTTGTTCGTTCGTTTGTAGCAGAGTTTGATTTCATGCTTGTTAGCACTATAACTCAAAAAGTTCTCAATGGATCTTCATGAAATTTACAGCAATTGTTAGTATTATTAAAGGACATAAATGATTAAATTCTGGTGCAGATAAGTTTGCTTCTGTGTTTGACCTATGTTTGTCATAAATTAATGATATTTGTTCGTTGCATATTTCAAATAATTACCAACAGATTTTCAAGACAATTGCAAAAACTGTTAACCCTAACAAAAGAAACAAATGATTGGTGTTTGAGGTTGAAGCAAAGAAAATTATGTTTCAGGAGCCAATATGAAATTTTCGTTACCGTTGCCTTGCTTGGTGGAGGTATACGCTCTCTGAGTGCTCTAGTTTATTTATTCACTTGCTGGTTTGGACAAGGAATTTTCACTTTAGGAAGGAAGAAATTCGAGCATTGAAGACTTAATTCGATCGTATCCGTTGTACGCAAGGTGATCCTCAGCTCGGCTGCATCAACATGCTCACTATTTTCAAAGGTGATACGGGAAATATATCTGCAATACGCCACATATACCGGTTGTTCCTAAATCCTTTGCCCAAAAGGAAACTTTTGGTTACTTTCGATAAAATAATCATATTTTACTCTATCAATGCATATCTGAAAATGTCTGCATTTAAGGGCACGTTGACTTAAAGTTTAGTAGTGCGATTCACTGAATCGGCGGACTACTGCACTTTACAGTGAAGATAAAGATGCACACCGGTCATTTGTCGACATTGATTACTCTAATCTGCACCGTACCCGATTCCAGACTACCTTGAAGCAACTACCAAATAGTGAATTAGCATATATGCGCCTGTTTTAGAGAATGGCTTACTGTAATTCCACGACAGCTGCCAGAATGTACAGAGACAGAGACGCTAACCTAACCTCACCTAGCCATAGCTCACCTAGATAGCCATAGCTCACCAAACCTAAGCTCACTTATTCAAGTCTTACTTTACTTAGCCTCACATAACATATTCGAGGTTTTCTTGCAACCCAAGTTCGCACATACAAATGCTGTGTCAAATTTAGCTTAGTACAATATCGTTTTTTTTTTTAAATTAGCTGTGTTCAAAATAAGTGAATAAAGCTCTCCAATATAGCTTTAACAGAAAGGCGGCCTTTTTTTTCTACCGGGGCTTTCTTCCGGGTGGCTTTTTTCCTCTAGGGGCTTTTTTCCCGATACCATAGTTCCTCTTGCTTACAGGCAGCTTACAGCATACAAACAGTGGACGGTCAAATAGCGCGTGGTTTTTGAACAGCTGAATAATCCCCGTTTTTTTTGTGAAATCATAGAAGATCGTGATGGTGATCTAATAGGTTACGGTCCTTCTAGTATTATATTAAAATTATGTGAACTTTATGTACTTATTTACTTACGTGCTTCCGCCTTTTTACGCACTGTGCTAATATAACACAGGAAAAAACATTGAGTGCACAAGTTGGCTGAACCTATTAGATAATAATTTCTTTGTGGCGTCAGGACGGGACGGACACTTGAGAAGCATCGTAGCCTGGATACCGACTGCTGTTTACGTCGAGTGAACGAAAGAACTGAAATTCTAAATTTTTCGTCCCTTGGCCAGTATAAGTAGTTAAAACAATTGAAGAATAGCACCAATCTCATGTTTATAAACCCAATAGGGATATCAACGTTCGCTACATGATAGCAAGAAATATGAGTGTTAAAGATTTGATGGAGCCAAATAAACAGAGGTGCAAATGGTGGGGGGGGGGGGGGGGGGCGCTTGAGCTCGGTTTCTAAAACGTGTTTGTTTCTAATGTAAAGGTGATACTGGATATACATTGCCTGCATGCACAGTGTTGATTATTCTTTTCAGAAGCAAAGAAAATAGAGATGGTGACCCAGTGGCTCACGGCCCACGGGACATTTAGGTATCGTTAAAATTGTAGTCCTGGGTGTCTGCGGACAAGTAGCTACTTAAACATGAATGGAACATTAAGCAACCTTAGCACTTTCAAAGGTTTGCTAAAGAGGATCTCTTTTATTTTTATTCATGCCTGACTTGACTGCTTGTATATCACGATGGAATATGTAATCCGATGTGGAATTTTTCGCCACATTGATATGGCGACAGAGCACTAATTTTCCTATAAAATCATTGCACATTTCGGCTTTTGAATCATCTGACCGTTCCGACCCTCTAGACCTAACAAGTCACAATGTCATAACTGAATCATTCATCCAAAAAGCGAGAAGTGCTAGGTAATTTGGTGCAAAGGTCGCTCAACAGCTAAGGTCGACATTTTCCAGTGTCATGCTGCAGCTTTGATCGAAATGCGTCCCGCTTCACTAAGCCAATAAGCAATTAATGTGCAGGCTGCGCTTCTAATGCCGATGAGGTCCACTAATGCATGGAATCGAATTGTGCTTGTTGCGAGTCTTTGGTGCAGGCCTAAAAGCTCTCATTCCGATTTGCATTGGTTGACGGCGGCTCTAACTCTCGTTATGCGCGATAGGCTGAAATTTTTTTGCTCCAAAATACATCGTTATTTCCGAAAGGCCACCAGCAATGAAATCATAAAGTTTAAAAATTTACTGAACTTTTTATTGATGAAAAGTACCGGTGAATCCAATTATAAGAGGTTACGTACACTGCAGAGATTATTCGTTGCTGGCTCGCCCGTAGGTTCTTGAGTGCAGTATCACATTGGCATACAGTGGACAACGAGTGACGTGCGTATCACAGCCTGGATCTCGACCGAAGAACTTTAAATGTATTTCAGTTGATGTAGGCTCTCGTGATGTGACTACGAGCCATTAACTCTGACGATGGCGTTTCACATTGTCTCGATACAATTTTGATGGAGTTCGCCGTATCTTTTTCAATGAACACAGGTTGAACAACAGCACTGCCACTGTTGGAAACAGTAGCGGGGTATGACATTGCTACCAGGAGCTGAGAGCTATTACACACGACGATGTTGTAACACCGCATGCGCGAACGAACAGTGAAAGTGTAGAAGTCTACCCGCGGTGGCGGTAGGCTAAAGTGCAGAGATTATGGCACTGATGGTTACAGGATCGAATGCTCACCCAGGCGAGCGAGCTGTCATTTATATAGCGACTGACGTGTCTGCTCAGCAGCCGATATCTACACAGTTTTCGTGCAGGTACTGACCTTTTCCAGGCCACGGAAGGTTTGGGAAGGAAGTACCTGTAGTTGGATAAGAGCCTTCCGTCAATGGTGCCATAGCTCTTGACGATCTGTGATAGACTGCAGCCGTACACTCATCAGAGGCCAGTTGACCAATATCTGCAGCCCAAACCAGTGCGTGTGGGTTCCCAGTATGGGTACCGTCAAGTTGACTTGACCTTTAACAGAGTAAGTTTCTATTATTATTATTATTATTAAATCACACCAGACTGGCGACGCAGGTACGGAGAAACTCCATCAGGTTAACAAGCCCCCACGCAACCAGCCCAGCGGTTGGAGAAAACGAAAGAAAGAAAAAAAGAAGATCCGAAATCACAGAATAGCTCTGTGTACAGATCGTTTAAAGCCGCCAATACCAGCACCAGCAAAGACAGAGTCATCAAGACCATTCCAAACATCCACACACGATGGAAAAAACGAAC
>LQNS02000513.1:0-20618 GCA_001587735.2 Parhyale hawaiensis
CCCTGAACAGGAGCCAGCGACACAAAAACAGCGCCGCGAAGTTCCGCGGATGAGCGATGCTGGGAACGCCATCAGGAATGTTGCCGGGCTTTCCTTCTACGGACCGGAGGCCCTGGACCGTGACGGGTCCGGCTATTGCTCTGGCGGTCAGGTCCGTCGTCCGACAATTAAAACTTGGATTTGTATATGTATAAAGTGGGGTATGTTAGGTACCTTATACAGAGCGAACCGAAGTGCCGGTTACTCTTCGGAGGAGCGGTGTTCTCTACATTTATGAAGTTCGCTTAATTGGTGCGGCCTATAGAGTATTTGCGAGGATGTATAGTATTCACCGTATCTGTCTGTGTCAGTCCATTTGAGTGGCGGGCTACGAGGTCCCGACGAGTTTACAGCGTCTGTTGTATTTTCTACAGCATTAAGGTCCTTTGTTTTAGAAATTAAAGTATTTATTCAAAATTTTCTACACAAAAAACGATTGTGGTAATAAACTAAGACGGTGTAAGTGAGAAAATTTTGGTTTTAACCACCAAAAATGTTAGTATGTACCTTTATGAGACTGCAGGACATTCTGGTCCACAGAACCAAAATCTTTCTCAGGTTTTAGCTCCTCTCTGGCTGATGACACCTCTGCACATTTGGGTAATCAGAAGATAATCAGTTAAGTTGACGGAACACGTGCATTTTTTAAGCACTTTCGCATGGTCAGTCCGGTTTATTATTATTATTAAATCACACCAGACTGGCGACGTGGGAACGGAAAAACTCCATGAGGTTAACAAACCCTCACGCAACCAGCCCAGCGGGTGAAGAAAAAAAAAGAATGAAAAAAAGATCCGAGATCACAGAATAGCTCTGTGTACCGATCGTTTAAAGCTGCCAATACCCGCACCAGCAAAGACAGAGCCATCAAGACCATTCCAAACATCCACACACGATGGAAAAAAAGAACGGGAATACTGGCCCGTACGGCATTGTAGCGGTTCCAAGGCACACTCATGAAAAGCACCAGTCCGCCGAGTATACCTCAGCCGAACAAATGGATCCGGAAGAAACTCAGACAGTGGATGACTGGGGCAGTTATAGATATTATACAAAATACAGACCCCACCGAGCATGATACGAGAAATACGTTTCTTTCGACACATGCACGTATGTAGTTATCTGCTTGTTTGAAAGATGAGTTCAAATGAAAAAATGCAACATTTTTAGCTAATGTCGGCTAAAAATGCAACATTTTCAGCTATTGTCGGCTAAAAATGCAACATTTTCAGCTATTGTCGTCCATGTCACAGCCGTGGCGCACGTTAGAGATTAGTAAAACCGCTTCCGCGCATGACCGCATAGCCGTCCTCCTTTGCTGGGTATTCCGCTAAGCAGCAAATCCGATGAGGCGTGGACGGAGTTTAACCAAGAAAGAGAGAAAGGAATGCTGGTCCCGACCAGCTGCGGCTACCACAACTATGCAATTGTCCAGCTGTGAATTAAAGTTCCGTGCACGGGAGCGCCAAGTCTCGACTTACTGGAAGGAGGTGGTCGGTCTAACGTCACGATTTCAGGCAAGAAATGAAAATCGTTAGATGAAAGAATGGATTATGGCTGACGGATAAATCTTCTTTCGATGTACCGAAGAAAATTTTATTACAGAGTTATGAAGTGATAGAGCTGCCACATCCGATGTATCGGAAATTAAATGATTGTGTCTCTGATGTTAATTATTTTACAGGGTCATGAAACTATGCTCTTGCCACGTCCAATATGTCGGGAAAGTGGTTTCTGTGGCTTTATTTTTTCCGGAAAATGGAAAAGCTTGTCTTAATTTTCTATGAGGCTGCATATAGAAAAAGTCGGAGTTAGTAGTTTGGGGTATATCGATTTAACTGAGCTGTACCATACAATTCAGATTACTATGTTTGGCGTGTCTGTTCATGCATAATATACCGTACGTCAGCCTCCGCACAGCAGAACTCCTCGAACAGAGAATTCCAAAAAGAACTTTCTGCATGGAGCGGAGACTCTTTGAAACAGAAGATACACAGAAAAGTCTACAGCATTGTACAGCGCTAACTGTCGTAAACTGTGGCAACAGCCGATGCCGTATTGGATTACCAGTAGACTGGTGTACCAAAACTTGATTAGTAGTGTAAATTACAGTACAACTTCATGGCTTTCTATAGATGTAGCTAAAAATATATATATTTTGAGAATGTAGTGCAAACAGGTATACTGTAGAACCCATCTTCTCGTGACGGAAACGGCATTTCTGTCAAAAACAATAGTAGGAATTCAACTGTAAAAACTTATTTCGGCCCCGAACGTCCACTGCAGCTGTTATAAAGCTCTTCGATTAAATCAAGCGTATCGATAAGACCCCACTCTTTAAGCGAACCGCACTTGATCAGACCACACTTTATGACCAGACCATACTCTTCGATTAGGCCACGCGCTTATGTTAGACTACAATCTTGGATCAGACCGCACTCCTCAATTAAACTGCTCTCTACTGTTTGGTTGCACACTTCGATGAGACCACACTCTGTGATTAGACCACCCCAACAGAACAGTCGATCAAGCCCGGCTGACAGGCCCCACACAGCTGATAGAGCTGCCGGCCTGCATTGTCCTACTGACGAGCCATGCGACGCTGCTGGCGCTTCTTATTTTCCCTATCGTCAGGATGTAACCGAACACTTCACTATCTCCAGCCACGTTATGGAAATCAAAGAAGAAGCTGAAGAAGTTTTATTCATTCCAGTTACATAGACTTTGATGCTGACACATAGCACAGAAAATAATGAGGTGAATAACTGTTAGGACTGACCTATACCTATAGCTTGTGCTAGAAACTGACGTTGCGCAGCCACAAGATCTGCAGCCGATTACGTTGCTGCGAAAGGCTTCGGCTTGCACATTCCTATCCCACTATAAGCATCTAATATGCAAATCGTTTCTTCCGGTTGGCAAGCTATAGCAATCGGCTGTGGTCAAGCTCTCAGTATAACTTATACTTCGGAGTTCATTTAAAGTTGCGATAACGTACAGGTTTAGTGTCATATTCAAACGCCGCAAGTCAATTCAATTTAAAAATCATGTATTTTTCCAAGAAGGAAGGTTTTCATCAACTGAAACTATTACAGTGCGAGATTAGTAGGCTATAGGCCTAATTCAATACACAATACATGATAATAATAAGAAGAATTATAGGTTAAGTTACAGTTCACATAGCCTCAAAATATGACGTCTTATTACTACAATGGAAGCTACTACAGAATTCTGGAGTATAGATCATTTGCAAGTAGCAGTTACGACAACGTGACCGCCCATATGCAAAGTTGAGCATCCGAGCAGTTTTTGCGTAAGTTTCCACCAGCTGTAAGAAATGCTTTTATTCCAAAACCAGCACAGTTAACCGTGCATTGCGCTCGCTAAGACAGGTCCTAATGGTCCGTGAACGGTACTGCGAGCTGAATGGTTTTGGAAAAAAAGCACTACTTACTTTGCTCAATGTGGCATAAGCTGCGCCACGCATGTCTCACTATCTTTCATCGTCCTTTGTACCCTTCGTGTTGCTGAGAACACGTCATCCTGCCAGCAAGCGGTGGCTTCTGCATCAACTCCAGCCTGATGATTGCATCTGAGGGTTCAGTCTCCGAGCGAGGAACGAGTCATCCCTCTGGCCACACAACGCCACTGTTTACACTGCTCCATATTTGCAATGGAGGCCCTGCCTTCCCTCACGCGCCCTCTGGTGGACAAGACGCATTTGATAAATGTAATGAGTTTGCTTCGGTCCATCGAGGGTCATCTTCTGTGTGAGTCAGACAGAGGGTCGTAGGAAAGAATACCGCAAGGCTGATTCAGAGATGAGTGTTCATCTGAAGAGACTGCCATGTTGTTGACGTGAACAGAATACGCACAAAGAGAAGCACAACGCATTATTTAGCAACATCTTGTGGTTTTGAGGAAGTATTAAATAATTCTACAAAATGCAGTGTTAGAGCTAATTTGATGGTATATAAAGCGTAAATATAATAATGTGGAAGCAGAGCGATTCAGGCTCATGTTGATTTAGGACACAAATCAACAATTTTTAAGAAATGAATTTAGGACGACAACAGCTCATAGAGAGCCGGAGCGTAAATTTCGACTCCTCTCTGTGAATAGGCCTGTTAGTCCATCAGTTGCCATCTGCTTACCCTGAAATAAGATAATTTTTTTTTTCTTTCTCTTATATACTTGATTGTTACAGCTGTAATTCACATATCGGTCTTGAGGACTAAAAGAACGGCATTTAGTACGAATAGCCAGTTTTGTTTTTTCGAACGTCTACAAGACATAAATTACCTTATTTTGCCTGAACTAACAACACGTAAAGCAACTCTATGGCAGAGGGAAACCAACTTGGGAGTCAAGCAGTTTTTCTATTCCTCCATCGCTTGACTTCAATCATATTTTTGGCAATTTATTTTCATCAACAAAAGAGAATTCTTAGTTGTCTATGAATACCTCCCCATCTTTGCCGTCAGTTGTTCCAAAACATAAAGAAACAGAGTACGTCAACGGGTCTGTTGCATCTACTGTATATGTCCAGACGAAAAGTTTTGAACAATTAGCTGTTTTAAATGTCCGATCTTTTTTGTATTGACAACAGCTAATTGCCCAAATACTTGCGATGGGGCGAAGGGACAGTTAAGACAGGTCAGCTGAAACTGTGTGACAGCGTTTAACTTAACGGTTTGCACTGCCTACAAAGGCTGCGACTTAGCAGGAAGCGAAATGAAATAAAGAAAGCAAACAGGACTGATCACTAAGTATTTTAATTTAAATTGCATTCAACTTGACGACAAGGATATTAATAGGCCAGAAGGTGAGTTATTTAAATTAAGAGTGAATGACCTCGTGATTTATCGTGCCTTATCATTTTCAATAAAAATAATACCCTGTCATAAGGGGACTCTTGCTACTTCATAAAGTTATGCAAACATCTGTGTCAGAGTATAATCAAGGTTTAACATTAATCATCATTGCAAATATTATCAAGCAACCCGATAAAGTACTTGCATTTTTCCGTTAGATAATTTGCTATAAAAACGGCAAGACTTTGTTGCCTAAGAGTTAGAAAACTATGCTAAAATCTCCCATCCTGAAATTGGTTAGGTCGATCTCTACTTTCCGGTTCACCAAAGTCGCAAAGGAGCCGCTAGTGCAATTAATAGACATGCACCGTCACCAGCAGCAGAGTCAGGATACGACGGGGTGGTCGCCTTGGGCAAGTGCGCTACGACGACCACACACGCGCTAAAGTGACCGTACGACCACCACGTCCACCTCTGATGATGAAGCAATTAGCCTATGGGGACTTAGAAAGTCTAAACGCGTACGTGTGCTGCAGCCCTGATTGGAATGTAGCGCTCGATAAACACAGCGCACCTAAAGCCGGGTCCACACTACGCAATCACTCGTCGTTCGAATTAAGTACTGTCCAGGGGTATCTTGGATACTGACTTTCACTGTGTAATTGAGACGATGTGCGAGCTGAACGTCCGCCTAAAGTTGAGCGCACGATTGTACAATATGGCCCGGCTTAAGTCTTTGAAAGAAACAGAAGCACGTAATATACAATTTTGTTTCCGCAATTTATCACTGGAGCTGCATAGCCCTTGGCTTTTGGCCCAGAAATTTTTGTAATCGAAAGAGTTTAAGACGCAATGTCGAATGTCGCTAAAAAGTAGCACGAAGTAAGTGAACCTACAAAATAACGTGATTCTACCCATGAATTTTTACTTATATAACTGATATCTCGTCGAAAAAATATATCAAAGGGGATAACTTCAGGACCCCCTAGACACCCGTGTCTAGGGGGGCCTTAAAAATCATCTGGACTGCTGGTTTTGCCCTAGGTAAAACTGTGGCATAGATGTGCAGATAATTAACTTAAGTTTTAAAACTGGAAACCCCATAAACTTTCTAGCCAAAATTTAAAAAAATCATAAAAACTGGTAAAATGAAATGAAGCTTCAGTACTATTAGCCATCCAAACACAAATAGACATAACCACCAATGCAAACAGAAGAGTTTGGTGAACGAACGACCCGGCAAATACGCGGTATTTTACAAACACGTTTGTTTACTGATGATACACGCGTTCCCTGCGAGAGGCGGGAGCGCCTACCCCCATGTCAGTGACGCTGCAAATTGTGTGAAGGAACTTTGGAATGTTATTTCGGTACTTGCAGCAGAGTTATGTGCCGATTCTATCACCATCTAACCCTTCCAGAATTGATAATAGTTACAAGTTTCACAAAATTATTAAAATAAGAATTTTTTGGAACTATCGTACCTATTTCCACTTCAGCTCTCGAACTTATAACTAGACTACAAGGAATGAATAATTGTTAGTATGTCAACATGACAAGTTTAATTCTTCGTCACTACAACAGCTCATAGAAGTTTCCGGTACTCTATGGGAATGGGCCTGTTAGTCCGTCTATTGTCGACTTTCCAACCTAAAGAAACTATGTAGCTATACGAGATAAATTTTATCTGACAAGCAGCTGGTGTAGATTTTAACTTGTTAATATGACTCTGCTTCCTGAAGTATTCTGGTGTTCCATTTTACTGGTTGATAGTTGGCTGGCTACAGTTTCATTAACTTTATTTATTTATTTTTTTTCACTTCATCCTAGCACACGTGAAGTGTTTTTATACAAACTGGAAATAAATTCGACTACATAGTTTCGCTTAAAGTTATCTCTGCGTAAAGTCTACATTTGCTGGATTGTGTGTGATAACACTATAATTTCATTTTAGCATTTAATAGTCGAAATTAATAAAAAACCATACAATATATAGCTACTACTGGAAATGCCATTAACATATTTCAACGATGAACCAAAGTACTGTACTTGAAAAAAAAACTGACGAAGACCTATAGTAAAGTCGTCTTTGTTCTGAGCATCAAGATCCTGACCGCCCAGCTATAGGGTGTCAAACGATCCTCTACACCCCAGACGTGGCAGCCACAAACCCGTTCATTGATATCGCTAATAAAAGACGATTTAGACAGCGCTTAAAAGGTCAGTGAGAGAATGACGTCATCGATAGCTTCACTTTATGCGCATGAGCAGCAGGCCATAGCGTACATGCTTTGTGGCAAGACACTGCATCTTTAACTTGGTTGTTACTGAAAAAAGACGGCCTAATATTGTAGAGATCTTTACATGTACGTACGTGCACATACTGTAATGTATCCGACTTATGGTTGTATTATCTGTATTTACTATTCATACCATCAAGAGCATACAATCATTAAGAATGAGTAGGCATTAATAACTATGCAAATATGATTATGTACTCCTATTACTCGGGCAGTCTTGTGATAGCGATAAATTCAGACCACGAAATAACGTCCATATAACCTAAATGGAAGGGAGACCGATAATAAAAAGGAAGGTTTTGTTTTATTATATTTATATGGTGAAAATGGCAGACGGAATTTTCAATTTTCGTTGAGAAATCCTTGTAAGAGTAGACAGCAGTTAAAAAAAAAACGGGAGTTCCCTTGAAGTTTTATTTTTTATACCACATTTAATAACGGCGCAAGTTACCACTAATTGCATTAATGGATCCCTGCTTGCTTTATTTACTTCTGGTGAATGGGAGTACCTTCAGCCAAGTATCGTATGATTGTTTTTACTTTTTACATTTCTACTGCGAGCTTAAAACAAACTTCTCTGTAACTTCCGGTGAACGTGCATGAATCAGACTATATATTAAATGTAATTAAGCGCTGAATACCCTCACTGTGTAGAGAACGACATGACTGTAATCTAATCTAAGCTGAAGCTCCGGTTGCAATTAAATTATAAGTTGATTACGTGCCTTTACTCGCGTATAAAAAAAAAAACTAAAGTAATTTATTTATTTTCTCAGATTGCCTTCTCATACTGACAGCGTTTCTATTCTCCAGTGCCAAAGAAAGAAATTGTTGTTTCAATCACTGACTTAAAAATTTAGACTGTATCGCCACTGCCAAAGTTAAATTCTAAAAAAACAAATACTTAGCTATTTTAGCTAGCAGATGACTCTAGATGAGAAGTTAAAATTACTCAAAATATTTCCCAGAGAGGTTAGAAAAAAATTGCTAGAGTAGCATTTAGGAGGTGAAAAGATACTTGCTGCCAATTACTGGATTTACTGATGATTGAGCCCTCAGGGGTAAATTCTGGCTGGCCCTTTCCCTGCCACAATGTATTTGGGCCCACAACCCCAAGGGTCCCTAGTGCCATCTCCACAGGGGATGTTGCAGCTTGCCGCAGTTCCTGCTGATGAGGTGAGTTTTGTAAAGTTAGGTAGGCTGTCAATACTTCCTCTTCTGTTTTCGGGGGTGGGCCGCTGATCGAGGTGGCCGGCCCATTACCACTAGACTTCTACCTTCTTGTTCTTCGTTTCCTTCCCTTGTGCGGCGTAGCTGAGCGAAAGCGTTCAGCCGTGCCCGGAGGTTGGAGATGCTCAACTAGCGACTTTTTCCTGTCAGTAGCGCACTGACCACTCTGAGACCTACCGGCAGAAAATCCGAGACAGAAATCATTGATACTTTGAAATGAGACGCACTTCGCGTCCTAGTGGCGCACGAGCCTGTGTTCAAGCACAGTAATAGTTCGGCGTGATATAGACGTCTCATTTCAAAGTATCAATGATTGTGTCCCTGACGCGCTAGTAAAATTTTGTACTACTACTACTTAATGATGATTGGCAGTCAGGGAGACGTACTGAGTCTGCATCTCCAATAAAAATGGTTGGAGTTCTGATTGTTTATGGTGTTCTTGAAAATATGAGGTATAGTTCTAAGTGACAAGTGTATCTTTTGAGGAAATGTTAGTTCCTACAAGGCCAAAGATGAGCCGTATGAGCACATAGCTGTTACAGTAATCAAGTTTCAATAAGCAAGGTGTTCATAAATAAGACTTGTACCCTTGTTACAATGAATTTACTGGCTGGCTCTCCCGCTCCAATTTAGGTTGGGTGGCACACGCACAGATGGACGTCAGTTAAATAAGGCATCGTCCGGACCATCAGCACCCGTGCTCTGCATGGTTAAGCTGTGCGCTGGCGCTTCTTGTCTTTGTCTTTTATGGACATGGCGCTACACATATGGTGTGGTCAGCGCTGTAAAGGAAAGTCAACTTAAGTAGCGGAGGACAGTAGGTCTTTTTTTTTTTAGTGATAGACCGCCCACAGTCTACCGCCTTAGCCAGCTGTAGACCACACCACTGGAAGTTAAAACTGTCACCCGGGCGATATCGAGGCATTTTAGTAACTTCTTGAACTGGTTAAAGATGATGTGATATGGAATTAATATTACCATTGTATTTAATAAACAGGTGATATATATGCACGTTCATTCATATTGCATTTTACCTAATTCCGAGAAAGGTACATTTCCAAAGCGTTCAAATTTCGTTTAGAATGACTTTCACTGAAATGTGTATGGCAACACCACTACATTACTGTTAGTCACAGAGCGTAAAACGAGCTTTTTGACTTGTGATTCACATTGAATAATAAATATATTAACACTTTTCAATGAATGGTTATCGAACATATTGATGAACTTCCCTCGTTAGCATGAAATGCTTTCATTCACACGCGGCAAGACCAGTTCTCATGACAACCATTGCGTCTATGACGTATAGCTCTTTGTACGAAAGCTTTCCTGTCTTCGATATGAGTCATTCTTTTCCATAAACTTTACGCATAAATGTTTTTCCTGCTGGAATTTGTCAGTTGAGATGCAAATTTAAAACAAAAATTATCTTCATAGAGAGGTCGTCCGTAATTCCCGCTTTCACTCATTGTATGGCAATCGTGATACCATCCCCTTTCAACCGTGAACGAAAATCTAGTAAAGAATTATTTAAAATTAAAATACATATTAGTCAAGTGACATCTGGCTAATAAGAACATTGGAGTTCACTGCAATTAAAAATAAACATATAAGGCGTAGGAAGCTTTGGGCTGTACCCAGTTTTTTAATAATGTACCATGGAAAAAATTTCTACCCATGTGGATGCAAAATTTTCAACTTAGAGCCGAAGAAGTATTCGGAGATGTTATTAGCTCAGTAGCTACTTGCAGCGTCCAACTTCTATCTGGTGAAAATCTATCAGGAAAGAAATGCCTGATTTTGCTTACTATGAAGAGATGAGCTACATGGGGAAGTAAAACCCACAAAACTTTTTTCCATCCATGCTACAACGATGTCGCAAATTTCTTCATTTCTGCCAGCCAAATTTCAGGGCGGCTTTGCAGTTCACTTTAAAAACGATATAAGCACAACGAAGACAAGAGTTTTTTATCTCAAGGTAGAGTGCAGAACACCCATGGGTGTGGGTGTCACTACTGCCGGTACTGAAATAGGTGACAATCAGTGGGTGTCACCCAGCACCTCCTTGCATAATGATGCGCCCCACACGTTGGGATCCTCGACAATGGACTTGTTTTTGAGAGGCGGACGGTGCGGAATTGTACTGTGACACCGTTCCGCGTCGGCGATGATACTAAACGTCCGTTGAACTCATATGAATGAGATCTCAGGACGTGTGTGTCATGCTTCCAGTTCACGTGCGGATGGCAGTTGCTCCCAACACAAGAAAGCATAATTGCATGCTGTACGTTTTAGCAGTTGTGTTTTGCGAAACGTTTACATAAGGTGTATGAGCTTCAGTATTATAACCGTCTGTTACTGTTGAAAGAGAATGTCAGCAAGATACTGTAGTAAGTCATAAAAAAAAAATTGTTGATTCATATCGTGGTTCTGAGACGGATGGACATGTTAGAGAGTTGCAATAGCAGGTTGCTGGAGCAGTAGGTAGTTCTTAAGCTAGGGGACGCTCCCCTTTGGGAGGACGTGAGGGGATTCCAGGGGGAAATGCTTGAGCCTCCATAGTAAAGCATGATTTTCATTAATTTGAACTTATTTGGTACGTTTTATCGTGTTTTGGTACCACATTCACTTAAAACCACTAATGGGGGCTCGGAGGAATAAATATATCCTTAAGAGGGGCGTGGGGATAAAAGGTTAAGAACCACTGTGCTAGAGTGCTGCTCTCAGACGCTGAAATCGTGAATTCGAGTCAGTTTATCAGGCATGCGAGTTCTTGTGGCGCCTCACTAGCTGACGCAGCATTCGGTGCCCTTGCACTATTGCGGAGGTATTTACTAGAAATAGGGATGGACCAGAAATGGGGATGGACTAGGAGTTGCAGGCATACAGCAAATGCAGAAACTACTCTCATGAAAGAGACTGAGAATTCTGATTATTTGGTCTTCATCCGCTTTGTTTATAACCATGCCGCGTTATCTAGCAACAGCGGCAATGACATTTTGGACATATGATTGAATATCTATTTAGGCTATTCCGTTATTAAAACGGAGCCCCAAACATTATTTTTCGGCTATAACGGCGCTCATACTCATAAGGTTAGGCTAGCAAGATCTGGTTCTTCTAATATCCTATGAGAAACATATGAAAAATAGTGTAAACCGATATGACTCATCGCCGCCATGTTTGTTGAAATAACTGCTGCTAGATGGCGCCATATGTTTGTCAACAAAGCAAGCTTTTACATTTTACAAGCCGAGGTATGTGACTCGATTCAGAAATCATTTAGTATCAAGCATTTTAGCTAATTTCATTTAAAATCTTCTCGAAAATTTTAAAAATGGATTTCCCCCACCTGAAATATTATGATTAGCGTTCCTAATTACTAATTCAAGCGAAAACATTGTTGGAAATGTCGAAAAACTAGAAGTGCAGTTTATGCACTATGACCGATTATTTTTTAGTTGACCCTCAGCAAATATGCTTTACGCATGCACAGTACGGATTTAAACAAAATAACTTTGCTGTAAGGAAATGAGGAAAAACCATAAGTCTACAAAACTTGGGTGAGTGAGAAATTTAGCTGTGATTTATATTGTTCCATACCTATGGTATCGCAGGTTGTCGCATAAGAGCCTGCCGTCTCTGGCGCCATAGCTTTTGATAATCTGTGGCCGACTGAGGCCGTGCAATCCTCTCGAGCCAGTGGCCATGTAGTATCAGCAGCACGAACCAGTGCGAGTAGCTTTCCATGTTGCGATGTGCAATCAAGAAGATTTTACCTTTACTGTCATAATTATTATCATGGTATATGTACTATAACGTGTATACTAAAAGTTATGCGAATATACATAAATGAACTCTATTGCACGTGTTCATAAAAGAAAATATGGACAATATGCATCTTACCCTCCACTTGAACTTCAGAATTATATTTATAGAATTTGATTCATTGAAAATAACTGATTCAGAATATATAGGTCTTTATTTGTGGAAATGTTTCGTTTTATCAAATTTTCCTCTTTCCAGCTTCTCAATTGACACGTCGGAGCGCATTGCTGCTTGAGGTTAGGATACATGCCTATGCGTAAAAGCCAAATTCGCCCCTTTAGGCTGTACTGGCGGGAAGTTGAGAATAAACCCCTTCAGATTCACCCCCTCTTTAGGCCGTACAGCCCGTACTGTCGGGTAGTTAGGCATAAACCGCTGAGATTCACCCCTCTTTAGGCCGCACTGTCGGGTAGTTAGGCATTAACCCCTCAGATTCACCCCTCGTTAGGCCAGACTATCGGGTAGTTAGGCATAAACCCCTTTATAATATCGGGCAGGTTAGGTAAGGCGTAGGCCTGGTTTGCCTAATTTCTAAAAAAAAAAATGATGCCATTTTCGTTTTTAGCACGACTCAATTATGCTATAAATCACTTTCATATCCTATTACTCGGGTGGGGGATAAGACGAATATTAACCGAAAATATGAGCTTTGATTCGGATGACGACTCCAAATTAGTTTCATTTCTTTTATTTAGTTCAGGTTAATACAACAAGCGAATTATTAAAAGCCATCTGCTCTGTCAACCAGAACCAGCAACTCAGTTTACTCAGTAGCTAAACTAGCTTTATAATCATTACTGTTCCGTTGGCATTTATTATTTATGTATAACATTAGTCAAAGCTTCATCAATCATTAAGCCAGGACGGCAGGTATTTCAAAAGGCTTAAGCACGTTTTGCTCGTCTATCTCATTGCATTCTTACAATTGTTATTATAAGGTAGTTTGTTACAGTTTCTGTTAAAAATGTAAACTTTCTATATCACAATGCATAGAAAACGGAACTTTCATGGGGTAGCATTATAAAAACTATTATTCCCTAGACCTTTAATAGAAAACATTGATGGTCATAGTTCAATTACAAGCGTTTTATGGTATGGAAACAACATTCTGAGAGTATATATGGTAGGATATCTTTGCAAGAACTGATTTAGTAAGGTATGCCAATAACTTTTTTGCCTGGCGAATGTTTACACGAGCTGCAACCTGCAACTACTTAGTCATAAAATGTTAGCCTTTATCCGGTGCCAGCAGTGTTATCTGAGCATGGTATAATAACGTACAGGTAGCCCCATCGCTTGACCAGTTTGTGACTTCTGCGCATCTCGCTCTATACTCCATAGCGTCACCTGGCGACCGCAGGCATGGTGAGTGCCGTTCTTGTGAACGAGTTAATGGAAGTAATGTGACCAATAAAGCCCATTATCGATTGTTTTCGTGTTTTTTGCGCAAAAAAAAAAAATTAAAGAATTAGAAATGGGATTTTTTATAGATATCAAGAAGATAGATATCTACGCTCAAAGATGATAGATTGGCAAATTATCACAGAAAATAGGATGGGGCTGTTCTTAACATTTTTCCTGTCCAGTATATGATTGAAGGTTGCTTAGTCTATGGAATATAGATGAAAAGTAGCAGAGCATTCAAATTTATCGTATAAAGCAATATTCGAGTAAAATTATTGTAATACTTAACTATATCTTCATGTCGTATTTTCTGTCGGCGCTGTAACGTGGGCAGACGCAAACCTGCTCCTACTTGTTATTCCAAGTTTGCGTTATTTAAACTTGAGGCACCTATAGCTGCAGTAACGCATTCATGCATGGAATGGCATTATTAAGCCCACTGCAGACGATAGTCTTTCGTCCTGTTTTCACTTCAATCCTTTCGAATATTTTGTACCGTCGCGGCAAACAAGACTCTGTGTACCGAAAGTTTCGATAAAATGTTTACCGTCACATCCGCTGGCTTAGCAAGTGCCACTAGTGCAGTGTCTGGCGTCTTTTCAAATTTTTTAGTGAATGTCGTCTCGGAAAGCAGTGCTCATATTTGTAGTGTATACAGATACAGCAACGCATTCGAACGTAGTGAAGTGAAAACACAGGACAAAAGACCATCGTCTGTAGCGCGTACTACTTGAAACTCGAGAGCCAATATTTTCACTGCAGTACGCTTATCAAACGTTCTAGCCGAGTTGTCAGACGTTGTGCAAAATTTAACTGAGTTTTTAAGGAGCTTCTAGTTAACAATTTATAAACGTATTTGTTTAGTGTTTCTCGTAAAATATCTAGGGGAATTACCCAAGAGTTACGAGTCTCATAATCCTTTGGAAATAGGCTACCCAATTGCCGAACTAACTCCATTTCCGAACAAACAGTTATTATCTATTTGATGGGATTATTATTTTTTCCCATCAAATAATAACTGATTGTTCAGAAATAGTTCGGTAATTGGGTAATTCCCCCTAATGTCACTTTGTTTCCTTATACGCTGCTTTAGTATATGCGATGAAACAATGCACTGACTGCGGAGGGTTTTTCTTTGACAGTGTTAAGTCAAGGAGAGCTAGCCTATACCGGACTTATGCAATGAACGGCATTATTTTAATTGAACTGGTTTTTCTTTGTCATAGGTAAAGAAAGTTTAATCATTTGAGCCAACGAAAATCGTAAATAGAGACTATAGTGAGCTACTAGTCAGTTTTGGCCTCCAGATGACGTCACAGCTGTCTAGCAAGCAACTGGGGCGGAGTCGGAGATGCGCGTAGGGCTACCTGTACGTCTGTACGTTATTATACCGTGGTGTTATCGGTAAGTTACCTATTCGATGCGAAGCTTCAGATAGTAACTTTAATTTAGTTCTTACCGTTTTAATGCATTATGCAATGTTTCAATGGTCTTACTAAATTGTTATGTATTACAATGAGTGCGCTAATGCGCAAGTGCAGTCGAACTTTGCATTTTAATACTGTGATTGTCCTTATATTATATTGTCCTTATTTCTGTTCTAGCTTCCCCTGTCGCAATAAGGCATTATATTCTATAACTGAGAGGTCTAACTTAACCTAAATATAATCACTATTATCGCCCGCGAACGAACTGAGAGAGGTGATAATGTTTTCATTGCAGATTTAACTATATTTGTATATAGCTACATTTATATTTAGACCATATAGATATAGTTGTCTGTCCACCCAATAAGTGGTGGAAGGAGTTGAGCAATCTTCATCATTTTTTGTAGGGAGTTTGGGGGATTAACCTAGATGTGACCAAAGCCCAAAAACTAGATCTAACTGGCCATGCATGACGATGTTGAGTTTTTATTTCCCTCCACCACGGCAGATCGTTTGGAGAACGGGGCTTTCTATTAATTTCCTGTTATTATTGAAGAGCTATAATCTCTGGGAAGGAATGTGGCTGTGCCCTAGCCTCGTTCATCAGAAATTACTTCGTTGAATTTGCCCCCCCCCCATCCCCGCATGTAATGGTCTCACGCCCCCGAGGCGTTCTAATTATTATCCTGTGTTGAATTGGGCCTGTTTTCTCATCTCGTGTCGTGGGAGTTTCAATTGATAAAGGCCCTCCTATTGGGGAAAATACTTGATTTTGAATCTGATTATTTGTGCTGTAAGTCGTGCTGTATGGTAAAGTCATACCTATTGGATGATATTAGATGTAATACTGTTGAGCCAAAGCGATCTCCCCTCAAGGAAAAATAAATGTAGGCCTATCTACCTTACTTTAATGTAACAAGTTGTGATAGTAACAGGAAATATATAGGCCCTATTTCTTCCCGAGGGCAGGTATTCGTGTGGTAGCGTAGTACTATTGTGGTTAACAGTGGTTCTAGTTTGGTGTATGATGGCACTGAGCCTTGCAAATTGGGTTGCCAATTTATAGTCGTAATTTTAGTAAGTAACACATGTGCATATCGTTTTATGATATAAACTGTAATAGTATTAACGTATGGACACCTACCGTGTGTGGAGAAATGAATTATTATTTCTTTATTTTTCCTATATTTTCCCATATTTTATTCCCATTTTGCACAATGTTCACCATACAACCTAACCCAACCTATTCGAACTGCTCTGGAATGCTAATTTCATTATCTTACTACAGAATTTAGCGTACTAATATGTCCATAACTAATAGTTTATGACGTCTGTAACCTATGAATTTGTGTTCATCGCATCAAGATATATTTGAATAATGGTAAAAAGTTCTTGTGGTTTGAGTGGAGGTTCAGGTAAAAACTAGCCAATTTCCTCTGAATAGGATTAATTATAAGGGATTTCCAATGTTTGTGCAGTGCAGGCTGCACACTATGGGCGAGTGCTGACCGAGATCTTCAGCAATTAGAACACTAACTGCAACTCTGTGAGTATATCTTTATTTAATAGCAAGGTAGGCCTATAGCGCTACCTTTATTTATTTGTTTTTTTTTTATTTTATTTTTTAACAACATTTTTGATTGTGTAAAATATAAATTATGGTTGTTCAGAGAACAAAATAGCTATTTAAAGTGATATTACTAGTAATAAAAGTAATATTCAAATGACCAATGTAGAAGAAGTAGTAAACTCATTACGTTTGCCTCCACATCAGTGCCAATTTGGTTTCGTAACTAGGAGCACGTGAAAATTTAAGTACCTATACATCCGAGTGAGCTGGGTCAGGTTAGCGTAACTTAGGTTACGAAGGGTCGTTTCTACTGGGCCAGGAATAGGTCGGTTCAGCTAGAATAGATGTCTCTACGTAGGCACAATTAATCACTTTTTTCAGGCCGTATGATATATTCCTAACAGAGGGACAAATTAAATCATAAAGGAAATGATTAATTGACGCACATACTACTGTACATACAACTGAACTGCAGGTAGGCCACATGCTCTACTTACCCTAAAATTTTGATAGTTTCCTGGGGGGAAGCCGATTCATATTATTATGGACTAACTGAAACCTATAAAAATTGCACGGAATAATAAAAGCCATAGTTTTTCAACAATATCTCCCACCCGCATCGTGAACACACGTGAGACAGCTAAGTTCCGTCTATGACCTGAGAGCAATTAATTAATTAATTAATTAATTAATTAATTAATAGCAGCTTGGATTTGAACTTGACATCTGGGCGTGTTGCAATCAGGGTGTCACATGTGCTACACCGGCTTCTAATGCGACACAGGTTGGGTGACACCGACAACAACCCTCCTATATTTTAGGGCTTCGAGCTGGTTAACACTGCCTTTGTTTACAAACATTGACTATGAGACTCCATAATTAGTATTGCAAAATGTATGACTGCCATATAGCGCTTGAATTCTAGCATGTGAAGCATGTAGTTTTCTTACCTTTTTAACATAAACTACAACCAAAATAAGGCTCCTCCAGAAATGTATATGCTTAAGCTTGCCGAAAATCCCGCAGCACTTTGTTGGGGCGCTGAGATTGTGCGTCGCATTCACAGCTACACGTGTAACACTGTGAGGGTAACAGTGGCGTCCGATTGCGGCATGCCCCTGGTGTTCTCTCCAGAGACTGTATCAGGAATATCTTAATTTTCCCCTATTTAATACTGAAAGCGTAACGGTGATACTAACTATCAAACGAAGTAACGTAGGGAGGAGCAAACAGAATTTTTATTTAGATTAAGGCCAATTACCTTTCTGTCTGTTGCGCGAATCAAGAAGGACAACTTCCTCTATATAGGTCTATGGCTGCTGTGTCGTCCCAGATATCAGTTATGCCAAACCTAATTAGCGCAACAATAACCTGGCAAAGTTAAGTAACTTCTTCCGAGGAAATTTCAGTGCCATAAGAATCGCCAGCGGCATCAATAAAAATGGCCCCTTTTTTTTAGGGGGCATAAGATAGGCCAAAGGCCGTACGGTTACTGGTTAGCTAGCCTAGTTAGGTTTACCCCCCGTACGGTGGCAGCATACGCTATAACATACAACTTATTTTACCTCCATGACGCGTCGCATGGTACGGAAAGCAGAGACTCCAGGGAACTTATATTTTAGAGCTAGGTTACCTTAGCCTTATATAAAGGCCTTCTTGACGTCTTTCCATTGTGTACACTTCGCGTCGTTTTTTTTTACTCGCACTGATGAAGTTTTTTTTTTTGCGAAGCATGACTGAGTTTCTGTTAGTCGAAGTCCGCGCACCTCTCTGAAGTTGTAGATAAGTCAAGCCTGTTGAGCCTAATATCGTTTGCCATTCGATAGCACAAGTGATATTATAAACATTTTGTTGTAGCCTAATTATGTGCGTAATTTTGTAAGGGGTCAGGCGGAATTTCTCGAAACGGCGTGGGCCAGAAAGTTCGCAGTTATGTATTAGACGACAAAAATATGATCTTCTTATAGTACCAGTATACTTTCTAAAGTCTAAGTTAAGTACCGCCAGGGACATCGTTGAAATGAGTACATGTTCTTTGTAACTAAGAACAGTCACGTCAACTTCGTGACCACATTTCTTCAATATTGCAGCTTTTGCAGCCAGCGAGCCATCATTCTCAAAGGTCGGGAGGTTCCGCGGATGCAAAACAGCGGGGAGTTTATTTGGTATTCGGACCATAACAAGCCCTTCGATCGGCTCTGCCTGCTGACGGCTTCTTGCACTGCAGGCTTGTAGGTTTTTGGCAGGCTTAGACTACGTGTACCTGACCCAAAGGCGTTAGTCTTCAGGGTGTTCGAAAAATAAATGGAATAATGTTTCCGCTCGTTAGTGACAATGGCGTGTTGGATTCGTTCATATTGATCGAGAATTTCGTATGCGATATACTGTAAACTTGTCCGATTACCGCCTAGTCGTCAGCATTCTGAACTGTAATAGGTTTGGCAATTAAAACCTGAAAGTTTGTTTGAAGTCACAAAGACACAACAAGTTGGCTCTAACCGGATTAAATCATTCGATCTGCGTCGTGGTAGAATAAAATATGCTCTCAACTGAGCGAGTTATGCTTCTGGGTAGCTGGGAAGTCACCCTTGAATATAACCCTCCCCCCCTCTTACTGTAGTTCTCGGAGTTATCCGTGTACAATTTTCTGCATATCTTGAGCTCTTCATATCGATATCTTCTTTTAGTGTAACTCGCTTGGCAAAATTTGTTAACATGCTGTAAAATGTAAAACGGTTTAAGCTATTACATTGAACACAACAATAGCTTTCGTTTGACTCGCATAGTCCCGGCATAGTATTTGGCCTACCTCAAAGTGTAAATTAGGTTAGACTAAGTTAGGTAAGCACTGTTTGAAATGTTGGGCTTAGACCACGCTGCGAAAGAAAAGCTAAAGAATAGGTTTGGATTAGCTAGAATAGGTGTCTGACCTAACTAATAGAGTGTCCACAATATGCCTGACGCCGGATGTTCAAATGCAGAAGTAAGAAGCATCGTAACTATACAGCAATAGACAAGAATACAACCATGTGAAATTTTATATTTTTACTGTTCGATTCAACAACTGAGCTTGTCTAGTATTTAGGTGTGCATCGGTTGGAGGCTCAAACCACTTTGATCGTAACTTTGTGAAGATCAGTACAAGAAATGACAAAATCTGAGCGGCGATATCGGTACTTCTTCAAGGAACTGTACAGTTTACGTTACCGCAACCATACGAGGCGTTTGTGCATCCGGCCCTGAATTGCATACAGGCCAGGTAGGCCCCACGCTGCATCGGCACCCTGCAGATGTTGATATGGACCATGGAAAATAATAACTATGCGACCGTCTTGTTTCATCTTTACCGTAATTAATTTGTAATAAAAGTAAGGTATGTCAGGCACGTGGTCTCGTACACCATAGAAAGAATTTACCATGCGGCCGACCATCACCGGCATCTAAATATATGAATGTCAATAAGAGGACCTGGAGTCCAGCCTCATGTGTTGCGTACGCGGTCGGGGCTGATATGAGACCACGCTCCTGTGACACGCTGAAGCCATAAAAATGTGGCCGACATTTGCATGCATGGGCTGCAGCTGCCTGCAGTTGCTGAACATGTTGGAAATAAAGGGCGTTATAGGGTCTAGGAATTCATAGTTTGTTCGTTTTACCCTTTCTCACGATATGTTACGCTCTTGATTTAATATTGTGAAGACTTCAGGATGAGAAATTACCGGGACATTAGGCCTGATGCTTTAAAAATGCCCCCAGTACTTTCAGTGAAACAACGCGAATTCATTGAACGTTTAAGAGATAAAGGAATGACAAAGTCAACTGCAGTCGGGCATCTCAACTGGCAAATCCACAGGCTCATAACAGCTAATGTTTTTTCGTCATTTTCTCTTTAATTCAGCAATCTAAACTCGTTCACACATTTGATCATAATATTAGGTATGTCGCCCGAAGGTTACAATAATTTTATTTATCATATCACAGTTAATATGTGTAATCAAACTGGCAA
>LQNS02000516.1:39226-54328 GCA_001587735.2 Parhyale hawaiensis
TTCTCCACGAATCGCAAGGTCTTAACGGCCAAAGCTTCCCAGGCCATTTTAAGCTGACTTCGTCTCACTTCCGCTCCATCTATATATTTAAGCTCCGCATATCAGCGGCCATCGATCATGCTTGCGAGCATTCATGACCATCGCTTTGGCGTAGATTCTTCTACCCTTTCTTTTTTATTTTCTCCTTTCTTTTTTCTCTTTCGTCTTCTATTTTTTCTCCTCTCGTTTCTCCATTCCTCTACATCGTACTTACATAATGGCAATAGCTCATAGAGGGCCGGGGTGTAAGTCCCGGTGTCTCTTTGGGAATGGGCCTTTTGGTTCGTCTACTGCCGCCTATCTAATCTAATCAAATCCTTGGCGGAGGTAAAAATAACACGTTTAAAATGGGTGACCTTAGAGTTCTGGTGAAAGAATCTCTCAGTCTTATAACTCCGCGTAATTGGATGGAAGGAGTGCGACGTGCCGAACAATACTTGCAACATGAAGATGGTAAATGAGACATAGCAGCAGAAAAATTCGTTGAATCATTTGTAATCAATATTACAGGCTTTTGATCTAGATTGAAGCGATTAATTACAGTCAGTGAATAGAGGAATAACTTATCGAGGAAACCTCTTAAAAAACGAGCCAAGACTTTTACTTCAAGATGGAGAGCACTCACACATATATAAAGTCCTTGATGAATTCACCTGCGTATCAACGTTTATTTCAATAAATTCATATATATATATATAAATACAAAGCATCGAGCCAGGATCGTTTGCCAGGACTGGCAAACATATTAAGGCAGAGCCGTGCGTGTATATGAGTGAGCTCATCCGTCTACCCTGAATAGTTAATAACCTGGAAGATCTTACAGTTTCTCGTCCCGTCAACACCCGGAATTATCCAGACAGGGGGCTCATCCGTCCACCCTTGTGTTTTAATAGAATAAATAAAAAAGCATCGAGCCAGGACTCGACCTGGGGATCTTGAGATTACCACGCCGGTTTTCTACCAGTAAACCACAGCAGCTAAAAGCAACGCAAGCACACGAGGTACTTGTGCTGCCCGCTGCATTCTGGCAAACATATTAAGGCAGAGCCGTACGTGTATATGAAGGAGCTCATCCGTCTACCCTGAATAGTTAATAACCTGGAAGATCTTTATTTATTTATTCTATTAAAACACAAGGGTGGACGGATGAGCCCCCCTGTCTGGATAATTCCGGGTGTTGACGGGACGAGAAACTGTAAGATCTTCCAGGTTATTAACTATTCAGGAGCGGAAAAAATTACACATAAAATGGGATTCGATTGTCACAGGTTTCTGCATCAAATTTTTTGAATTTAAAAGTCATGAAGTAACTGGTGAAATATGTTTACGACATAGGAGTCTTTTTAGCTCTAGCTGCAGACCTGACAATACACGGAAGTTGGCGTACGTGAACCCACCGAACGGTTCGAGCTTATCTCGTCACGCTATGGGGAGTAATCGTTAAACAAGACAAAGAGACACCATGAAAGTAGAAAATAAATTCAAACTTTCTTATCGTTAGTTGCATCCACATGGGATTGCTTTCAATGAAATCAACAGAGCTCACTCCATACGTATCATTTCAAAACAAGCTGAAAATCCATGATTTTCAAAATGTCGTGGCTGCTGAAAGTTGAAGAAAATATTAACTAAGAAATTGTTGTATTGGGGTCTAGGAATTAATATGCAGGATTTAAGTTAATTTTTGCTTTATTTTTAGTTTACATCAATATGAAAGTTTATGAAATTAGATCGGTGCATTAACTGAGCCCATCAACGCTGGAGCAAGTGGCTTCCTTGGTGTGGCTTGCGGCAGCAAGCTGTAGAGGTAAAAAATAGGAAACCGGTAAGTAATCAATGTAAAAAAAATGTTATTCGTATTCCTATGAGCGGTTTTCGTACAAGGAGATGAATTTAGAAGAAAGAAGAGAAAATTATATAAATGGTGAAAGAGAGACAGCCCGAATGCTTACCTAATGGGACAAGGTTCCCTTAAGGGGATTGCTTGTACATTGACACGTACATAGAAGAGAGGAAGAGAAATGGGAGCTAGACTGAAGGTGGAACGCTCCGAACCTAGCTAACCTGATACAGGTCCGTTTCTAGGGACATATATTGATGTGCAAACCTACTTTTTAGGAGACACGGGAAGTTGTAGCTATAGAACAGTACTCGAGAAATATTACAGCATAGTGAAATCAGGTTTACAATATACTATGCGCCACAACATCCTAGGAAGTTACAATTTTAGTTACCGAATCTAATGACAAGAAAATTCAAGATATTGGAACCTATCAGTACAGCATTGAAGGGACAGCAGCACACTTACTTATCTTAGTAGTTCTAAATTATTGGTAAAAGTAGTCTGGGGCACACGGGTGCAGTAGTAATTAAGGGGCACACAGGTGCAGTAGTAATTAAGGGGCACACGGGTGCAGTAGTAATTAAGGGGCACATGGGTGCAGTAGTAATTAAGGGGCACGCGGGTGCAGTAGTAATTAAGGGGCAGACGGGTGCAGTAGCAATTAAGGGGCACACGGGTGCAGTAGTAATTAAGGGGCACACGGGTAGTAATTGACACGTAATCGTACAAAATAATAAACATGTAAGTTCAATAATAATGAATATGTAATTGTAGTAATAATTAAGGGAGAAGCACCGCACCATGGACCAGCTCTTCGAAAAGACCAACTTTGACCGTATCAGGGTTCTAAAGCTGACTCACCTCCAAAGAGCTTCGGTGCTATTCCGGTAGGAGAGTGAGCAGTGGGCTGGCAGGGCGGATCTACTCCATCATGGCCCCAATGCGCGGCCTCGGAGTAACGTGGGCTGCGGCCTCGGAGTAACGTGGGCTGCGGCCCCGGAGTAACGTGGGCTGCGGCCCCGGAGTAACGTGGGCTGCGGCTCCGGAGTAACGTGGGCTGCGGGCTCGGAGTAACGTGGGCTGCGGCCCCGGAGTAACGTGGGCTGCGGCCCCGGTGTAACGTGGGCTGCGGTCCCGGAGTAACGTGGGCTGCGGCCCCGGAGTAACGTGGGCTGCGGCCCCGGAGTAACGTGGGCTGCGGCCCCGGAGTAACGTGGGCTGCGGCCCCGGAGTAACGTGGGCTGCGGCCCCGGAGTAACGTGGGCTGCGGCTGTAATAGACTCAAACGAGAGCAGTTAAGTGTTTGTCTGGTGGTGTGCAAAGGGATGACTGACTGCAGGACAGCCATTTCAGTACAAGTAAATTGTTGTTACATGTAAGAGGCTGTAGTCAGCTATTAGAATGCCTGATTGGTCTGTTGATGGGCTGGAGCCATGATAGTTATTTATGAAATAATTTATTGAAATTTATGAGAAAATGGAAGATAAATGGAGTGTAGTTGAACAATTTTCTATACTCCCCCCGCGAGATTCGGCTTTATAATGGAAGTCGAATGAGTAGGCATATGCATCTGACGGGTAAGATTTTATAGGAGTTAATGCTAAGTCGAGTGTGCTTAAGCATTATGCCCAACTCCCTAGCTATGCCACGACAAGTTAAGAAACAATTGACACCAGAGCCAAGTACAGAGATAGGATCATTGACTTTCGTTCAAGAGCCAAGTGCTCGGCTGCGCCACCAGACTCAATGCACCACCGCCCCTTACGTATCGTGATCGAAAAATCCAAGTCAAGACAGCGTTCGCTGGTCAAACGAGACGCTGCTTTCACTGCCACGCGGGTCTAATCAATCTCGCCCACGGGTTTAGCCTGGTGCATCTTTACGCGATCCACCGGGAGCCACCAAACCAACGTCAAGGTACCGTGGGACCAAGGTGGATATGTTTGTTTATTAAATCTCACAGACTTACAATCTCAAATATAACATAAAAAGGTTACATATCATTAGACAACAGCCAAAATAAATTGAGACAACATTGGATTACTTTACAAGTTTCCTCCGCTTACGACGCGAGCCAAAGACAGGCGATGGGTCCCGCTGCAACTCGACATCTGAGTCTTGGCAACTGACGTCACCTTGACCCCCATTAACTTCTTTCAGCAAGGCCATCACCCACACAGCTCGCGTGCCATCTGCGCCCACCGTGTATGACCTCTGGGCCGTACAGACGGTCTGACACATGACGGCAGCCAGATCATTCAAAGACTTTTCACTTGCTCCAGATTTAACCATACAAGTCCGCGAGGACTGTCTCACACGCCGAGGAGTCACCCGATAGGGGTGCTCAATATCAGTGCTCTGTTTGAATACTTTGTCAGTTATCTTTCCAATTGTACTTAGAGACATTCGTTAAGCTTTTGCCATGGGCTCTGATTTAAAAGCAGGGAATACAGAACCGTCGGGTCTTTGATCACGTTGTAAGACGTGCTCAACCACGTCTCACGACCTACTTTTACACTCCGGACAACGGGCCCCGCGCTACTCTCGTGATGGACCCACTCCTGGCCCAGTGTCAACCTGCGGTGGGGCCCACTTGGGACCACGCACCATGGCCGCTGCTTTCCAACCGAGCGACGCATCCGCTTCAGCACTCTTGCGCATTGCCTTTAAAATAATTCTTAAATGTATCTTTTAGCTACACCTTTTAGCTTGTTGAATGTCACCTTGAATGTAATCATAGCCACGTGTGTGTCTAGCAACCTTGATGTTTTTTAAAAACTAACATAGGATAGTTTCTTGTGGAGGCTTGGTACCCGACAGACGTGAATGCTTAGATAAGACTTTACGATCGCCTTGCCTTTTATAATAGGATAAAAGAGCCTTGCGCACCAGCACTTCTAACTTTTAAAAGTCTCAAACCAAAATGCTAGCCTCATGCTAAATCAGCCTGGAGCGAATCTTACAAGGCACGTATTACCAAAACCTTTGAGAATTAAACATACAGAAACTCGCGACGGAATTCCCCATGATGTCAAACCTCCACCCCGGGCCTTGAAAGTCAAAAACCAGTCGCGAAGTCTTCTCGCATAAAAGCGTGTCACTCACTGTAACTTTGTTGATTCGCGGGAAGTCCTACAACCGCGCAACCCGACGGAACCAAGCTCTCCGGGCTCACACGCACACACATGCCCTCTTTCGGTGACTCGAACCAGAATTGTACTTTGTAAGATTAGGAGTACCCAGATAGTGGTAGCTCAGTAATTACAGCACTTATCGACATTAGTGTTCACTGGGTTACCCCAACCTCGAGTTGGCACACACCGTGCCAGCGTTGTACCGAACCTTGATTGTCCAATCGATAATTTTGGAATAAACATCTACTTCTAATGTGAGCGTTAATACCCCTCACACACGTGTCAAACAAGGACGATAGCGTTTCACAAATGCGCCAAGCGCTTTCATGGTTGTGCAGTCAGTCGCCAAGGTGCATTTCCTGTACCTGGCCGTCTTATGCTCACTTACATTGAAAGCCACACCTTCAGAGGATTCAAAGGTCGGGACACCGAAGCTAGCAAGAGAGAAAGAGCAAATTTCCAAAGAGCGCCGTGCAGTGCCGCACACGAGCATCGTTACCAAAGCGTCTCGCAACTCGCAAGCTGTTCGGACAGTCGCCATGTATAGTCTCAGCTCCTCGGGCGGATTCAACTCTGCCATTGAGCACTGCCCCTCGTCAACGTTCTTCATTAACTCATGCACAGCGATAACGCTCTGGAGCAGAGTCCGAACGTAATTCGAGCTACAAAATTCCACAATCTTAGAGTACTCGAGGTACTCCTTTGCCTTGGTAACCTCAAGATCGGGAAGGGATGTTAATGCCACTTTGTCGGCCTTCACGTCAGTAATGACTGATATATGCAAAACAAGTAAGATGGAATAGTCAGATTTTTCCGAGATATATTTGCCAAACGTGTGGTGCTGTTTAGTCACAACGAATTTGAGAAACATGGGTATAGAGTACAGATATTTGAGAATGGTAGTAACTCGAACTTTAGTTGGGACTGTTCTCCAATAACACCTCAATAAACTATCAAATTCATTCACGATGTCCTGCGGGGCCAAATCCTTTTCGCACAATACAGAGTACATAATCAACACGACTGTCACGTTCCAAAAGCAGCGCATTGGGTAGGAAGTGCCGTCCTTGCCCGGAGCTTTTCCCTCTTCATAACACTTAAATTCATCCAGAATACTAGTGAGTTTGGGTTTCTGAGACCTGAAGGAAGGGTCACTGGTTAACCTCACGGCCTAATGAACCAAGCCACCAACTTTGTGCACCGTCACGTTCCCGCTCTTGTCTTCACATCTGATATCCAGACTGAGTGACAGAGGAGCGTTATCCAAGAAAAGTAACCGCTTGCTGTCCGGAGACAGAAGCTTATGTAGGCGACAGCCTTTTCCCAATGAAGACAAAAGTGGCAACAGACGTCGCCTTCCATAACCTTCAACATAAATTTCGTGGCGTTGGCGCTCTGAAAGCTTACCGTGCTGCTGACGCAAATGCTGCTTCAGCTTGTATGCCGAAACAACACTGCGACAAACTGGACATCCCGCACACATTGCGGTTTGAGGCGGTTTTTCGACCATTATTTCTTCACCTTCACTTTTCATATCTTTTCCCCTCACACCTACATTGCCAGTTGGTGGAGTTGATTCCGACTGCTCTTGAGGGCGTCCACGTCCAGCTCCTGCAACATAACACAAAGTGACTTTAGTGTTATGCTGCTCTGATACCTCTTAGGAGTTTAAACCATTATAATACCACCGGTCTTTTGCAAGACTATGCATAATTGATCATAAACACCACTTACCCAGATCCATTATGAGGTGGTGCTCCAACGAGTAGCCAGTAATCTCTTCCGATGTGAGAGGACGTACTTTCTCACGCCAGTTACTGTACGCCCTTGTTGCTTTCGCTAACGACACAGAGAGTGACTTTGACACTCTGTGACGATGCTGAAAGTGCCTGGGTAGCTGACGGGGCTCTGCCTCACAGTCAAAGCAACAGGAATAGCTCTTTTTGGTACCATATCGTTTACGTGCCTTGTATGCCACCTGGAAACAAAAGGTTACCGATTAGCAAATGTGACCAAGTAAGAAGTGCCAATAACATCATTTTTAACAGACATCATCTTTCATACTGACCTTGAGCAACTCTGAAGAGCTATCTGCCGCCGCCCCAGTCGACAGTTGGAACCGCCATGGAAGATTATCCGAACTTGATGGAGTGCATACGTATGCCGCCAAACGTCCTGCAAATGCCACAATGAGACATTAATAGTCGTATCATGACAATGCCATTGATGTTTATAGCCACATATCAGCATATTCTTATCACTGTGTTATGACAGAACAAATCCCGTACCTGCGTCAACTCTGCTGAGAGGTCGTAGCGTCGCTCCCTTCTCGAGGGCAGTCGCACGCAGCTCGTACAATTGGTTACTCAGGATGCCGAGCCTTGCAAAGTAGGCGAGGTAGGGCGCCGCTTCATCACGCGTGCGCTTTGCAACTTCTTCCCTTTTCAGGGAAAGAAACTTGCTCATTGACATGCCGACTATCACATATTGACACTTAACAGTATCACCACATCTCTGTTGGGAGAGAGAAGATAAACTTTGTTAGTTGATGTTTCTCACACCGAGTGATGGGCAAGCATCCCAATTTAAAATCGCATGACCTCAGGACAGAGAGTCATTTTCCCGCGTAGCTCATAGAACCACGCACATTCACATGCTATACCAACAAAGCAGACCTTGGCGCCCCAGTCCCAGCTGAGTTACGCCCCCAAAACGGGGTGCCTTGGGCTTTGGGAGACTCACAATTTGCACAATGTCATTCAAGCGCCCGGCTATACCAGAGAGAAGTAAGCAAACTTTTTTAAGTTGTTTCACATATCAAAGGCTCATAAGAGTATCCATTATGCCAGCGAGGCCCGGGGCGCTACTGAACATGCCGAGTTCACGCGAAATGCAAACCAAGCACAATACGACCACTTCCAGAACTCAAAAGGCAAAGGTAGCAGAGGTATGGGTTATGCAATTTTTCCATTCACGCAACCCGAGCCTCTCAAAGGCAGTCGGAGTTTGCGATTTTCCAGTCATTGCTAGCGACACAGAGACTTTTCCCAGCGCATGAGGCATGTCGACCACAATGCGCTCCGGGATCCCGGCGATACATCCCACCGTGATGAATTTACAATTCATCAAAGCCATCCAATTCAAACAGGGTACCGTCACCCACGACCCGCACCGAGGGATTGGGCCACGTGGGTGGAAAGGTACTCATGCCATATTTCTCTCGTCAAGCGAGAGGTATCATTCAACACTTCATGCCATGCAATGCCTGTGAGTGAGGCTATCGTACAGCGTACAATCCTCAGCAACCGGAATAATGGCCAACGTTCATGTTTTGGACAGGCACAAGCGAGTCTCTATGCTCGAGCCAATCCGTGACAAGTGGCGCCAACGGTATTCGCCCATTGCATGAGGCTTTCTAACCACTATGCTCGAACTAATCCTTGACACAGCGCCAACGGTATTCGTACATTGCATGAGGCTTTCCAACCACTATGCTCGAGCCAATCCGTGACAGACAGCGCCAACGGTATCCGTCCATTGCATGAGGCTTTCCAGTCACAATGCACCTTACCAGATAAGTGTGCGTGTTTGCTCAGTTACCAAGAGAGCGAAAGGGAAATAGACCGATACCACGAGTGCCCCCAGCTTTTCAGAACTTTGCCACGGATGAGTGGGGAGTCACGAGGAAGAAAGAGAGAGCATGTCGTCAGACGACAACTCCTCCCCAACACACGCCGTCCACAACAGCAAACCACAACGCAGCCCTTTTTTCCGGGCTCGCAGTCTTCTTTCCACTTTCATTGCACAAGCTCTCGCACGTACGTGCGGCAACAGAAGTGCCCACGCAACACACCATCATGGAATTGTCCAAGACCGCACAACAGCAACGACGAGAGGGCACGTCATAGGCGGTACACCCATCATCGATCGTTCTGAAGTTTAGTCGCCAAACGACATTGCCAAAATTTGGGCAAGGTGACTCAAGTTGCTGTCGTCGTCTTCTCCCCCCTGAGCGCGTCGCACGTGTTTCTGACACACAACAGCAGGTGGGGTAACGTGTATGTGTGAGAGAGACCTAGCCAAGACGTGTAAAAGCCCAACACATACGCACTTGTGCCCTCGTCGCTTACGTTGCGCTTGCAAGACTCGGTCATTCAAATTTATAGGCTTGCAGCAACGCACGACGGAAGTGCATGTGTTTTTACACAATTGGCTCTCCCAACACGTGCACTCATATGGACCAGTGTCAGAGTGCAAACGCAAGGAAATAAGACAGCTAGAGAGGCAGGTACCACAACTAGAGGTTGCACTCTCAACGACAGACTCGCCTTCAATAAAAACAACGCCACAGCATGTAGCGTGTTTCACAGGACTTTGGTATAGCGTGAAAGCAACGACAGACAGAGAGCAAGCGGGCTCTCAGCTGACGCTGCCGCACACAAATCCATATAACCGTAATGAAAACCTTTGAGAGCAGAATCGGGAACATGATCTCCAGAATTCCAAAACCTTCATTAGCCTTTCGTCACAACATCATTCTCTACACCCATTTTAGATTAGTGCCTGTCGTATTCAGCACAAGCATCCAAACCGCAAGGGGTTTCACAGAGAACAGGAGCCAGCGTGACTGTTTAACGTGTCTTGGGAACCGATACTTCAAGGTACCGCACGCATGTACCCAACACACAGCCATCAAAAGCGTTAGTCACGCGGAGCTAAAGAAGTGCATGTATACACACATACAAACCACACTTGCGGACTTTGCTGCACGTCAGACTACGGTGTCGGACTCTAGCCACGGGTTCTCTCGTCGAGCGAGAGGTATCATTCAAACATGCTGGAGTCCATGGTTCACATCAAAGCCATCCATTTCAAACGGGGAACCGTCAACCACGACTCGTGTACAAGGACACAAGCCACGTGGGGAGAGGGAGAGAGGTGTGCGTAACTGCCATAATCCTCATGCGAGGAGTACACACACCTTCTCAAACACCACTTGCTGACTTTGCTTGGCGTTAAACCAATTACCAGAGCCACATCCGAGCGTCAAACACCCAGAGGAACATCGCCAACAGCCACGCTCCCGCCCCATGCACGGGACGGGGCGTCCAATCCAGCCACGCCGAGCAAACACTCCAACACGACTTTGCCCTGAGACTGGCTCCGCTGTCAGAGTCAGCCACGGGTTCTGTCGTCAAGTGAGAGGTATCATTCAACAACTTTGAGTCCATGGGTCACGTCAAAGTCATCCATTTCAAACGGGGATCCGTCGACACGACTCGTGTACCGGGACACAAGTCACGTGGAAAGAGAGAGGGCGATGCAACTGCCATAATCCTCTAACGAGGAGTGCACACCCTCAAACAGCACATGCCGACTTTGCTTCACGTAAACCGATTCACCAGAGCCATGCCCGAGCGTCAAACACCCAGAGGAACATAGATCACAGCAACGAGAGGCTACGTTCATTAGCGTCTTTACCCAACTTGTCATCCTATAAGAGTCTGAGCCGAGAGTTCATTTGGTGCACTTAGAGACTTGCTTCCGCTAAGTCTCGTGGAACTTTGTCAATGCAACACATGCGTTCCATGAGTGATGGGAGGGTGCCCCAAAACCCTATGTGCGCACATCTGATGACGCTGCCGCACACAAGTCAAGGATAAGAAGATGTGTACCAATAAACGAGCCACGTCCTGTGCTTGATATACCGAGTCTCCCAGACACACAAGCGTTCATGCTGCAACGAGGAAAGGCCGGCGCAGACCTGGGTCACGAGCACAGAACCAGTCCTTGCCCTTACCTAACCTCTGTTCTCGTTGCACGAGCCAAATACTACCAAGTCCTGCGACGGACGACGAGCTGCTTTCGTCGCGCGCGCCCGGGACCTAGAGCTGCGAGACAAAAACTTCCATGCTGCAACGAAGGAAGGCCGGGCGCAGACTTGGGTCACGACCAGAACTAGTCTTTGCCCTTGCCTAAGCTCTGTTCTCATTGCACGAGCCAAATACTATCAAGCCGCGACGGACGGGTTGCTATCGTCGCGCACGCGGAACTTAGAGTACGCCTGACTTCGATAACACCATCAGAGCGCACAGAAGCAAAGACAGGCTCACACACACACACACACACATACACACACACACGACACTTGGTGTCAAGTGTGATTGCATACCATTTTCTCTTTAGACATGTGCGAAAACACACACACATACACAATTTCTGAAGATGTACAAAACACAAGTGCATCTCCAAAAGGGAGGCGTGCCATTGGCACACCTCCCGACATACCCGGGCAGGGCTAACCACGGACTTAGGTTCAGGAGCAGCACCATTCTCTCAACCCGTTTTAGATCAGTGCCTGTCGTGTTCCGCACAAGCATCCAAACCGCAAGGGGTATCACAGAGAACAGGTGCCAGCGTGAGTGTGTTTTACGTGTCTTGGGTACCGATACTTCAAGGTATCGCACGCATGTACCCAACACTCACAGCCATCAGATGCGACCACAGTCACGGGGAGATAGAGAGAAGTGCATGTACACATAACGTCTCAAACCACACTTCCGGACTTTCCTTCACGTCAGAGACAATGGTGTTAAGAGACTCAGCCAAAATTTCTCTCGTCAAGCAAGAGGTATCATTCAACAAGCTTGAGTCCTTGGTGCACGTCAAAGCCATCCATTTCAAACGGGGAACCGTCAGACACGACTCTTGTACAAGACACAAGTCACGTGGAGAGAGAGAGAGAGGTGTGCGAAACTGCCATATTCCTCATGTGAGGAGTACGCACCCTCAAACACCACTTGCCGACTTTGCTTCACGTAAACCGACTCACCAGAGCCATGCCCGGGCGTCAAGCATCCACAGGAGCATCGTCCACAGCCACGCTCCCGCCCGCTGCACGGGACGGGGCGTCCAATCCAGCCACGTCGAGCAAACACTCAAACGCGACTTGAGAGAGAGGTATACGTAACTGCCATAATCCTTATGCGAGGAGTACGCACCCTCAAATACCCCTTACCGACTTTGCTTTACGTCAAACCAATCACCAGAGCCATCATACCCTAGCATCAAGCACCCACAGAGCCATCGCCAACTGCCACGACAGAGCGCGCTGAGGCCAAGTCCAAGCCACGTCAAGCAAAAGCTCAAACGCGACTTTGCATTCCAACAGGCTCCGGTGTCGGACTCAGCCAAGGGAGTATCTCGTCGAGCGAGAGGTATCATTCAACAACCTTGAGTCCATGGTTCACGTCAAAGCCATCCATTTCAAACGGGGAACCATCGACATGACTCGTGTATACCAGGACTCAAGTCACGTGGGACGAGAGAGGGCTGTGCAACTGCCATAATCCTCTGCCGAGGAGTACACACCCTCAAACCCCACTTGCCGACTTTGCTTTGCGTCAAACCATTCTCACCAGAGCCATGCCCGGTTCACCTCATGCACCACGTGACGCAAAACCTTCCAATTCAAAATTCCATGTGCACAAGCACGATTCAGCCCATCGGGTTTGGGGGGGGGAAGTCATGCAAAGGCAGGACCAGCGCCGACTTTGCCGCCATTCGGACCCCTATGCCGAGGGATCACAGGACGCCCGGACCGTCAAACGACTATGCTATCTTGCAAAACCAGCCATTTGAGCCACGGTCTCATTTTCGCCCTCTGTCTTAAGACAAGGTCCTAAAAACTTTGCTATGCAGGCACTTACCGCTTCGCCATGGATCCGCACATTAGCCGAGAGACGCGCTAGCGACCACGGGTGACGCCGAGTCTAACACCCATCGACGTCACACAAAGGTGCTAACGCGCTCTCGGCCAATCCATGCGACGAGCGGCCAATCCAGCCACGTCGAGCAAACACTCAAACGCGACTTTGCCCTGCGACAGGCTCCGGTGTCGGACTCAGCCCAAGTTTCTCTCGTCAAGCGAGAGGTATCATTCAACAATTTTGAGTCCATGGTTCACGTCAAAGCCATCCATTTCAAACGGGGAATCGTCAGCCACGACTCGTGTACAAGACACAAGTCATGTGGAGAGAGAGAGGTGTGCGTAACTGCCATAATCCTCATGCGAGGAGTACGCACCCTCAAACACCACTTGCCGACTTTGCTTTACGGGAATCCATTCACAAGAGCCATGCCCGAGCGTCAAGCACCCACTGGAACATCGTCCACAGCCACGGTGAAGACGTCAGAACAGGTCATGCAAGACCGTCAGCCGCTATGCCTAATTCACCGTTCTGCGACTAAGTCCCACGTAGGGCAGAGCCTGTCTCAGGCTAAGCCGCATGCACTTTTGCCCGATTTCAAAGCCTCGACAGGGCACGGCCGTACGATCACCAGAAGAGGTTTGCCTCATACGCCACGTGAGGCAAAACCTTCCAATGCATCATTCCATGTGCACAAGCACGATGCAGCCATGCGAGTTTGGGGGGGGGGGGAGTAATACCAAAGGCGTGGTCAGCGCCGACTTTGCCGCCATTTGGAACCCTACCGAGGCTTCACAGGACGCCCGGATCGTCAAACGACGACGTTTCAATGCAAAAACTGTCATTTGAGCCACGGTCATATTTTCGCCCTCAGACCCGACCAAGGTCTTATATAGATTTTGAGAGCGGCACGTACCGCAACGACACACGAAATACACAAGGCCCAAAAATCGCGCTAGCGACCTCGAGTGACGCCGAGTTGAGCCCAATTTCGCTCCCCTCGACGTCCAGCCAGACATGCTTTTGCGCTCTCGGCAACGTGCCGTCACGTTCCAGGATAGACGACACCATACGCCAGCGCACAACCAAAGCCTCGTTTGCTCTCTTACCAACATCCTGCCACGTGCCCAAGCTTAGGCAGAGCTCTTCCACCTTCACGCAAGCATGGAAAAGCTACATTTGGTCGACACCCTGGGCGGTGTCCTGGGGCGGTGTTCCACGTCAAGCAAAGCTGTACTTGACGCTCTCACACCCCCAGGGGAACGGTCTAGGAGGTCCTGCCACGCAGTCCCACCGTCGCGCCCCCGTCCGCGAATTTTTTTCCTGAACCTTTCAGCAAGTACAGTCTCACGGTTTGAGATGGTGTTGCAATCAGATGCGTAGCTCGAAAAAACTATGTAAATTCACAATTTACGTGACGTGAAATTTATTCTGATAATTAATAGGCATCATCAATTACGGTGTGTGATGTACTTGAACTTCGTTTATATGTGAGTAGCACGTGAAAATTGCTCGTGTGTTAGCAGTTTATATTGAGCCTCTTAGTATTTTGTGGACATGTTATGGGGAATAAATGTCGCCAAGCATTGCGCACAAAGCCTAGCCAATCAGTGAATTGAATCACTCATACAATAAAAGGCCAGGTTCTATTAGTTCAATGAACAGTAACATGAGAGATCCGTGCATATCTATAAAAGTTTAGGACGAGTACCTGCTGAAGTATTACATAGGTTATGTTCTCAGTTTTTTTATTCTCTAACTTGACTTAACTCAGCGTAGCGGTTCCTAATCTAGCCTAGGCTAACGTAATGCTTGCTAAACCCCAATCACTATGGCAAAACCTACCCTATCTAACTTAAACATATCTGCCTTGAGTCAACCCGTTTATGAAACAGCTGTTTCCTCTCACTTATTACCGAATTAGTACGCTGGGTTCGACTTTTTCGTTGTAACATACACACATTGTCTACAAACACTGGTCAGTTGATACAGGAAATTCGTGACACATTCCGCTTACTACGAATTACGGTTTAGAATGTTAAGGCACTGTACGTTCAAATCTTTCACAAGAAGCGTTCTACATGTTCTCATACCCTAGACGATGCACTTACATTGTACTCACTCTATTCAGATGTACCATAAAGAATTGATTGGTTTCGATGTATGATGAGCGCCCTGCAACTTAACTTGAAGCGCGTTCGATTAGGACACGAACTCAATCTGCTTAGCTTAAATCAAGCGGGACTACCCAGGCAACATGAAAATATTAGTGGAACATCCCCTGAACAATCTTGACATTCCCTACACATCGCACATCCCATAATGATGCAAAGAGAACATTCCATGCTGTTTCGCAAATTACCTCATCAATATCTGA
>LQNS02000516.1:83218-94607 GCA_001587735.2 Parhyale hawaiensis
GTATGTGGATGGCTTTGACGTGAACCGTGGACTCGAGGTTGTGTTGAATGATACCTCTCGCTCGACGAGAGAACCTCTTTGGCTGAGTCCATCACCGGAGCGTGTCGCAGGGCGAAGGAATTGCGTGGCTCTCTGTAGGAGTCACGCGGGACTTGGTGTCTCTCTCGCGTCCAGAGAGATGTGTGTGTTGACCTTCGCTGGTCAGCCGCACACTTGTCGCTACGCGACGAGAACCAAGGTTAGGCGGGGCCAGGTCTGGTTCTGCTCGTGAAACTATCTCCCTGGTGAGTATTGTTGCCAGGGCTTTGAGGAGGCGTGGAAAATGGGTCATGTATCAGACCCAATTTGTGAGAATGTTTGTGTATTTTGGGTCATGTATCAGACCCAATTTGTGCGTATGTTTGTGTATTTTAGAACATGTGTAGCGCACCACTGGTATGCATAACACTAACACTCTAAGTCTCGTCTCTCTGCCTATGGCGTGCGCTCTGATGGTGTTATGGAAGTCAGGCGTACGCGCGCGGCGACGATAGCAGCCCGTCGTCCGTCGCGGCACTTGGTAGTATTTGGCTCGTGCAACGAGAACAGAGGTTAGGCGGGGCTAGGACTGGTTCTGCTCCTGAACCCAAGTCCGTGGTTAGCCTTGCCGGGGTTTTTGGCAGGTGTGCCAGTGGCATGCCTCCCTATTGGAGATGCACTTGTGTTTGGTGCATCTCTCGGTGTGAGTATATGTGCGTGTGTTTTCGCACATGTATGACGGGTAAAAAGATTGCTCTGCTTATGCAGTTGGGCCACGAACGCGGACTCTTATTACTATAAGCAGCCCCCAGCCCAAGCCCGAATGTTGGCTCCGTCGACTGTCTCTTTTAAAATTCGCTAATGATATGTTGATGTACGAGAGCGGTTAGCCCAGCCGTGACTCGTGGGGCGAAAGTACTGGTGATGTGTGAGATACTTAAGGGCTCGGGCGTGTTCTGCTTTTCCAGATACCTATGCACCGTGACCCATGGATAATTAAGTACGATCCCCGGTCAGGGGTCGCACGGCAGAGTGCTGTGTAGCAGTGGAAAACCGTGCACAAAGTCTCTCTCTGTTCACGTGACTTGGTGCCTTGGTACAAATCGTGCTTGACGGTTCCCCCGTTTGAACTTGGCTTTGACGTGAACCGTGGACTCCAGCTTGTTGAATGATCTCTTGTTTGACGAGAGAATCCGTGGCTGAGTCCGACACCGGAGCCTTCTGCGGAGCAAAGTCGTGTTTGAGCGTTCGCCTGATGTGGCTGCGTTGGACGCTTGTCCCTTGGATTGGCCGAGAGCGCGTTAGGTCCTTTGGGTGACGTCGATGGGTATTGAAAACGGCGTCACCCGTGGTCGCTAGCGCCTTTCGGCCTTTGAGCGGCTCCAGGGTGAAGCGGTAAGTGCCTGCATAGCAAAGTTTTTAGGACCTCATCTTAATGAACAGGCGAAAATGAGACCGTAGGTCAAGTACCTGCTTTTGCGACTTAGCATGGTCGCGTGACGGTCTGGGCGTCCTGTGAACCCTCGGTATAGGGTTCCGAATGGGGGCAAAATGGGCGAGAGGTCCCACTTGGCATGGCTTTGCCCCCAATCCCGAGGCATGGCTCTGGTGAGAATGGTTTGACGCAAAGCAAAGTTGGCAAGTGGCGTTTGAGGGTGTGCACTCCTCGGTAGAGGAGTATGGCTGATGCGCACCTCTCTCTCGTTTCACGTGACTCGTGTCCTGGCATACACGAGTCGTGTCGACGGTTCCAAGTTTGAATGTGGATGGCTTTGACGTGAATCAAGGACTCAAGGTTGTGTTGAATGATCCCTCCCGCTCGTCGGGAGAACCTTGGACTGAGTCCATTACCGGAGCCTGTTGGCATGGAAAGTCGCTTTAGAGCTTTTGCTCGACGTGACTGGATTATACTCCCCGTCCCGCACGCAGCGGGCGGGAGCGTGGCTGTTGACTATGTTACTATGGGTGCTTGACGCCCGTGAATGGCTCTGGTGAATCGGTTTACGTAAAGCAAAGTTGGCAAGTGGCGTTTGAGGGTGTGCACTCCTCGGTAGAGGAGTATGGCTGATGCACACCTCTCTCTCGTTTCACGTGACTCNNNNAAAGTCACGTTTGAGTGTTTGCTCGATGTGGCTGTGGGTGTTTGACGCCCGAGACCTTGTCTTAAGACAGAGGGCGAAAATGAGACCGTGGCTCAAATGGCCGATTTTGTGATTTAGCATGGTCGTTTGACGGTCTGGGCGTCCTATGAACCCTCGGTATAGGGTTCCGAATGGGGGCAAAGTGGGCGAGAGGTCCCGCTTGGCATAGCTTTGCCCCCAAATCCCGCTGGGCTGAATCGTGCAAGTGCACATGGAAAGTGGTTATGGAAGGTTTTGCTTCACGTGGTGCACGAGGCAAACCTGCTCTGGTAAGCAAATGGCAGTACCGAGGCTCTCATATCTGGCAAAGACGCTGGTGGACTGAGCCTGAAACAGGTTCTGCTCTACGCGGGACTTAAGTCACAGAACGGTGAACTGGGCATGACGGCTGACGGTCCTACGGGGCCTGCTCTGACGTCTTCATCGTGGCTGTGGCGTGTCTCCGCTTGGTGTTTTATGGCATTCCAGATCCCTGAGTGTGGCAATAGCCTCCGGTACGTGCTCCTGAGATGTTATGGTGACTTTGATTGACGGTGCCAAGTTGCGCATAAACGCTTATGGGCTTAGCATCTCGTTGCAGTGGGCGATGTTCCTCTTAGTGTTTGACGCTCGGGTGTGGCTCTGGTAATATGGTTTAACGCAAAGCAAAGTCAGCAAGTGGTGTTTGAGAGGGTGTGTGTACTCCTCGCATGAGGATTATGGCAGTTACGCAAACCTCTCTTACTCCACGTGACATGTGTCCTGGTATGCACGAGTCGTGTCGACAGTTCCCAGTTTGTATGTGGATGGCTTTGACGTGAACCGTGGACTCGAGGTTGTGTTGAATGATACCTCTCGCTCGACGAGAGAACCTCTTTGGCTGAGTCCATCNCATTCTTTTGTTTTCTCCACCCGCTGGGTTGGTTGCGTGGGGGTTTGTTAACCTCATGGAGTTTCTCCGTTCCTACGTCGCCAGCCTGGTGTGATTTAATAATAATAATAATAATAACGGCCAAAGCTTCCGAAGCAACCTCAATCCATCTCATTCTCTCTCCCGCTCCAACTACACGGTTTGATATCTCTAAGCTACGCATGTCAGCGGCTCTTGAACGTGCTTGCGTGCATTCAAGATCGTTTCTTGGGCAGGGACTCTTCAAGCCCCCCNATATCCTACTAACATAATGGCAATAGCTCATAGAGTGCCGGGGCGTATGTTCCGGTGTCTCTTTGGGAATGGGCCTATTGGTTCGTCTACTGCCGCCTATCTAATCTAATCTAATCTAATCTTGTACTATAAGCAGCCCCAGCCCAAGCCCGAATGTTGGCCCCGTCGACTGCCTCTTTTAAAATTCGCTAATGATATGTTGATGTACGACGAGAGCGGTTAGCCCAGCCGTGACTCGTGGGGTGAAAGAACTGATGTGGCCACGACTTTCATAGCGGCAGAGTGCTGTGTAGCAGTGGAAAACCGTGCACAAAGTCTCTCTCTCTCTTCACGTGACTTGGTGCCTTGGTACAAGTCGTGCTTGATGGTTCCCCCGTTTGAATTTGGATAACTTTGACGTGAACCATGGACTCCAGCTTGTTGAATGATCTCTTGCTTGACGAGAGAACCCGTGGCTGAGTCCGACACCGGAGCCTTTGGCGGAGCAAAGTCGCGTTTGAGCGTTCGCATGACATGGCTGGGTTGGACGCTCGTCCCTTGGATTGGCCGAAAGCGCGTTAGCACCTTTGGGTGACGTCGATGGGTGTTGGAGTCGGCGTCACCCGTGGTCGCTAGCGCGTCTTTCGGCCTTTTTGTTGGTCCATGGTCAAGCGGTAAGTGCCTGCATAGCAAAGTTTTTAGGACCACACCTTAAGGTGAAGGGCGAAAATGAGACCGTGGCTGAAATGACTGGTTTTGCGAGATAGCATGGTCGTTTGACGATCTGGGCGTCCTGGGACCCCTCGGTATAGGGGTCCCGAATGGCGGCAAAGTCGGCGCTGTGGTCCCGCCTTGGCATGACTTCCCCCCCCCCCCCAATCCCACTGGGCTGAATCGTGCTTTGGCACATGGAATGTTGGTTTGGAAGGTTTTGCCTCACGTGGTGCCTGAGGCAAACCTGCTCTGGTAAGCAAATGGCAGTACCGAGGCTCTCATATCTGGCAAAGACGCTGGTGGACTGAGCCTGAAACAGGCTCTGCTCTACGCGGAACTTAGTCGCAGAACGGTGAACTGGGCATGACGGCTGACAGTCCTATGTGACCTGCTCTGACGTCTTCATTGTGGCTGTGGCGAGTCCCCGCTTAGTGTTTTATGGCAGTCTAGATCCCTGAGCGTGGCAATAGCCTCCGGTACGTGCCCCTGAGATGTTATGGTGGCCGTGATTGACGGTGCCAAGTTGGGCAAAAACGCTTATGGACTTAGCCTCTCGTTGCAGTGGGCGATGTTCCTCTGGGTGTTTGACGCTCGGGTGTGGCTCTGGTAATTGGTTTACGTGAAGCAAAGTCGGCAAGTGGTGTTTGAGGGTGCGTACTCCTCGCATGAGGATTATGGCAGTTACGCAAACCTCTCTTTCTCCACGTGACTTGTGTCTTTTTACGCGAGTCGTGTCGACGGTTCCCCGTTTGAAATGGATGGCTTTGACGTGAACCATGGACTCCAGCATGTTGAATGATACCTCTTGCTCGACGAGAGAACCCGTGGCTGGAGTCCGACACCGTAGCCGGACGTGAAGCAAAGTTCGCAAGTGTGGTTTGTGTATGTATATACATGCACTTCTTTATCTCCGTGTGACTGACGCTTTTGCTGGCTGTGTTTGGGTACATGCGTGCGATACCTTGAAGTATCGGTTCCCAAGACACGTTAAACACTCACGCTGGCTCCTGTTCTCTGTGAAACCCCTTGCGGTTTGGATGCTTGTGCTGAACACGACAGGCACTGATCTAAAACGGGTGGAGAGAATGATGTGACGAAAGGCTAATGGTGGTTTTGGAATTCTGAAACTCATGTTCCCGATTCTGCTCTCAAAGGTTTTCATTACGGTTATATGGATTTGTGTGTGGCAGCGTCTGCTGAGGGCCCGCTTGCTCTCTGTCTGTAGTTGCTTTCACGCTATACCAAAGTCCTGTGATACATGCTACATGCTGTGGCGTTGTTTATGTTGAAGGCGAGTCTGTCGTTGAGAGTGCAACCTCTAGTTGTGGTACCTGCCTCTCTAGCTGTCTTATTTCCTTGCGTTTGCACGTGAGGGAAGACTCTGACACTGGTGCATATATGGGTGTACGTGGTGGGAGAGCCAATCATATAAAAACACATGCACTTCCGTCGTGTGTTGCTGCAAGCCTATAAATTTGAATGATCGAGTCTTGCAGGCGCAACGTAAGCGATGAGGGCATAAGTGCGTTTGTGTTGGGCTTGTACACGTCCTGGCTAGGTCCCTCTCACACATACACGTTACCCCATGTTACCTGCTGTTGTGTGTCAGAAACACGTGCGACGTGCTCAGGGGGAGAAGACGACGACAGCAACTTGAGTCACTTTGCCCAAATTTTGGCAATGACGTTTGGCGACTAAACTTCAGAACGATCGATGTTGGGTGTACCGTCTATGACGGGTCACAACTGCCGCCGATGTGGCAACTACCGGCCTGTCGAGGGCGCGCCTCGCCGCCAGTAGGGATCCACAGGGAAAACAGCAGTACAATATAAGAATTTCTTGAAATATGCGTTGACACCCAGGTGTATTCATAAGGAAGTTTTTATTGAAAGTCTTCTGGGCCTTTTATATATTTAACTCCAAGCTTTCGAGCTATTAAGCACAGCCCGTATCAGGGGAACCAAGGAGCTTTAACATTAAATCTCCTTGAGGGCAACGGAACTTCAAAATCTATCAGCAGAACCAAATTGCAAAGTATACGAACATTATATCCTAGCTACCAATAGAACAAAAAAATAATGAAATATATCGCAAAACATTGAAATTTAGAGAGTGAAAACGAAGAAAAGTTCACTTTAAGTGAGATTATAGAACACGGCAGTAAGCTTCAGAAAATTGGATATATCTATTGAATGAATTTGGATTGCAAAGTGAATGGAATGCTTTTAAAAGTCTTCTCGATTTTGAATTTGATTTCCTGTATAATAATTTTGAAAACTCGATTGCCATTTCGTGATTATACGTTTTAACATGATTATTAACTAAAGATGCCTAAATGTTTTAGCTACTTGATATTATTATCATGTTCTTTGACTCTTTCTGTAACTTACGTGTTTCTCCAATATATACTGCGTCTCATTATTTACAATTAATTTGATGAACAACATTATTTCTTTTCTAAAGTGGGCATTTATCGTAGCTGTTGTTAAAAAAATTTGTGTAGCGTTTTAGTTGGTTTACTAGCAATTCTAATATTATGACGCTTTAGTATGGAAGTGGCTTTCTCTGTTGCACCTTTGATGTATGGTGCGTATATATATTTAATTTCTTGCACATTATCTTGAGTAGACGTCCGATTTTTCATAATGGTTAAATTGATGAAATGCTTAGGGTATCCGTTTTGTTGCAAGATGTTTCTGACCTTCTGCTTCTCATTTGTTTTATTCGTTCGAGAACAATACTTGTCACTTTGATCCATTAATGATCTAACAACAGCTCGCTTGGAACTCGCAGGATGGTACCTCTACCTAATACCCTGGATGGTGGTGCGCCGTATCCAAACAAGTGAACCTCTAGAATTTCAAATAGTTGTTAGAATTTGTAGGCTTCCTGTAGATGTCAACGTTCACTCTGCCATTCATCTCGTGCCTTATTAAAAGGTCAAGGAATGGTAGTCGACGATCTTTCTCTGTTTCTGCTGTAAATTGACTAAATTGGTTTATGCCATTAATATATTTTTTAAAAATTTTCAACCTGTTAGTAAGGTAGAATGATTATGATATCGTCAAGATAGCGTTTCCATATTCCAGGAGAACATGGATGATTTACCAAAATTTCTTCTTCAATCTGTTACATCTTTAATTTGGCAGGAACAACAGATATGGGGATCCCATTGGAGTACCGTGTTATTGTTTGTATACTGTTTCTTTCCATTTAAACACATTCACTTCCGAACAGATTTTTAGTAGAGCCACGATGCCTTCAGACGTTAGTTATGTTAGTTCTTTCATTAGGTCTTGATATTAGTTAATTTTTCTTTCTACACATTGTAAGGCTAGATCTATTGGTATTGATGTAAATCGAGTTTTAACGTAGAGGAGACCAAGCTGTGATTCTCCGGAATATTGATATCTTCCAACGCTAGTTTAGCATCCATGGTGATTTCTAATTTTTGCGGTGCTCTTTTTTTATTGGAGTCAAGATTTCCGAGCGAAATTTTGAAGTTTCGTAGGTAGGCGAGTTGATAAACAAGACGATTGGCTGGATTAGATTTACTTCTTTATGAATTTTGGTTAGGGCATAGAAAGTTGGAGTTATGGCAGCAGAGCGCTACAGCTTTAGATATTGTTCTCGTTTCAAGATCTTTCTCATTTCCAATTTTTTCAGCAAGTTATTTAGCTTCCTTTGCATATTCTTCGTGGTGTTGACTTCTAACTTTTGATAAGTATGTTCATCATCGAGATGCGGTTCGATATTTTGGTATTACAGTAACATTTCCTTTATCTGCTTTAGCAATAATTATAGTTGGGTCAGATTTGAGTCTCTTAAGGGCATTTTTTTCTTAATAAGTTGATTGATATTTCTAATGCTAGCAATGATGCAAGAATGCAAGACATCTTATTCCGAATGTGGCCTAACAAAATTGAGACCTCTGGATAAGACCCGCTCTTCATCGTCGTCTCTAAGGGACGGTCAGAGAGATTCTTGATCCAATTCGAATTTACCGCTTGACTATTATTCAGCTGCATCATATTTTCGAACTTTCTTTTCAGTTTACTTTTTACACGATTTTGAATTTTTCTCATTTACCTCATTAGAATTGCTAGTAAACCAACTAATACGCTACACAGATTTTTGAACAACAGCAAAGATAAATGCCCACCTTTCATTCTTTTTGCAGGCAACGCTTGTCTTTATTTACTCTTTCCTGGTCGCTGCCCCCATGCGCTTGGCATGTTACACGTAAATTTCTCTATTTGTCCCATTTTGCCTTATCCTCTTGTCACTCTTCCTGTGGAAGCCTAATTGTCGTGGCTAGACAGGTTTTGTCCCCAACTCAGAGAGATTCCGAATTTAACACAAGCCTTATGTAGGCCTTCGGGATGTCTTCATTTCGTGCCTGCTGTGCTTAACGCTTTTTTGCCACTCTTACTGTCGTCTTCTGTTACTTTTGATCCCCGTCTGTCCCATGTTCCTATTTTACTGTCCCATCTATGTTTCCTTGCTTCCTATCTTGTTCGTTCTTAATCTGTCAGTAATTTCCCCCTGTTCGTTTGCGTTCTGCCTTTTGTTACTCTTACTGCCGCTTTCCTTCTGAATCTATGGAGAGCAGCGGCCATACGGGCTCCCTGTAGGTCGCCTTAGCCGTTAGCTAGGCCTTCAGAACGCCTGTCTCTCGTGCCCNTTGCGTTCTGCCTTTTGTTACTCTTACTGCCGCTTTCCTTCTGAATCTATGGAGAGCAGCGGCCATACGGGCTCCCTGTAGGTCGCCTTAGCCGTTAGCTAGGCCTTCAGAACGCCTGTCTCTCGTGCCCACCTTGCTTCCTTCCGGTTTTCTACTCCTTCTGATATTACTTTCATCTGCTCTTCGTCTTCATTCCAGACTTGCTGTTCTCGTGCGCTTTGATCCTGTGTGGAGCACCTTCTTGCGGGGACTATCGGTTTACTATACCTATGTCATTTCCTTTTCGTCTCTTAATAAAGCTTTGTACGTATTTAGAGAGGCTTAAACTATCTTATACTTCTGCTACTACTTCTGTCTGTTTTCTTTAGTTTTCCTCGTGCTTCCTCTTGTACCATATCTGTAAATATTGTTACTTTTGATATTCTGTCCGCTTTTCGGCCTTTTTAACTGTTTCTGCTGCATTTTACCTACTGCACTGTTTAAGGTAATAAATGTATTACGTACTTTCTTCCTGTCAAGCTATTTTAATCCGATATGAACTATAAGTAGGTCATTGATGAAATGTAAGCGTATGGCGGCGTGAACTGGCCTTAAACAGACTGACCGTGTACTCGTACTTCCCTGTGTGAATACGGATTCATCGCGCCAGTTATGACAGTGTTCCACGTTAGTTAGGTTTGGCCCCGTTCAGTTCTCGTAAGAGTAGTCGTGTCGGTAATGTCCTGCATCTTGCACGGTGTCCACTGGGGGACTAGACTGTCATAGAAAGATGTGTAGTTAACACCTTTAACACCTTTATTGTTGTCACACATTGATAATTACAAAGATTCTAAAATCTATCCTAATCCAATAAAACTGAGATCATGTCCACCGAAAGTGAGTGCTCACTTTTGGGACATCTGACTAGATAATGCCATTAAAGTCATCTAAATATCTAATTAACTTTAAGATTGCGATTATTTATTGAAAAATCATTAACTATACACATCCTAAAAAATAATTTCACTAATATCTACAAATCAGCTCCTCCTTCATAGAAGTGTTATGACTACCCTTGTAAAATTTTAATTGCGGCTCACTGTCATACAAATATAATTATTGCACTCATCACAACCTATTCATTTACATATAAATACTTTCGCTTTGTTATGCTAGCAACGGAACAAGAAAATTTTCTATTTAGAATTGAGACAAATACCGGTAAACCTCTTATAATTAGGGCACCTCTTTTTGGAACACCTCACAATTGAGACTCAATTTTGGTACCAACTTCTAATAATTGGGATAAAAACCTCTTAATTGGGACACATACCGAATATTCTATCACACTATGCAAATGCATGAGTTGAATTGTTTTTCAATCAGTTTATAATTATACAATGAATCAATTACAGATGTCGACTAACAAATAAAACTTTTTAACGTTTCGGGATTTTTTTCCTCCCATCAACAGAAACTTCCAATAAAAACAACAAAGGATGCCTAACAGACAATTTTATTTAAGATGACCTAAGTTTTGGTGTGTTGACAGGGTGGGATCTAAAGGGCTAAATACCATTGTGTGCTAAGGAGTTCTTATATAAGCGTGGGACGGCAAGAGAAGCGGGGGAAAACGGACAAGCACAGTCGGAGGGAAAAGTATCGGTCATGGGTCGCGACGAGTGGTACAATTGTAGTATTTGTTAGTCGACATCTGTAATTATTTTGATGTGTTAGTTTGAACCCATACAATGATTTTAAGACAAACCAGCATGTTTATAAATATTTTAACTTTACTGTTTCAAATCCAAAATAATAATGTGTATAATAACAATAATGTGTACTAGCGGGACCCGTGAAAATTCCACGGTCGGTTAGTTAATTTCCTCACTTTTTTATAATGAAACAATCAAACCTTACGCTACTATAACTCACTTTAGTTTACCTAATGCAACTTCTCAACCTAAACTACCGATGAATAGCGTCTGTTCCTAAATCTTAACGAACTACCTCAAACCTCAAGTACGAGAGTCGAAACATGGCAACATTGCTCCCTGTCCTTCCCCTTGCATTGCTGTTTTCCATGAGAGTCTTCGGAAGAAGTCCAGGTGACATTTCTCACATCACCTCACGTGTGTGGAGTCACTCAGCTGGGTGTCTTTTGTGGTGCCGCAGTTTGAAACCAAAGAGAGAGCCAGCAGCGAATTATCTCCACAGTGCACGTAACCGATGACCGCTGGTCTATCTGGTATTCTCCTTAAATGTGAATCCAGCAAATTTTTGAACTCTACAGTTTTGATATCAGTGGCGTTTCGAATATGCCAAGGCATTTTGTTAAACAATCTCCTCGTACAGCGAAGCTATTAAAATATTTTGTGGCCACAACTTTTCCACCATCTCTGCGTGGGATACGGATATCACAGGTCCTTCCAGTTCTTTCCGAGTGTCTGGCGACAATCCGCTCATTCACATTCACAGTGGTACGTTCCAGGATTTTCCAAACATATATGATTGTAAATCGGTCGAATCTGCGCTGTGTATGCAGCTTCGACTTATTTAATATTATATTCAATTAACTGCTTAAACTCCAGGCCGCGGCAGCTATTCCACTACAGCCAGGACCACGTGCTCACTTTAGACTCTGTCTCTGAATTACTTCTGAGTTTCAATTCAAAACTGTACATATGTTTTGCAATCGATGTTTCTTAATAGATGTAACCGTTATCATGC
>LQNS02000516.1:184908-195087 GCA_001587735.2 Parhyale hawaiensis
GCCTTTCCTGACCGTCATTTGACAGGTTCGGTCGATTTATGCACACTTAAGATATCAGAGTGCGCACGCGCGCAGACTCTCGGTAATGGTATAGCATGTGATTTTGCTTTGCTCTCTGTATGAGCCACGCGGGGTTTGTTCAATCTCGAGACAGGAGGGGTTTGGTGGTGGAACAACTGGTTCCGCTACTGAACCTAAGTAGGTTGCAAAAGGCTTGCCCAGTATTGGAGGTGTGTCCGTGTGTGGGCACACCTCCCGGAAATACACTTGATTGACGTGCGTCTCAACAAGCCGAGATGCGCCCGTCTTGGGCGCGTCTCGGTTTATTTATTTGTCACAGTGGGTTTGGACATCTCCAAAAAGGAGGTCAGGTGTGCGTCACTTGTCTTTGCCAAGGTGTTGTCTTCTGTCTATGGCGTCACGTGCACTCTGATGGAGTTATGGGAAGTCAGAAAACGTGCGCGGAGCTTGCCAGCGGCGTTCAATCCAAGTCCCGGGCGACGGTAGCAGCCACTGTCCGTCGCGGGTCTTGTTGCTATTTGGCTCATTGGACGAGAACAGAGGTCAGGCAACGGCAAGGACTGGTTCTGCTCGTGACCCTAAGTCTGCGCCGGGCCTTCCCTCGTCGCAGCATGGAAGTTGATGTGTCTGGGAGACTCTCTGTATCTCCCCATCGTAGTGCATGCGTCGAGCGGCCTTGCAACAATGTAACAATGTAAAATAAATAGCCCATTTTATAAAACACTTGGTGATGCGTCCACGAGGAGAGGCTAAGTGAGGCAAGGTCTGGTTCTGCTCGCGACCCACAAAGTCCGCGTGCAGCAGCCGCCTTGTCCCTACCTCTTTTTTCTGTGGGCGCATTGGAGATGTGCCTAACACTTGGGTGCATCTCCTTCACAGGAAATGCCTCGGGTATTCTTACATGCCCGATCCTAGACTTGAATGTGGCAACGTCATCAGACGGGCGCAGAGAGCTCTGGGGCACCCTCTTGTCACCAATGGAACGCATGTGTTGCATTGACATAGTTGCACGAGACTAGGCGGACGCAATGTCCCTAAGTGTACCAAATGAACCCTCGGCTCAGACTCTTAGAGGGTGCTGCATATCGCTAAGTGTCTTGGTCGAATGTGGAGTGTGCTTGGGCAACCCTTCCACGTGAAATGGATTGCTTATCTTGAATCAGTGAGCTGCAGTGGAGGTGGGCCCATGGCGGTCCCCCAAGGGACCCCATCCTAACGGGTACAAGGATGGCCGTGGCAATGCTCATGCGGGTGACCCATGTAGTAAAGATCCAATACGCAGACCCAGCCGGCAGTTGGACGGTTGCATCATTTGCGGCGGACATGTTTCTGTGCGGGAACGGTGGTTCCCGACACTGACTCGTGGGGGCGAAAGTGCTGGAATGTTGTGGCAGTGGAGGACTCGGACGTGGATTGGCATTGCGAGAGAGCTCCGTACCGTGAGCCTCGGATGGCTAATGGTGATTCCCGTGAGGGATCGGACGGTAGAGTGCTTGGTGACACTCTGAGTCCGTGGGCAAAGTGCTTGGAGCGCGCTCCCTTGTTGGGTGATGCGACGGTGCAAGTGGCTATGAAGAGGTATTAAACTGTGGCACAAGTTGGTAAAGTGTGATTCCCACACGGGGGTCGGACAGTAAAGTGCTGTAGAGCACCCAGGAATCGTTGGCAAAGTGTTGGTATTGCACTCCCCCCTTGGGAGTTGCGACGGTACAAGTGGCTACGAAGAATTATCAGACCGTGACCCAAGTTGGTAAAGTGTGATTTCCACACTGGGGTCGGTCGTCAGAGTGCTGTAGAGCACTCAGCAATCGTTGGTAAAGTCTTGCTTTATGCTTCCCCCATTGGGGGTGCGACGGTGCAAGTGGCTATGAAGAGGTATCAAACCGTGACCCAAGTTGGTAAAGTGTGATTTCCACACTGGGGTCGGACGATAAAGTGCTGTAGAGCACGTAGGAATCGTTGGCAAAGTGTTGTAAATGCTCTCCCCCCGTGGAAGTTACGACGGTGCAAGTGGCTATGAAGAGGTATCAGACCGTGACCCAAGTTGGTAAAGTGTGATTTCCACACTGGGGTCGGACGTGAGAGTGCCATAGAGCACGCAGGAATCGTTGGCAAAGTGTTGTATTATGCTTCCCCCATTGGGGGTGCGACGGTAATGTTGGTGTTGGAACGGTGTGAGAGCGTCGCTCTACATACCTAAAGTGGATTCTCGCTCGAGGACCGCACGTGCAAGTGCCCAGTAACGCTTGGACAGCGTGGGCAAAGTGTTGGTTTATGCTTCCCCCATTGGGGGTTCAACGATGCAATTGGCTGTAAAGTGGCATTTGACCGTAGCCCAAGTGAGCAAGATGAGAGTTGGACCGGTGGAACGACGGCAGAGTGTGTGGTAGCACTCGGAGAAAGTCTGGAAAACTCGTGAAAAATGAACTTTTGGACGGGGGCGTTACGGTGGGACTGCCTGGCAGGCCCTCCTAGACCGTCCCCCCCGGGGTGTGAGAGCGTCAAATGCTTCGTTGCTTGACGTGAAAGTTCCCTGATAGACGCCAGGATGTCGACCAAATGTGGTTTTTGCAAGGTGGCGTGACGGTAGGAGTGATGGCTGGGCTTCCTAAACCGTCCCCCCACGGGTGTGAGAGCGTCAAATGCATCGTTGCTTGACGTGATAGTTCCCTGATAGACGCCAGGACACCGTCCAGGATGTCGACCAAATGTCGCTTTTGCAAGCTGGCGTGACGGTAGGAGTAGTGGCTGTGCCTCCTAGACCGTCCCCCGTGGGGTGTGAGAGCGTCAAATGCATCTTTGCTTGACGTGGAACTCTCGTGATAAGCCCCAGGACACCGTCCAGGGTGTCGACCAAATGTCGTTTTTGCAAGCTGGCGTGACGGTTGTAGTGGGTAGACAACCTGCCCCACCGTTCACCTTAAGGTGTGAGAGCGTCAAATGCATCTTTGCTTGACGTGGAACTCTCGTGGTGAGCCCCAGGACACCGTCCAGGGTGTCGACCAAATGTCGCGTTTGCAAGCTCGCGTGACGGTAAGAGTGGGTAGACAACCTCCCCCACCGTTCACCTTAAGGTGTGAGAGCGTCAAATGCATCTTTGCTTGACGTGGAACTCTCGTGGTAAGCCCCAGGACACCGTCCAGAGTGTCGACCAAATGTCGCTTTTGCAAGCTCACGTGACGGTTAGATAGTGGGTAGACAACCTCCCACGCCGTTCACCGAGGGCGTGAGAGCGTCAAATGCATCTTTGCTTGATGTGGAACTCTCGTGATAAGCCCTAGGACACCGTCAAATGTGACCCCAGGACACCGTCGAACCTGACCACCAAATGTCGCTTTTGCAAGCTTTCGTGACGATAGAATGGATAGGAGCACCTCCTAGACCGTTCACCGAGGGCGTGATAGCGTCAAAAGCATCTTTGCTCTTCGTGAAAGTTCCATGATAGACTCCAGGACACCATCCAGGGTGTCGACCAAATGTCGCTTTTGCAAGCTGGGGTGACGATGGAGGAGCTCTGCCTAAGCTTGGGCACGTTGCTGAATTTTGCTAAGTGTGTTTTGGAGGCTTTCGTTGTACGGTGGCGTATGGTATCGCCTACCCTGGCACGTGACGGCAAGTTGCCGAAAGCGAAAAAGCATGGTTTGGTGGACGTGGGTAGGAGTGAGTTTCGGCTCAACTCGACGTGACTCGAGGTCGCTAGCGCGATTTTCGGGCCCTGTGGGTTCCATGTCGAAGGTCGATAAGTGCCTCTCTCAAAACCTATATAGGACCTTGGTCGGGTATGAGGGCGAAAATATGACCGTGGCTCAAATGACAGTTTTTCCTGTGTAACGTCGTCGTTTGACGGTCCGGGCGTCCTGTGAACCCTCAGTAGGGTTCCAAATGGCGGCAAAGTCGGCGCTGACCACGCCTTTGGTACGACTTCCCCCCCCCCAAACCCGTATGGCTGCATCGTGCTTGTGCACATGGAATGATGCATTGGAAGGTTTTGCTTCACGTGGTGTATGAGGCAAACCTCCTGTTGTGAGCGTACGGCCGTGCCGAGGCTCTGAAATCGGGCAAAAGTGCATACGGACTTAGCCTGAGACAGGCTCTGCAAAACGGTGTTCTGGGCATGATGGCTGACGGTCTTGTAGACCTGTTCAGACGTCTTCACCGTGACTGTGGACGATGTTCCTGTGGGTGCTTGACGCTCGGGCATGGTTCTGGTGAATGGATACACGTAAAGCAAAGTCGGCAAGTGGGTTTTGAGGGTGTGCTGTCCTCGGTAGAGGATTATGGCTGCTGGATCGCCCTCTCTCACCACGTGACTTGTGTCTTTGTACACGAGTCGTGTCGATGGTTCCCCGTTTGAAATTGGATGGCTTTGACGTGAACCATGGACTCTAAGTTGTTGAATGATACTCTTGCTTGACGAGAGAATCTTGGGCTGAGTCCATCACCGGAACCTGTTGGTATGCAAAGTCGCGTTTGAGCTTTCGCTTGACGTGTCTGGATTGGACGCCCCGTCCCGTGCATGGGGCGGGAGCGTGGCTGTTGACTATGATATGCTGGGTGCTTGACGCTCGGGCATGGCTCTGGTGAGAATGGATTCACGCAAAGCAAAGTCGGCAAGTGGTGTTTGAAGGTGCGTTCTCCTCGCATGAATGATTATGGGAGTTACGCAAACCTCTCTTACTCCAGGTGACTTGTGTCTTGGTATACACGAGTCGTGTCGACGGTTCCCCGTTTGAAATTGGATGGCTTTGACGTGAACCATGGACTCTAAGTTCTTGAATGATACTCTTGCTTGACGAGAGAAACTTGGGCTGAGTCCATCACCGGAACCTGTTGGTATGCAAAGTCGCGTTTGAGCTTTTGCTCGAAGTGGCTAGATTGGACGCCCCGTCTCGAGCAGCGGGCGGGAGCGTGGCTGTTGGCTATGTTATGCTGGGTGCTTGACGCTCGGGCATGGCTCTGGTGAGAATGGATTCACGTAAAGCAAAGTCGGCAAGTGGGTTTTGAGGGTGTGCCGTCCTCGGTAGATGATTATGGCTGTTGGATCGCCCTCTCTCTCTCTCTCCACGTGACTTGTGTCTTCGTACACGAGTCGTGTCGACGGTTCCCCGTTTAAAATTGGATGGCTTTGACGTGAACCAAGGACTCAAAGTTGTTGAATGATACTCTTGCTTGACGAGAGAAACTTGGGCTGAGTCAATCACCGGAACCTGTCACAGAGCAGAGTCGCGTTCGAGTGTTTGCTCGACGTGGCTGTTGGCTATGTTATGCTGGGTGCTTGACGCTCGGGCATGGCTCTGGTGAATCGGTTCACGTAAAGCAAAGTCGGCAAGAGGTGTTTGAGGGTGTGCCGTCCTCGGTAGAGGATTATGACTGTTGGATCGCCCTCTCTTTCCACGTGACTTGTGTCTTGTACGCGAGTCGTGGCTGACGGTTCCCCGTTTAAAATTGGATGGCTTTGACGTGAACCAAGGACTCAAAGTTGTTGAATGATACTCTTGCTTGACGAGAGAAACTTGGGCTGAGTCCGACACCGGAGCCTGTGGCAGGGCAAAGTCGCGTTTGAGTCTGCTCGACGTAGCTGAATTGGCCGCTCGTCGCATGGATTGGCCGAGAGCACGTTTGGCATCTGTGGGTGACGTCGATGGGTCTTGAACTCAGCGTTATCTTCAGTCGCTAGCGCGTCTCTCGGCTCTTGTAAGGATCCGTGCGGACGCGATAAGTGCCCGCATAGGAAAGTTTTTAGGACCTCATCTTAATGAACGGGCGAAAATGAGACCGAAACTCAAATGGCTTATATATTTTGCGACTTAGCATGGTCGCGTGACGGTCTGGGTGTCCTGTGAACCCTCGGTATAGGGTTCCGAATGGGGGCAAAGTGGGCGAGAGGTCCCGCTTGGCATGGCTTTACCCCCAATCCCACTGGTCTGAATCGTGCATGTGCACATGGAAAGTGGTTATGGAAGGTTTTGCCTCACGTGGTGCACGAGGCATGGCTCTGGTGAGAATGGTTTGACGCAAAGCAAAGTTGGCAAGTGGCGTTTGAGGGTGTGCACTCCTTGGTAGAGGAGTATGGCTGTTGCACAACCCTCTCTCGTTCCATGTGACTCGTGTCCTGGCATACACGAGTCGTGTCGACAGTTCCCCGTTTGAATTGGATGGCTTTGACGTGAACCGTGGACTCAAGGTTGTGTTGAATGATACCTCTCGCTCGACGAGAGAACCTGTGGCTGAGTCCGACACCGGAGCCTGTGGCAAAGTCACGTTTGAGTGTTTGCTCGATGTGGCTGTGGGTGTTTGACGCCCGAGACCTTGTCTTAAGACAGAGGGCGAAAATGAGATCGTGGCTCAAATGCCTGGCTTTGCATGGTCGTTTGACGGTCTGGGCGTCCTGTGAACCCTAGGTATAGGGTTCCGAATGGCGGCAAAGTCGGCGCTGGTCCCGCCTTGGCATGACTTTCCCCCCAATCCCGCTGTGCTGAATCGTTCTTATGCACATGGAATGTTGATTTGGAAGGTTTTGCCTCACGTGGGGCATGAGGCAAACCTACTCTGGTAAGCAAATGGCAGTACCGAGGCTCTCATATCTGGCAAAGACGTGAGGGAAGATTCTCACACTGGTGCATATATGGGTGTACGTGTTGGGAGAGCCATTCGTGTAGAAACACACATGCATTTCCGTCGTGCGTTGCCGCAAGCCTATGTTGTTTGAATGATCGAGTCTTGCAAGCGCAACGTTAGTGACGTGGGCATAAGTGCGCGGGTGTTGGGCTTTTACACGTCCGTGCTTTGACTCTCTTCCACACACACACACACGTTACCCCATGTTACCGGCTGTTGTGTATCGGAAACACGTGCCAGTAGTGACGTAATGATCAATGGAGACTGTAACTGGCATTGGTATTGCGCGGCGAGAGGTGAAATTCTATGACCCCCGCAAAACCTCCTAAAGCGAAGGCGTCTGCCAAGGACGTGTTCACCAATCGTGTTGATTGACGGCTCTAGAAGCCACTACTACTGATTGGGAGTACCAGTGAGAACCTTGGACTGGCGTCCGGTGTCTTGCGCACCTGGGTCTGACGGAAAGAGGTTCGAACTGGGGCACTTCGAAGAAGTAAAAGTCGTAACACGGTTTCCGTGAGTGAAGCTGCAGAAGAATCATGAAAGAGGCTGTATAATCCTTTTGTTGTGTATGTTTTGGCAATTTGTTTGAGTGTGCCAGTGAGAACCTTGGACTGGCGTCCGGTGCCTTGCGCACCTGGGTCTGACGGAAAGAGGTTCGAACTGGGCACTTAGAGGAAGTAAAAGTCGTAACACGGTTTCCGTGAGTGATGCTGCAGAAGAATCATGCAAGAGGCTGTATAATCCTTTTGTTGTGTATGTTTTGGCAATTTGTTTGAGTATGCCCATCGTAGCGCATGTGTCGGGCGGCCTTGCGACGAAGTAAAATAAGTAGCCCGTCTTTTATAAAATACGAATGGTCAGCGTCAGGTCTGCCCTTGCGCGTCCTCTTGCGTTTGGCTCGCTGCAGTGCTGTGTCTCGTCACCCTGTTGAATGATCTAGTGCGACGTACGCGTGCGCCTGCTGGCGCGCGTGTCTTGCCTTGTCGCTCTCGACAGCACACATTGTATGCTTATGGTATGGGCCTCTCTTACGCTTGTGTGAGCCTTGGGTGTATGACTTGGTGCGAGATTAGTTTGCTGCTGTACCGCCTGTCTGCGGTGTCTGTGGCGACTTTTCTCAAAATAACCCTCATACAACTCTGAGCGGTGGATCACTCGGTCTGTGGAAGCTATGAAGACCATAACAAAGTGCAAGATGTCCAGCCAACTGTCCACTGGATGGCTCGTTCACTGGTTGAACGCACATGTGCCCCGCTCCCAGTGGCCGATTAATTTTTGGCAATTCGTTCGAAATCGTCCGAGCGCATGGTTTGAGAGATTCTTTGGGATGACAGACAGCTCTCGTGCGGTTGCATGAAGCACAGACCTGGATTATCTACGCGCGGTGACATTTTGGTTTCAATGAGTCACACGTGGTGCGCACGTAGAGAGGTGTGCGTTGAAGTGCAAACTGCAGGCCGTGTTATACCTTGAGGTATTTTAGCTTGGTCTGTAAGTAGACGACGGTCCTAGTGAGCGGGGCCCTTCTAGTCAAGTGTGGTGGCAATCTCGTGGACTCGAGCAGGGCTTGTGCGGAGAGGTACGCTCTGTGATCAAGGGAGTAACTGAGAGGTGTGGTGAGAGGATGCGAGCCAGAGACGAACTTAGTTTGAATGATGGTCTCTCGGGTGTAGTGCGCGGCTTTTTGCCCTTGCCTGTGACGCTTCTCCTTCTCAATCCCCTCTCAACTTCTCTCTTGTTGTTGAGTGTGAGAGTGTCCTTTCTGCACGCTCGGTCCGTCACGAGCATGATGCATTTGGGTCGACATCAGTCGTGCCCGTAAACAACTGCCCAACCGGCCCGTCACCTCTGTCCTTCATGCTTGGCAGGCTCTTGTCCCCCGCTTGGGACTCGAGTGGCTTTTGCTGCTGTTGGGCATTGATAGGTCTGCGCCACCGGGCAAGCACTCGTAAGCGGCCAGGGCACTAAGCCACGACACACTGTGTGTGTGTGTCTGTGGAAAGTGCGCATGGGTCCAAAATGTGTCTGTGCTGCTGTCTAGCGTGTGTGAACTCTATGGGAGTCGCGCTAGCGAACGTGCGTGCTGCGTTGCTCTGAAGAGAAAAATGTTTGAATGATATGTAGGGCCGCTCTCGTAGAGTACCCTTGCTATATATCTCTCCATCACACGCCCACGTGAGCTGGACTCTTGTTCACACACCTTGGTCTCGTCTGTGCATACAAGTATTTGTGTGTGTGTGTGTGTGTGTATCTTGGTACACAGGATGGGCTAGTACTTCCTCTTGGTTGTTTGAATGATATCGCAGTGTATTGAGGAGTCTCTTGCTCAATGGGGCTTGACGCTTTATTTGTCTCTGTGTGGTTCGCGTACGCTTGCTCAAGCACCACAGCATGGGAAGAATTCTGGCCTCGCACCATACTCAAAAGTTGAATGATCGAGTGTCCCGGGTTCCTCTCGCATTCCTTGCGTGGCTTGGGTTGTACGCTGGGCTCTTGAATCACACACGCACGATGCGCGACTGTGGCAATAAGTCTCATTTGAGCTGAGGACTCGTTGGAAAGCGCACTCGTGAAGAGAGGAACGAAAACCTGGCTTATCTTGTTGCACTTTTGCTTGGAGAGGGCTAGACTTTGGGCTATAGCAGCCGTGCGCGTGTATGTCGATGAAAGGGTGTGTGTGGCCTTGCACGTCCAACGCACTCGCCCTGAATTCGCTCGCGCTCAAACACCACCTCGGCTTAGAAGAGGTTACCCGCCTGACTTAAGCATATCAGTAAGCGGAGGAAAAGAAACCAAAAGCAAAAGGGATTCCCTTAGTAAGGGTGACTGAAAAGTGATGAGCCCAGCGCAAAACCTCCCGGACCTAACAGCCTGCGGCGGAATGTTGCGTTAAGGGAGAGGTCGTTGTTAAACCCCACGGCCACGTGATCGCTAAGTCCTACCATGAGTGGCGTTCCCGACGAAAGGAGGGATTGTGGCGCCGTGGAAGGTGACAGTCCCGTGTGGACACGAGTGCGATTGCCGTGCGAGGGTGAGGCCTTTCTCTCTGTGAGTCGCGTTGCTTGTACATGCAGCGCTAAGCAGGTCGTAAACTCGATCTAAGGCTAAATATATCCACAGAACCGATAGTGAACAAGTACCATAAGGGAAAGTTGAAAAGAACTCTGGAGAGAGAGTTAAAAGACCGTGAAACCGCTCAGAGTATAAGCCGATGGCGCTGGAAGGCAACCGGTGGCACGGCGTTCTTGGCTGCGGCTGGGTTCGCCCGAAATGCCTGTGTTTCAGGGTAGTTGAGGAGTATTTAGCGTTCCCATGCGCTGACCTCCCATTCAGGCGGCTTCATTCTGGTGGGGTGTGCGTTCGACATGACGCCTCTCTATCCCAGGTGGAGTCGTGCTGGGCGATTCTCTCGAGGTATCACACGGTTATTGCCCACCACAGCCCGTTGCTTGGTCACCCGCTGGGTCTAGACGTGCAGTGTGCTCATCTGGACGGCGGCCTGAAACGTGGTGCGTGTGCTTGGCTGTGCGTGCGTCG
>LQNS02000530.1:0-20203 GCA_001587735.2 Parhyale hawaiensis
CGGTGTGTATTACGCTGACTAGCCAACAGTGACAGGCCCTGACAGTTAGCTGCCTCTGTGGATAGACTCTGGTATTATTCGCAGGCTGTCCGGCTTGTGCTAAGAGGTCTGTAGTGGCTGACAGCAGTAGTTAGCTGCCTCGGAAAACGTAGAGATCTCTCCTCACACGCCAGACTAAGGCCGACGCTGGAAAGATTGAGGGTGCTGCCAGTGCCGTTGTGAGTCCATTAAGGCTTTAACGGAAGGGTCCACGGAACACCTGGGAGCGCTGTCTACGCCGTATGCAATCCGTTACGGCCAACCATTTCCTGGTCGTGTGCCAGACCGCGACAGTGGACATACCGACAAGTTACCCCTTCGACGTAACTCGCCTTTTGGAAATTACATAGTTTATATCTCCTTTACTAGTGAAGATGAAGAGAAGAAGCTTTTCCCGTAATGCTACTTACAGGAAATCGAATGGTGTCTCATCTACAGAACACTATTTCGAGTGAAGAGGTGCGGCGTTTCTCAAAATCAGCACACAATTATTGTTTGTTCACAATGATTAAAACATGTATTTCCTAAATCACTCAGGTAAATAGCTCACATTTACATTTACCAAACTTGCACACGATGCAACTACGTAATACAAGAGTCAAAGTGTTAACTTTGGTAATATACCTCGTCCGAAGTATCATCAAAGGTAAGGTGTACGTACATGTTTACGCTCAGCGGTGACCTACTCTACTGAACGAACTACCCAAGAACGTCCATCACATGCTAAGAGGTAACTCGGCTAAGTAATGGAAAACAAGTGTACGTGTAAGTGCGTAAATTGGCGAACGAAGCTAGTGAGGCCTGACTAAAGGTTTAACACAAGACTGCAGCCCGCTATAGTAAAATGAGAGCACGGTCCTATAAGCAACAGTGTGGGCCTCTACCCATGAAGCTTCTTTTAGTTTACTGCGACTTCTGCCGTGGGTATCAAAAGCCAGTGCTTCTCTGAAGGTCAGTACCTATTCGACTGTTGCTGCGGGAGGTTTGACTATGCTGCAGGTGCAGCTTATTATACTCTACTTGTAAAGCAGCTGGCTGTTGAGTGTGCGCCAGAACCCTTATCATTTCACCTACAGTTTCTTTTGTAGCCAAAGAAAAAAATCCCTTCAGCAATTCTAGCCCTCTAAACGTAGGTAATAAGACATCGCCTGAAGGGCAGCATTAGCCTGACTTCATTAACTTGTTGGCTTTCTTTCTCGATTAGCAGCAGTCGGAAAAAACTGATTGCAATTACAAGCGTTTGCCAATCTAACCGATCATCAGCAGTCATATGAGCGTCAGTTAATCAGAAGCAATCACTAACAGCTCTCGCGTTACGAATTGTTCGTTTGTGAAGCAATAATCTCTGAATGAGGAACGGCCCAGAGCTCTCGGAAAAACATCAGAATATTGATCGCTTCTACTCTAGAGCCGTCGACAACAAAGCGTGATGCTTATTGCGCATGTACATAAATATATTTGTGAAGGATACGTTTATCGATGGACTATCCCACACAAATGAAAGTGATCGTACGAGATGCATCCGTACTTCACTAAATTGCGTTGAAGAATACAAAGACGGTGTGGCAGCGCTGAAAGCCGAGGGGAAAAGAGGTTTTAGCTCGACGAACAAAATGCCAAAAGGACTGCTTCGTTTGGCCAGAGCAAATGTTTGAATGAATTTACAAATTCACAGTTGCTCTGTTCTTGCTGCTATTGATGCAAAAGACTGTGCTTGTAATAGTCATAAAGGCAATGGATACTATCCCATAATCGCCAATAAATTTCCATTGGGATATTTAGATTAGATTAGATACGCGGCAGTAGACGAACCAAAAGGCCCATTCCCAAAGAGACACCGGGACTTACACCCCGGCCCTCCATGAGCTATTGCCATTATGTTAGTTGGATGTAGAGGAATGGAGAAATGAGAGGGGAAAAAATGGAAGACGAAAGAGAAAAAAAGAAGGGAGAAATAAAAAAAAAGAAGGGGGAGAAGAATCTACGCCAAAGCGATGGTCATGAATGCCCGCAACCATGAGTGATGGCCGCTGATATGCGGAGCTTAAATATATACTGCGGAAGTAAGAAGAAGTCAGCTTAAAATGGCCTGGGAAGCTTTGGCCGTTAAGTGCTTGCGACTCGTGGAGAAGGAGAACTTAGTTGCAGGAGGATGTCTCTCACAATGTTTGTCAAGACGATTTTTAAACGAGTTGACCGACTCCGCACCAACAACGTCGGAAGGGAGTCTATTCCAAATGCTGACTATGAAATAGGGAAAGAACTGCTGACTTCAGGTTGTTCTTCGAGCTTTATGCTTGAGTTTCTGACCGTTGTTTCGCAAGCGATCATTGGGGTCTCTTTCAGAGAGTCCCGTTATAGATACGTCGTTGAAGCCATTCAAGTACTTGAATGTTTTTATTAGTTGCCCCCTGAGTCGTTTTTGCTCGAGAGAGATCAAACCCAGTTCTTTCAGGCGACGTTCATGCGACTTGTTTCTCAGCTGAGGTATCAGTTTCGTTGCTCTGCGTTGGACTCTTTCCATATTATAGATATCTTTACAGAGATGAGGCGACCAGAATTGAACTGCAAATGAAGGTGACATACTGTAGGAAAAATTTCACTCAAATGGGATTGGCCGCTGCGTTATTGGCTGAGCCTTCTTAACTTCTTCGCTTACTATTTTTTTTTTTTTTCGAGCTGCATGTGAAACCAGACACAACAACTGTCTTTTGTTAAAGTTAAAAAGTAATATATTTCGAGTGCACACCCCACATATATAACGGTAGTAATTTTTACTACCAAAAGTAAATAGAAAAAATAAGATAATGTGCTGATATGAAACAAAATACTTTGTTCAAAGGTTACATGAAGTCAACAGAAGATAGGCTGCTCTGATTTACCTCTGTTTCTGTAAAAGGTTAGAGAAAGTCAACATAAGATGATACATAAGGTTTACTTCCTTGAAAGGTTACTGGAAGTCGAATTCATTGCCTGAGTGTGAAGATTCAGTCATTTGTGTTGGGATTCAAGCGGATGCATTGACTCAAAAAATTCTTAATACGAGTAAAATTTGCTTTTGAGCCACGAGGTTTTATTTTATTTCATCATTTGCTATCCAGTATCAAATTTCCAGCAATAGTTCCCATGCAGGAGGCCAAGTAAGAAGTCGTATGTAAAAGTTGAGGCGCGGTAAGAACTGGAGTTCAGCATGCCAGTCTTTCATGATCGTTCATCAAAGCTTCAGCCGCCAGGTTCGGCAGGGCCGAAGGAACACATCACTCGCTAGAACTTTTCCTACGCTTAACCGTTGAACTTTTCTTTAGACTCATTTTCAGTTTCTTAGGTGAAATTTGGGGAATCGTTCAGCGTAAATAAAATATTCAACTTAATCGTATGCTCCTAAATCTCCATGGACCATTGCAGATGCATCTTTTTATTTGCTTCCAGTAGTATAATCATGTACATACTGGTTCGTAAATACTGTTTTGTTTTAGAATATAAAATAAACACCTATAAGATCCACTTCAGCAAAAAAAAATACAGAATTTAAAATACTCAGACGTATCACCAACGACAATATTCTACCAGAACAATTATTGCCCCGTTAATTATTCATCACTGGAATAATCGAAACGTCTTCATCAGTCCGGGCTACAGAGAACTATAATTATGTATATAAAACTCCCAGCCCGGAGCAATGCGCTAAATTTGGATATCCTTTGATCTACCAAAGAAATGATAGGCAGCAGCTTTGGCGTAATTTCCTTACCTCCACCGAGTCCTAATTTATACAAATAGCCGAGCGTTTGCCTTGAAGTTTAAATGAACCGAGCGGCTTATTTCCGACGGGAAAAACCGTGCATCGAGAATTCGAAGCCTTGGTGCGTGGCCTGCAGCCCAACCCACGCGCGGCGTCTGGACGTAGCAATGCTTGCTTCTCTTACCCTCATCCATAGCTCGAAAGTAAAGTTTGTTATCTCGGCATCTTGGAATCTTATTAAGATAATGAGTTAGGGTGGTTATGCTTGCATGGATTATTTAACAAGGATGCAAAATGGCAATGCTAATAGCAATATTAATATTTTTCGTTGATTTAAAAGCATTTGCTAGCGCAAAAAAATGCTTTGGGGCTTAACTTTCAGGGCGTGTCGAAAAAATCAGGGTTGTTATTAATGTGAGAACAAACAAAAATATTTTCCGGGTGTGGAGTTTAACAAGCTACAGCAACGCTTGGATGCACCGATATATGTGTAAATAAATATATACATATATATATGTCTAGATCGTACATTAACTGTAACAGCTACGACATTAATTTTAAAGTCGTCAAATAGGTGTAATAAAATTCTTAACATTTAACGGCCCGGGAAATCTACGGGCTTTTCCTCGTACGTTTCCCGACAGATAAACGGTCTAGGCACTCCTTAAGAGCAAAGTCGTCCATTATCCTTATATAATAAAACGCTTCGTGAACTTATTTATTTTGTGTCTACTTTGAAGGAAATAGATGGGCGAAAAATAAGCAAGTTTGCAGATTTTGTAAATCTATGGCCAGGTTGCTGAAGCTGGCGACGGGCCGACGGCTGATCCTTATCCCTTTATCTGAAGATACTTCTTGCTTGAAACATTTCTTGAAATCGGAAGTCTATGTATGTAGCTTCTGGAGTCCTATTTTATAACTTATTCTCTGAGGTAACGACGTATATATCCGGCAGATGGTGAAGGAAGCGCTCTGGAGGGAGTGATTTTTCACGGGCAGTAGACAACTATTTCTTCCAGCTTACTGTCCTTCACTTCTTCTTCTTCTACTGCAGTATTATTCCCGTTCAAAGGGGGTGGCTGAAGCAGATCTTGCTGTTCCATGTATTTCTGTCCATTACCATGTGTTCCTCCAGCTCCATACCACGCATATCATCTCTCACAGTGACGTACTCTGAAGGTGTGAATTTTATTTCATAACCCCAAATTTATAAATTTCAGTGAAGCAGATATTTAAGTTTACAAGACCGCATCTTGACTACGGAGTGCTGACATGCATACAAGCTGGCTTGAGTTACATTCAAGTTTATTGCAGTATGTTACTCACGATTTTTTTCTGCCTTTCACTTTTGAAGACGCAAGCCTAATCAAGAAGGAGGATAGGGAACGTAAGTATAAGTAGTACGAGACTGCTACAGTCTCAGGATCGAAGACGTTCTACTAATGCATGGGGAGATATGAATCGTCTCTGCAATACAGTCAAGAAAGACTTGAAGCAGAAAGGTTACAGTAGTGAATGAGAGCTGCTAATAAGCGTGGGCGGAAAATGAGGTAACGACAAATCAGAGAAAAAAAGCCCTACGGTTGAAAGCACGACAAAAGATCAATGGAGAAAATTAAGCAAGTCAGAGAAGAGAAGATTCCGTAGCCGCCTATATTAATGTAAAAATATCGATTATTACGTAAGTTTTTTTACTCGCAGGTCCACCAGTGTGTAATAATATTCCTGACACGTAACGTGTAGGGTTAGGTAAGGCCAGGACTGGTTCCTGTTACGTTCCAAAGAACGTTTATTGAATGAATGTTGGCTTTATAGTGTTTTTTTCGTAAAATTCTGTTTTTAGGTTAGATTACGTTAGGTTTCATTAGCTTAATTGCGTCGTTAGCAGAGCAAGTCTTAGCCTACCCTAACTTTATACCACTGTATTACACCTAAACGCAGCATTGGTTAAACATACCCTTAAACGCCCTTTAAGCCAGTTTAAGCCAGGAACGTTCACGACCGCAAACCCACTAAAGAAGATCTTGAACATAATACTAAGGTCTTGTACAATGCGCAAAATAGGGACCATTTAAATATTCTAGAGGCATTACTCATCTATGAGCATCAACCAAATCTAAATGAGAACACCGTGGATTTTTATTCACTCAAGTTGTTTAATAGGAATCCACGTATGCACATTGTTGGAACCTAGAGTGACGGACGGGATTGCTCCGGTGGTAACCGCCATTTCATGACGGGCAGTTGGTGAAGAGTGCAGTATTATGAGGCTGATCCTGAACTTTCATACTTTAGCAAACAGTATCTAGTCATGTGTACAAAAAATATATGAGATATTAGATGATAGTCTTATGTTTACAACTTCGTTTTAGTCTAATCTACTGGTGTTTATGTATTTCAGATTTTATAAGTAGCCTGAAGATGATGTCTGGCACATCGAACCGTTGCTTTTTAGTGCTCTGATATACTGCTTTCAACAATTTTATTAGAAATGAATACAAGTGTATTTTTAACTTCCTTAACACGCAATGAACTAGAGAAAGTTTTACCATTCTAAATATACGTGGAGCTGCGACAAAAGTGTACTTAGAAGTGGCATTGTTTGTTGCTTCCCATCCAATTTGACGCTGCAAAGTCTCAGTGTAAGTGTTTGCAGCAGCCCACCTCAGCTGGCATATTATTTGAATTTTGGATTTGGTAGTGCATTATTTTATGTTTCCTCCGCTCAATTGTATTATTTTAGATCCAGTCGGTGAACTAGAACTGCAACGTTTTAATAGTATAGGTTGTACTATTCAGAGCCCTAGGAAGTAGCACTACGTAAGCAAAAAAATTGGAATTTCCTCAAATATTCACAGCCTGCTAAGTCATTCACAATCTTTTGAATGGAGAAATGCGGAAACACATACCGACCGACGGGCTGATACACATGTTGGAAATGGTCCAAAATACATCAGGAGTGAATGAGGTCCAACGTGACGGAGGGCTAAAACGGGTCCGTGCAAAGACACATAATTGCAAAACCGTACACCATCATCCACACAGATAAATATAGAAACAATTGCAGCACATGCTGTTCCCAATACAATCACGCTTCCGCCTCTTGTACAAGAAGCTGTAATTAACTATTGGGCTCCCGAATTCAACTATCTGAAATTTATTCTGGAACCAACTACATCTTTCTGCAGATATTTGACCAATCTGCATTTTTGTTTAACTTTTTAAGGCAATCGTCAATTAATACAGTTGAAGTTTTGAATGAAAATTAACGACTAGTGCACAGTCAACATCCTGAGTGCACCAGCTTTTTGTCAAAATACTCAAAACAATCCATCCTTGCTTAAAATAACTAGGTTTAGTTTAATATAACTGAAGTTGCATTTAGCATAAATAAAATTCATTTTCGTTCAATCTAATATAAATGAAGTTCAATTTAATATCATTTAAGCTCATCTTAATTAATTAAAGTTCAATTCTATGCGCCTGAAAGTCTCTATATATTAGAATATCAAATGTTGCAAGATGAATTCCTTGTTCTTCATCAACATTATTTTCGCAGTCGGCATTATAAAGTGATGATGAAAAAAGTGTATGCTGTGCATAGCACGCATAAAAATATTACTATACTCTGACCATTTTATCACGAAAGTTCGGCCGTGGTCAAGTTCCTCAATAGCGGTGCAATTCTATGAATATTTATGAGATTTCTCTATTTGCAGTAGTGGGCGGGGCTAAGACACGGGCCGAACAATATCTCAGAAATACCCTTAGAATTGGCAACGCTACGGAGAAGTTTGACCACGACCAAACTGCCTTGATAAAATGGTTAGAGTATATTAAGCCCTACACTCACTGAGATGGTTGGAAGGCGTGGCCCTGCGGTCGTAGTCCGATAGTAAACTGTCCAGTATCTGCAGGTGGCTGGGCTTGCTGGTGCCCAGTCCTGGACGCCCCTGGACCCCGGGGGGAGCAGAATGGGACGGATGATCCCCATCTTCCACACTGCCGTCCACATCCATGTCTCCCCTCACCCTGAAAAAGAAAAAAATGAATATAATATAAAAGCCTGTGTGTCAGCGTAATTCTACAAATATATATACATATATTGTGCGCGTTTGGTGGATTTGCGCGATCGATCGATCGCGCTGCGCGTTTGGTGGATCGTTCAAATTTTTAAATGAAAAAAAAACAGTTCTTGCCTCCCCTAACCTATCCGACATTAAACCCGAATATAGTCCAACTTACCCGAAATTACGGCCTAATACCTACAACATCCACCAAACGCCCAGCGCGATCGATTGATCGCGTAAATCCACCAAACTCGCTCAACATTTATTTTTCATACCAAGATATACACTCCAACCTATTCTGAAAAAAAAAAAGACTTCTAATTTGGAACGAGCTAACTCAGCTCGTACTGAAAATATTAATTTTTCACGGATCCGCCAGAGGGAAAACGCGACGTTAAGCACAATATTAATACAGTAAATGAATATCAGAAAATGCTGCAAAGGTTCTTCCTATGCGCGAAAAAAACTCTGAAAAAGACAAGTGTGTGTTAATCATACAGTGTAGTGAAAATCTTGTCTTACAGTAAAAATCTTCACGTAATCCTTCCCAGTTCCAATAGGAAATGGGAGCAATTGTATGATTACATAAGAACCTACATTTGCTGGCCTGAATACCTTATATTTCAATCCATAAAATGAAACATAGTGTCAATAGAGATGTACATGCAATCATACCATGAAATCCTTGCTGACATAAAATGAGACCGCTACTTGCTGCAGAGCTGAAAGTAATCTTTGTCTTTGTTAAGAACTGTATTAAATATTTAATGTGAAGTGTGATACTTAGAATTCGAAGGCTTAAATATAGAAATTTCTTCTCACAACCTAAGCTTTTCTGTACTGAATTGACTGCATTTTTACCATTCGCAATTAAATTTTATTTAGTGAAGACATTGCATTGTTCCTATGCCTAGAAACACTGATTACTTCTATATCTATAGTAACTAGTCCCAAAATTATATTAATGTTAGCTTACCTATAAAGTATACCAGAAAGATAGCAAGAAGTGTTTAGTTGTGGAGGGTAGGCTAGAAGTCTCTTTACCATTTCAAAAATTTACTACGTAAAAACTATACAAGATACTTACACATTCTTAGTAAACTGCAAATAAAAGAATACTGAGAGTGCTTCGTAAATATCATTCGAAATGACAAGAAACTACTTTCGGAATCAGAAATTTGTATCTTTTAAAGCTTTTATTTTTTAAGTAATAAATTTTTATAATGATATTGTGACCCGTGACACACCCTCTAGAATAAATATTTTCTAGAAGAGCTGAACGTCAAGCTGTAACAAGTGAATGCTCGTTAGCTCAAGCAACATGACAAATTGTCCTATCACTGTCACTGATTATGCAGTCCGGAGCACACCAAACCCGAAAAATTTTCAACTTTTTTGCCATGAAGCCATTTCAGTTTTTCACCCCTAAAAGCTCCATCATGCCTCCTTTTCACTGCAGACTTCCTCATCATGCCTATTGGCTTTCTTATGAAGACTTGCGGCTGCGAAAATTCTGAAGCAATAGCGCCATGGTAAAATGTGAGAATGAATTATCGCCTGTCGAAGAAAATAAATTATCTTAAATCTTTTTCTGCTGATACCCGCCGGATGGCAACCAGATGACGCTGGGACAAGAAATTGATTAAGAGGGCATGGGCGCATACATCAGGCGGCACGTTGGATTTGCAACGCCTCATGCGTCCCCACCGACTTCAATTATACCTAGCTACATACCTGACAAAGTTTCTGAATCCCTAAACTGCAGCGTTGTTGTCCCTGCGATTGTTTATCTCTTATCTTATTCCCTTTGGTGCTGACTATACCTCTGGGCGACCCAATTTCGAATCGTTAAAATTATGCATTCTATATATTTCTAAAAATAATTGGATTTACTGCATGCCATTAATTCCTTCAATTATGTCAGTACTGTACCTCTAGGTAGTTATATCTCTTTTTTCATAATTCCCAGAACTGATGTGTTGTCTATTCCAATGAAAGTCTTGAACTTTTTTCGATATCCACAGTTTAAGGATTTAACCAGTTTATGCTTACCTTTCTTTAAAACTGAAATGTGATTGATTTAGTATGACCAAGAAAAAATCGCGAGCAAATAAAAATATACTCTTGCTTAAGTTGAGTTTACGAAGTGAAAGAGAACTTTAGGCTAGGAAAACCATCGCCGAAAGTTTTGTTTCATGATATCTACAAAACAGTTTTATTCTTCAACTAAAATCTGATCAATTTTACAATTTATCTAACAACAGTCATCAACAAATCAAGAAATTAATAAGCTGGATCAAAAAGTGTCAAGTCATGAAAGGCTTGCCCAATAAAATTTGTTAATTGCATTATCTGCTGATGGCAGGGTTAAACACAAGCCAGCGGCGGGTTGTGGTTACAACCCCATGGTTGCCTGAGCTACACCCGTCAGTAATCNCCCCCCCCTCCCCCACCCCGTGCCCCCGCCACTGACTAGCCGCTTACCCTGCCCGTGGCGCCGCAGGTGACCAAACCAATGACCCCGCAGGTGACAAAACCATTGACCCCGTAGGTGACCAAACCAGTGACCCCGCAGGTGACCAAACCATTGACCCCGCAGGTGACCAAACCATTGACCCCGCAGGTGACCAAACCATTGACCCCGTAGGTGACCAAACCATTGACCCGCAGGTCACCAAACCAGTGACCCCGCATGTGACATAACCGGTGACCCCTCCGATGACTAGCCTCTTAACCCGTCCGTGACGCCGCCGGTGACCCCGCAGGTGACCAAACACATGACCCTGCAGGTGACCAAACCATAGACCCCGTAGGTGACCAAACCAGTGACCCCGCAGGTGACCAAACCGGTGACCCCGCTACTGACTAGCCGCTTACCCCGCCCGTGGCGCCTCCGGTGACCCTGCAGGTCACCAAACCAGTGACTCCGCACGTAACCAAACCAGTGTCCCTACAGGTGACCAAACCATTGACCCCGCAGGTCACCAAACCATTGACCCCGCAGGTCACCAAACCAGTGACCCCGCATGTGACCTAACCGGTGACCCCGCCGATGACTAGCCCCTTACCCCGCCCGTGACGCCGCCGGTGACCCCGCAGGTGACCAAACCAATGACCCTGCAGGTGACCAAACCATTGACCCCATAGGTGACCAAACCAGTGACCCCGCAGGTGACCAAACCGGCAACCCCGCCACTGACTAGCCGCTTACTCCGCCCGTGGCGCCTCCGGTGACCCCGCAGGTCACCAAACCAGTGACCCCACATGTGACCTAACCGGTGACCCCGCCGATGACTAGCCCCATACCCCGTCCGTGACGCCGCCGATGACCCCGCAGGTGACCAAACTGGTGACCCCGCCGTCGAAATTACAACCCAGAAATCGGTAACAACAATTGCCACACGGGTAACCGTAACGCATGTAACCTCTCAGAGACGTCTACTTGAAGTAAAGTGGTCCCTAAAATTATGAAAATGAACAACGCGCAATCTGCACTGTCCGGAGGAGGCATAAATAAGTGTAATTACTTCGAGCTTCGTCAGCGAAATTATAGTCATATGAACCATTGTGATTGTTAGGCTTCAACGCTCGCCGATAGATGGCGCTCTCATTATTAGGTTACGGTTTACTATCATTTCAGGCTGCGGTAACCCAAGTGGGTTGTGACTGCAAATCGGTTTTGATCAGGTAAACCCTTATCGAAATGTGTTCTGCTTGCCACATCGTAGGAGGATGAAGCACTAATGGCTGAATTCTAATGTACAATTCCCAATCTACTTATAATGTAAATTATTTTTGTTAGGTTTTGCATTGAACGTTTGAGTCAAAAAAGGCGCCTTCGATTTGCCACCACTTAAATTAAATTTGAATTTGAATATTTTAACAATGACGTCACATTGGCAGAGGGAAGGCGAACGTTATCAAAGAAGCTGTGAATCCGAGGCATGGTTAGTGTGGCAGATTGAACACACTTATAGTAATACCTGGGCCTCGCCTGTTCCTCAGTACGCTGAAATCGTCCTTCACTACCAACCTGGGATGTGTCACACTTTCCATTTTAAAAAGCGCATCAATGATACCGGCCCGGACATAACAGAGTCGGTTCTAAATCATTCTCAAATGATTAATGTAAGTTCAGTAACAGTGTTGGTCATGCTTGTACAATGTACAGTAGGTACAGTAGCTAATGAGTAAAAGAAGCTTTTAAGCTTATCATATAACAATTCAACTTATAACGGTGTTGGTATAGGTACGTAGGTATTAAGGTGTCTCCGTGCGTTACGCTTTCAATATAAGAGCACCATAGATACGAGCTCGCAAACATCTGAAGTCAGTTTTAAGCAGCTACTCACAGGTCATACACTTGGAGTAAATGTTTTACTGAAGGTCGCCTCCAGCACCCGTCTTTGGCAATGGTTACCTTACATTGCGGCAGTCAACCTGGCTGACTGACTGGGGGACAGCCAGTTTTACCCTTCACCTCATCAGAACCAAGGAGCTTCAATAGAGAAGGAGGGAGCCTTGTGGCCCAGTTACAGACTTGCCAGCGAGTCAACCGGATCACTTATGGCTGTGAGATCTCATTGGTGGATGTCACGGGGAGCGGTGAGTTTCACGAGGGAGCAGCAGACAAACAGAGAAACTCATATGCGATTGGTGCATACGCGACTGGCTGCAGCCATAAGAGACTCTTTACAGATATGCGATTGGTGCATCCAATGACTGGCTGACAGCCATAAGAGACTATTGAGGTTCAACGAGCTAGGCTACTGGCTCCCTCCTTCTCTATACAAGCTCCTTGGCGCTCCAGTAGTATATTCAGGGAATGTATTTTCGCACACTGTATCCATGATACAGGTCCTATGGAATTCCCACAGGTTCCAGCTACTGTATATAGTTTGTGTGAGTCACACATACTAAGTACGAAACAACGACGGGAATGGTTCTAAATTGGCCAAGATACAGCAATTTTCTTTACAATCATCGGTCTTTATTAAATTCCTTGGTCTTCCCAGCCTCTCAGCTTAACCTTTGAAGCTCCTTAGAAGTCCAGATTGCGGGGACTTGTTGATTTCTGCGTCAAAAGTGAGCAATTACTCAGAGAAAGGAGGTGATTTACGTTGAAAATTAGGATGCAGAGATGGTTCCGTAGCACAGCTTTTCCAAACGGCACAGTCGTGTTACGAATTGAATTCATTTGAAGCCTTCATAATCTTTCTTTTATTAACTAGAGTACTAGTCCTAGAAAAATACCGGCACTAATTTCGTAATGAAGCTTTCTATTGTTCTTGCTTTTGCTCACGGTGCAGGGTTTGCTGCAAAATATGCCTCATACTGTAGGCTTAATCTGTCATTAACGTACGAAATTTGAACCGTCATGAGTTTGCGAGAGCCAAATTTTCCTCTGTTAGTAAAAGCACTGATGCTGGTTTTGAAATGCAGGGAAACCAGGTGCCGTTAGAAGGATATAGTTCAATCAAAAGAATTCACAGGAAATAATCAGGTCCTGCTGTATCCTCGATACCACCAGTTGAATTATATATATATATATATAAATACAAAGAATCGAGTCAGGATTCGATCCGGGGACCTAGAGATTACCACGCCGCCACTCATACCACCAAGCCACAAACAGCTAAAAGCAACGCAAGCACGCAAGGTACTTGTGTTGCCCGCTGCATCAGTGGAAGGATATTAAGGCAGAGCCGTACGTGTATGAGGGAGCTCATCCGTCTACCCTGAACAATTAATAACCTGAAAGATCTGCGGTCTATGGGAATCGTGTTCGCCAAGCTGAGTCGTTATTTCAACAAGCCTATGATCAGATTATGTTATATCATGGATTTCAATATTCTTTATCAATTGTGCGTTATCGACGAAGAAAAGGTCTAAGACATTTTTATTTTTCGTCGGTGAATAGATCATTTGGGTCAGTGAAAATTCCAATTCTTCCCAATTGCAGTAATAATATGTGCGCGATTAGCTGTAGCTGTTCGAATCCGTAAAATGCGTGTATATATAATCGGTCTAACCCCTTAAAATCCTATATCTTGAACCCATTGGTTCACTACCTTTCGTCTTCAGATAGGGATAGGATAGAGTTGGCTATATCTGAAATTTTAACAAATCACTGTGCTTGATCAAGTTTGTTGAACTAACTGTAGTGTCACTGTACTTTTGTCAAAAGCATCATTATAAAAATTCTCTACGGCGCCGAAATAATTTTAAAAAAGCTCTAAAATAATTTCCATTTAGAAGTTTCCATTATTAATCATCCTTTAACGTAATTATCTATAGTATTGGATATCTCCATCATAGGCTTTATTATATTTCCTGATAAGCAACTCTTAGCCATATGTAAAAAAATATCGAGGTTAACATAGGTCAGGAAGTTGCAATGAGAGGCAGGCCCTGCATTTCCGCCTCTACCATGCAGACCCTGCAGACGCGCATATCTCAAGCAGTAAGCCTCTGACCGATGGAGGACGAGCCCCGGGAGCACTCCATCGCTTCCAAGCCATCATATTCAATGCATCACTGCCTTTGCTGCCTCTTCTTACAGCCATTGCAAGTTATTGGTGATGCACTGCATCGTGGCTCCTGATGTTTCAAGTCATGCAGGAAAAAGCATATATGCTGTACAGTTTCTGCAGCACTAATATTTTTGTCGATTTCACCATTGCTTTGCCGTTTTAACTTTTTATGAAAATATGAATTTTTGTTCCTTCTACGAATTGGCTAGCATTTAAAAACAAATATTATGGAAATAACAAACCTGTTCATTCTTTCGCTGATTTTTCTGTTTTTTTACCTTTTTGCAATTTTTACGTAAAATTTTTTAACTTCCACAGAGCAATCCGTTGCCAAAGCAGTGAAAAGACATTTTCTAGGATTGAAACATAAACAATTGAACAATATAAACTTTAAAAGAAATAAGCCAGTTACTGTCAAATAAACATTGTTCGTAAGAAGTTAGACAAGTTTCCACCTACACGGTATGGAGCTTGGACCTCTTGCAATTAAAACATATTTGATGAGAGCCGTTGGTTCTCACGCAGCCTCACACTAAACTAGTCAGTGCCGCACTAACCAGTTCGGTCGGTGAGTACTGCTCTGGCTGGTGTTGACAAGGTATGTGTCGCAATCTCGCCAAAACCGGGCTACCGCACCCTGAAAAAAAGTTACCCTAACCCGGAAAGTGGCTGTAAGAGCGCCATCTCGCGGCAAGCTGAGTAAGCTCAACGATATTGAAATTCCGTTTTAATTTGAATTTTGTCAATATAAGTTCGAATAGCTGATCTGATTTACTTATTCTGGTGTATGAAGTTCATTTGTTACGTTTAATTCAAAACAGACGTTTGTGGACGGTGATCTACATCACCGTAACCCGTGTCGCAGTCGTCATTTAAGCTATGATTGCGACACGAGTTCCGATTGGTTGGGTCACCGGTGTAGCACCGGTAACCCAGAGATGCTGATTGCGACGCACCTCAGGTATTCGTAGTTAAGTTTCGCTTTCGGTCGTGGGGATCCGCAGGCAGTTGAGACAGCTGTTAATGGCTGTTTGATTTACCTTTTTCTTTGCAACGCTTTGGACTTCCTGGTGTTCCATACAACTTCATTTCGGTTTCATTGCCTATCCTTGGAGGCCGTGGCGTGTAGCTTTACTAATAATAATTCATCTTTTCCGTATGCGGACTGCTGGAGTACATACATCCATGCCGAAAGTTTTGGCATAAACGTTCGTGTTGGGATATTGACCTAAATTCTACCAAATAAATTTTTTTTTAAATTTTCAGTTTCGCATTTTTTATCAAGTTTTATTATTTTCGGCTCGTCTTCGACATAGAAAAAACACGACTCAGTATTATTATTATCTGCCATCTTAATTAGCGCATGGCTTCTAGGAAATGTTTTATTCCACCTCGTAGTGGCCTGGAGACTATACCTAGTCCTGTAAGCAGCAGACCAGGCGGCAAGTTATGACTGACATTACAGCTATACCGCAACGTAATATTACTGCAAACCTGCATGCTATAATATGGAGATTAGTGATAATTACCGAGCTGCCTCTGGATAGCTGCATGGTGCCACTCAGACAGCACCGAGTTCTAGGTAATAATTGTGTTCGGCATGCTAGACTGAGAATATCGTGATATGGTAATCCCAGTATAAATTGACACACAGTTTGCTTACTTGACTTCTTCACCCAACTGTCAACATAACAGAGTCAGAACTCAGCTGTGAGAGTAGCAGAGTAAATTTTCTCTAATGAACGGTAAAAGGCAGTCAGTTTTTTTCGAATTTGATATCGAAGCAAACACTGAAGATGCCTGAAGTACCGGTTAACGGAAGTATGGATGCTGAATTTCTCCTCTTTTTGATTAATTATTGTTGCTGTTGTTAGTTTTATTAAACTTCGTGCTCGGGCCACCACGGACAGTTTGTTCAACCCAAACGAAGCATTATGCTACACCGAGAAGCCCAAAACGCTGCTAAAGAAAATTTAACAAAAAAGCCATTATCAGCTGACTCAAAATCCTGCAGACCAACACGACTGTAAGCCGATGCTCATGATACGCAAATTGAGAAGAAGATCAACGAAGGAAAAGGAAGAGACATTATTCAAAATCATGAAAATAAGCAAAGAAAACGGAGCTTTCGCTTGAGTCTCCTGTCGTGGTTTGAGGACGATATGGGCCACTAGTTAAAACAATATGATCAACACGAATGTGTTTACATATAAATATCAATCTGGTGCATATTTTCATTGAGTTTGCCTAATAAATGAAACAACTGCGATGATGAAATTTTAAGCACCATACTTGGGACACTGACTTAGATACGACGGTTGCACTCCTTTTGTCCATTGCAACGATAATAGGATTTGATAGACGGCAATTCATCAGAACAATTTACGGATAAGAGATTTACTAATGCCGGGGTGGAACAGTTTGTCTAGGAACAATTTGCAGTAGTGGTCAAGAAAATAGTGCGGATATGCAGCCTCCCAAGAAGCTGAAATCAACTTCTGGGACAGCCTAAAACTTTGCTAAGATTGAGTTTCGTAATTCAGTCATGCATTAACAGACGACAGCCCCTTAACGAAGAGGGGCAGAGACACAGTGAGCACTAAGAGAGTTTGAGCTGCCGGCATGCAGCCTCCAAGGAGAACAATTAGTCTTCCCTTTACGGCGAGCAAGTCTTCCAATTTGTGGGGAACACAAGGAGACGAAATTATTGGCTCAATTCATTTACGAGCTTAACGGCCGTGTTTCAAAGGAATGATTGGTTTATCGAATTATGGACGCATGCAGCAGGACAGTGTTGAGCGATGAATGTAATTAGCTGGCTATTGGATTGCAGAAATTACAGTCTAGCTGGATCCAGGCGAGCCGTGAAGAAGGAAATTTTAAAAGTAACACAGGGTATTGAGCAGACTTTGAAATAATACGAAAAAGGGTTGAGTAAGGCGATATTTCAACGAAGATATGCTCTGAAGAATACTTTGCCTTTTTCTTTCGTGGTCCCTTGACTTATTCTGTGCAGCATGATTCTAGAATGAACGGAAGTTTTCATTTGCACAGAAAGTAGAATTTAGTATCTATGCTCGCGCTAAGAGATTCTACAAACGACTTTAATACCGATGTACATAATCATTATTATACGAAGGTGGCAACTGGGCCTTTATCATAATTTGCAGAGATGAGTGATGAAGATACCGTGAGGGAGCTTTTCACAACGTAACAGGATTTTGAGCAGACAAAAGTGCAATGATGGATTAATTCATTAGTTTTGGTACATATAAACATTTAACGGGGCCGGTACCAGACATTTTAGTGGGAGTTATGCAAGTCCTATTTAAGAATCATTCGCTATATCACTAGCACGTTAACCGCCAGAGCAAATTGTGGAAAATTCCCAGTAGCGGCAAGAATTTCTAGCCCAAAATAGGGTTCAGTTCTCTGACAGCAAACACATAAACGGTAAATTCGATCGTCACCAAACTTTGGTCATTTTGTTTATGATCATAAGTAACAATTCATCAAAATTACATGAAGATTCACTGATAACTTTTTGAGCGATGTTGCCAACGAATAAATGAAGTTTTCCAAAGTACCACCGGTGATACATATGGCGCTGCGTCAAAGATTTCCGTGTAGCACCGGAGGTACAAATGACGCTTAACGTGCTCTAGGGCCGTTATCTCTAAAATAATAGTGTTATTCACGCTCGGGCCGCCAGGGACAGGTGGTACAACCTAAATGAAACATTTTGCAACACCGGAAAGTCAGAAACGATGCTAAAGAAAATCCAACAAAACAGCCATTAACAGCTTATTTAAACGCCTGTTGACCAACACGACCGAAAGCTGATGCCGGCAATCAATTCCAAGCCTTAACAGACCAGGGAACGAAGCACCGACTGAACTGATGATGAGCTCGTCATCTAACACTCTCCAAACTGAAAGGAGTGAAAGAGTGCGCGTTAACAGCAGCAAGTGTAATCCTCCTAAAGACCTTGAGGGCAGGGACAGAAGAATATAAATGCGACGCTTGTCAATTTACAGTACACAGGGGAATATATATGCACACGGGAGGAAGTAGTGAAAATGGAACTTTCTAATGTATTATGAGGTCAGGTATATAATGACTAAGAATACAGTAACAGCAAGGTGGCACTCGCAACAGATACCAACCGCTTGTATAGACGCCAGTGGAAGCAATTTGTATCCAGTTGACCCGGAGAGTCGTTGTGTACCAATGTTCAAATGGCATGCAAACGCTTGTTGAAATTCACAAAGATATCTTACTCTCTATTGAAAGCAAAGGGCTACATCTGTTGCTCAGCTGAACAGTACCACCCTTTTTTAACGGCCCTATAATGAGAAAAGCGCCACATGAAATTCCTGTAAGATTCCTGCACCAGCAGTGTCAGTTGATATAATATTATGTCGCCATAGAAACGCAAGGCACACTGGAAATAGACTGATTACGCTTCCCAGTGCAGAGATGAGCTCGCCGACAATCAATAGACAGCCGCAAAGTAAACAAGTCTTCTGTAATGACAACAGGACATTAATTCTATGTCAGTTCCTGGAACTACATTGACATTACGCCTGTCTTCGGTAAACACCAAGTGGCGAGAATAGATGCATATGACTAAGTACGTAATTGGGATTGGCTCTCAGAAAGCCTAGGGCTGATAGGCTGTCAGAGGATCGAGAACTGATAAGCCCTCTGGAGCGTGGTCCCAACAACCCCTGGACTTATTCAGAAAGAGGAAAGATCCGTCTACCCTTGAGCTTAAATGAAATAAATACTAGGGATTAAGTATGGACTGAACTAAGGCTATCTACCTACAGTATCCGTCCGGTGAGCTGAAGGTGCCGGTTAAGGTCTTGATTTTAATCCTAGGTTATCACCCGCAAACGAAGTGAAAGAGGTGATGTTTTCGTTGAAGATTTAAGTATATTTGCTTCTCTGTCCATTCAAAAAGAGGGACAAGGATTTGTGGACCGTTCATATTTTTTGCAGGGAGTTAGGTGGGTTGACCTAGATGTAAACTCTAGAGTTAGCCAGCCAGCAAAAATGACGGTGTCGAAATTTGCCCCAACAAATCACGGCGGGTGATGGTCTTACGCCCTTGGGCGTTCTAGTATTTATATATTGTTGAGGATGTGTACAAGTAGCTGATAAATAATTCTTTCCATCCACTGGAATTGTTATCGTCCGGTACTCCGAAATATTTTTTTAGATTAGATAAGATAGGCGGCAGTAGACGAACCAATAGGCCCATTCCCAAAGAGACACCGGAACTTACGCCCCGGCCCTCTATGAGCTATTGCCATTATGTTAGTAGGGTGTAAAGGACTGGGACAAAGAGGAGAAAAAAAGGAAGGTGAAGAAACTCAGCCAAAGAGACAATCATGAATGCACGTAAGCACGATTAATAGCCGCAATATGCGGAGCTTGTAGATGTCAGACTGTGTAGTTGGAGCGGAAGCGAGAAGAAGACGGATTAAGGTAGCCTCGGAAGCTACTAACAACGTCGGAAGGGAGTCTATTCCAAATGCTGACTATGAAATAGGGAAAGCACTGCCGACTTAAGGTTGTTCTTCGAGTTTATGCTTGATTTTTTTACCGTTGTTTTGCAAGTGATCATTAAGGTCTTTTTCAAAGAGTCCCGTTGTAGGTACGTCGTTGAAGCCTTTCAAGCACTTGAATGTTTCTGTATAATTTTTAGGTTTTGACCTATTTTATCGTTTTGTTTATATAATGTTTGATCTTTGACCCATTCAAATATTCATCGATACAAAAATCTCCTTTGGTAGCGTTTTCTGGCCGAGGGT